>JBBBDQ010001163.1:107500-122500 GCA_037127315.1 Ascarosepion bandense
CCATTAGCTATTTATTGAATTAAACATTAAACATTTTGTTACACAACCTTTTTTCCATTTTTCCCAATTTTCCTTTATCTTAAAGATTCTGTCTTCCCAGAATTTTGGTGGTTTCTCGACAAAAAACTTACGAAGGTGGTTTTTATATGATTTAAAGAATTCAAATTTTTACCACTGAGATTATTTTTCAAGGATCTGAATAAATGAAAATGCGAAGGAGCAATGTTTGGTTAATATGGGAAGTTACAACAATTTTTGCTATGACGACACGCATGACTTTCTTAAGAAGAAAACCTGCTTTTGGAGTGGCTAAATTTAGATCATGTCACTTACCACAGAATCTTTTTTGCTGAACATTGTTGTAAACGATCTATTTTTCATCATCCGTCACAATTTGATGAAGGAAAGCTGCATTTTAATTCCGTTTATACAGCAAGAATAACCAAACATATTATTTTCATTCAGATCATGTGGCTCCAAAACAACATTGCGATTTGAGTACCTAAGCTTCACTAGGTACTCATAGATAATAGATTTTGATAAAATTGGGGTTTCTACTAATTTTTGTGTTGTTTAATGCGGGTTATTCTCAATCGTTGTCCTGATTTAAACGCCATCTGTAGTGGGTGGGGGTCTGCCTAAACATTCTTCATCAATAAGGCTAGAGTCACCAACCCTAAACGTAGCGAACCACTTCTGTACAGTTCCGTCAGATAAAGTACATTCACTGTACACAGCACATATCTGTTTTGTTACTTCCGAGGCATTTTTGCTTTTACGGTAAAACATACCTTCATTCAAACATGTTTAATGAAATAATATAGACACATTGTGTATATTTATTTTATAATGATTCTTTCCAGTTGTCTAGTTAGTTTCTTGATGTTACGATGATATCCATGAAGTCGTAGTTATTATCTTAACCTAAGTATCTATATATATCAATCATGATGTACGTTGTGGTGCAGTGGATATCGGCTTGAAATGAGAAATCGGAGATACGAGCTCTAATTCTAGTTGGAATCGTTGCATTCACATAAGTGCAAATACCCTTGGGAAATGTATGGATCCTCTTTTCCCTCCAGCCATGAGTTAAATAGCAAGACAGATTGAATTCTATAGCCTTGGTTGACACCCAATCTCCCACAGAAAGTAATGGCAAACTACCTCCGGGAAAATTTTCTGCCTATTTAGTCATATCTCGAAAGAGACAAGATCGCCAAAGCGTATATCACGTATAGCACTTAGCTGATATATATATATATAAACTTATTTATAAGTGGAAATTTATTTGTGTGTGTGTGTATGTGTTTGTGTGTGTGTGTATCCGTTACCTATAGACTCCAAAACGGCTGAACCGATTTTCTTGAAAACTTACCCAGTTGTACTATAAGCATCTTCGAGTGTTCTTAGCTAGGTTTTGTGTCGAGATACCTCCGATTATCGATAAAATCGGGTCATAGCAGGAGTGGTCCGATTTTAATCAAATTTGATACACTCATAGACAAAGACATAAGAAACGATATTCAGAAGTTTCAAGGTTGCAGTTCTTAAAATATTGCAGAAAATCTATAATATATATATATATATATATATATATAACTCGATACCAGGAAATCAAAATTTGACTTACATCCATTCATGTTTCTTTCAGTCTACGGTTTCGCTTTAACTGGAAACAACTATTGCTTTTTAGTCTTTCGTGCCAACGTCCAAAGAGTTTGAGCTCCAGGACCATGGATTAGTTTTAAAGCTTTCATTACACCCGGGCAACACCGGACTATACTGCTAGTATATATATATATATATATATATATATATATATATATATATATATTCAGGTGTTAACATCCTCTGTTGATAAAGCCGAATGCTTTGCCCATAAATTCTCCTCAAACTCTACTCTTGACGCATCCGGAATATCACTGCCTAACTTCTCTTCTAGAACTGAGTCTCTGTTGAAGGATATGCATATAACACCTTCCATAGTTTCTGCTGTCATCTCTAACGTAGATACCCACAAAGCATGTGGATTGCATAGTGTCCCTTTTAATAAGTGTACTCCCGAACTGGCTCCTGTTCTCTCTAAAATGTATAATAAATACCTAGCTGCCTGCCAGAAGTCATCATCTCTTGTTCCAGGTGTCCTGACATAATACCCTGTGATTTTTTCTTTGGGGGCGGTTAAAGGAGAGTGTGTACTATATCAAACAAAGATTTTTGTAAGAACAGTAAGAGTTACGACAAAAACTTATGTATTCCATACTACAAGAGTTCCTGGTGAAATCAGTTGATACGATTCTAAAATCTGGTATAGAACTTTAAAACCTCATGCGAAACGTATTCCTCTCATAGTAGTTTCTTGTAAACAAAATATGGTTAATAAATAAATTATAAGCATTTTAAAATGGGGAGTTACTTTTCAATCACCCTTTCTTTCTCTCTCTCTCTCTCTCTATATATATATATATATGTGTGTGTGTGTGTGTGTCATAGTAGTTTCTTGTAAACAAAATATGGTTAATAAATAAATTATAAGCATTTTAAAATGGGGAGTTACTTTTCAATCAGCCTTTCTTTCTCTCTCTCTCTCTCTCTCTCTCTCTCTATATATATATATATATATATATGTGTGTGTGTGTTTGTGTGTGTATGCGTGTGCGTGTGTGTGTGGGTGTTTGTGCGATCATAAAGAAAACGACACATCACATACTGACATTAAAAAACGGGATATTTTGGAAAAATGGCATGTCATTCACCACGACAATCAAACACGACCAAGGTGTCAGAATGCATACAGTTATGCATAACGATCTCAGCACACACACACACACACACGCGCGCGCGCGCACACACACACACACACATACACACGCGCGCGCGCGCGCGCCCGCACACACACACACACACACACACATTTCACGACAATGTCGCATAAAGTCGAATGTTTTCAGAGGACATTGGAATATTTATGTTCCAGTTTTTCTCGGAACTAGAAAAATCGTTTCAGAAATAAATAAATAAATAACGTGAAGAAATTTTGTTCACCTTTATAGATATAGGAAAAGTATATTTGAAGAAAAATATAAATATATACCAGATCTGATCAAAATATATGGGGACAGGCGCTATGAAAAGAAAACTACAACACATATCAATTCTCCATCTAAACTCTTTCTGAAAACACACTTTAATAAGTGTTGTATCCATTTTCGGAGGCATTCCGATAATTCCTTATATATATATATATATGCCTACACCCACGTGCACACGTATACGTATACATAATCTCTCTCTCTCTCTCTCTCTCTCTCTCTCACACACACACACACACACACATCCATATATATGAATTATTTCTATGGAAAAATAGTAGATTTTAAAAACAGTACCTTTATACATCGTTTATTCAGTAATGAAGTTGAACACTCCTAGTTACTGGTGTGTGCTTACTATTGTATATGTAAAAAAGCTATAATCCACCTTCCACCACCAAACGCCCATAGCTCAGTGGTAGCAGCGCCTACTGATGCCAATTCGATCGGGTTTCAGTCCTGGCTAGAAGCAATCGGATGTCCAACGTACTGATCAGCTGTGATAGAGCAAAACAGGACTGTCTGCAGATTATATATATATATTTTTTTCTAAACATATGCTATTAAGTATAAGAGACAATGAATGTCTATTATGTTCAATCATGAGCCGTTCTAAACGTCGTATTTTTGCTTTAATTTCAATTGAAAATAAAGACAAAAATTCTCCAACATTTGGATAATTATTTATTGGTTTTCTTCTAAGCTTTCGGCTCACATGAGCCATCTTCAGAGAGGTAGTTTAAACTGACATATTATAAAATCCACCATCACCAACGATTTTATTTTGTGTTGACATAAAACTCCGTTTGGCAACAGCAATAGTTACCAAAAATAATAAACGCAGTTTTTAAGTTTGCGATGCAGTTTTATGACGTCACACCGCGGGATAGCGCGAAAGGATAACAAAACCATGTAGTCAAATGCAATGTAATATGTTATTTCCTGTTTTAAAGTTGATTTTATTGAGTGTTGGTTGTTTTGATTTGATGTACATGGCCTCTAATATCTGCAGGTTCCTCTTACTGTGTGTATGAGTAAGGATCACCGTATTGTTGACCAAAATCTGTCTGATATTACCTACATGTTTATGTTTTTCAGAGAAATGTTGCTTAATAGTACTCTGATCAGAAAGATGACATGTAAGTCTACGAGAGAGTGTGGTTGTAGTAAAACCAATATATGTACTAGGTTTTTGATTAGTATCAGAGATGCAATCTCTGAATGGGCATGTAAATTGGTACGCTACATTGGTTTTTTGTAAAGAATTTAGTTTAGTGCTTGTTGGGTTATTATAGACTATGAGGTCAATTGTTTTAAACTTTTTATAATATATAATGAGTTTAATTTGATTATTACTTTCGACTGGATTAACATTTCTACGTATTATGTTTTTGAGAGTTTTTTCATCTTGTTTATACTTATTATGTATTTGGTTGCAATAGTATAAGTTAATAGTGTTATGTTTATTTTGATGCAAACCATTATTATTAATATTATCATTATTGTTAGAGCTATTGTTAATTTTGTTGAGATACATTTTAATTTGTTGATCAATAACGGAGTTAGGAAATCCATTATTGACTAGTGTTTGCTTAATGTTGTGCAATTCTTTATAAAATATAGATTTAGAAGAAGATATCATTTGTGTGCGTTGAAGTAAGTTTTTTATAACAGCTAGTAGAAAGAAACTCATGGAGAGCGTGGCAGCAGAGAGTCCTCAGAAGAGAAGCCCCCATCAAGCAAGTGTTTCGGCCCTTATCTCCTGACACTCTAGTGGGGTTGGGCCACACCCGGTTCATGACTCCGGATGTCCCTCTGCTGCCTTTTTTTTTTTTTTTTTTTTTTTTTTTGGAACGAGCCACGGATGGGATCCGTGACCTTCTGGATATGCTCATTTTCACTCAAAGACTCCCGCACTAACCACTTAGCCAAAGGTACACCTGATATTTGTAGGAAAGTTAAGCCTTATGGAGTTCACTTTTATTCCTCCTTGACCAGATCCAGCTTGAACATCTCTCTGCCGCTTCTGCCATTGCTTTCAGGGCTCTGGTTTTTTCCCTCCCTGCAACTGAGAGCTGTTTCATGAGGCTGTATGCAGACGCTCCTACGAACCCCCTAGCTCCAATTTCTGCAGTGAGGACTTTGACCTGGTAGTCTTCTCTCCTCAGGCTGTTTGCCAGATCAGCATACTTTCCAGTCTTGTAGATTTGAGCTGCCTCCATTCTGTTCTCATATGGCACTGTGAGTTCTATCATAATCAGCTGCTTGGTTGACTGAGAGTAGACTACTATGTCTGGTCTCATGCCACTCTTGCTGATGATCTCTGGGTGACTCTTCCATTCTGGGAGGTCTGCAGTGCACTCCCAGTCATCTGCCCCGTCCAGTATACTCTGCCTGCATGTTCCAAGTGGTACTGTTGTTCTTGGCCATGATTTGCTGCCTCCTGCCGTGAAGAATGTTGCGGTTGCTAACGTATATCGTTGGGGGCATTCACTATTATAATTAAGAAGACACGAATTTATGCTAGTTGGTTTCCTATATAGAGAAGTAGTAAATTTATATGTGCTAGAATCAATGAATACATCAAGGAATGGGATTTTGTTATTAATATTAAGTTCTAATGTAAATTTGAGGACGGAGTGACTTTCAAATTTGTTTTTAAGATATTTAATTTGATCGATATTCTTAGCTAAAACAAAGATGTCATCTATGTATCTTACATATATAGAGGGTTTATTGTTGTCATTAATTATTTTATTTTCTAGATTTGCCATATAATAATTAGAAAAGAGGGGACCTAAAGGAGATCCCATCGCAATACCATCTATTTGTGTATAAATATTGCCTAAGGGATCGTGAAAGGGTACTTGTGTGGTGCATGCTAATAATAGTTTTTTTTTAATATAGTGGGTTTAATATTGATTGATGGGAGAGTAACATGGTTGTATACATCACGGATAATGATGTCAATTGTTTCCTGGACGGGAACATTTGTGAATAAGTTTTGGACATCCAAAATATACATACATCTAACTCTTTCTCCCCTAACCTTTATGACTCAAACAAGATAAAACTAAAGATTTCTATTCTGGATAATATAACTTGAATTCCCCTTTTTTGAAAAATTTGACTGAGTATTCTGATAAAATTTAAACCAAATGAAATCGTGGGTGTATTTGCTGGACGACGTAAATTTTAGTTTATAACCTCTTCAGATGATGCGTTGAGCTTTCCTTTATGTATATCATTTAGTTCTGGATAATAACCATTGAGCTATCTATACAGACCTATCACTTAATATTTTATATTAAACAGATCTTTTTAAATTATCCTCCCAGTTTACGAACTTGGCATCATTATCTATCTATCTATCTATCTATCTATCTATCTATCTATCTATCTATCTATCTATCTATCTATCTATCTATCTCAGTACGTTCATTTCTATCTATCTATCTATCTATCTATCTATCTATCTATCTATCTATCTATCTATCTCAGTACGTTCATATCTATCTATCTATCTATCTATCTATCTATCTATCTATCTATCTATCTATCTATCTCAGTACGTTCATTTCTATCTATCTATCTATCTATCTATCTATCTATCTATCTATCTCAGTACGTTCATATCTATCTATCTATCTATCTATCTATCTATCTATCTATCTCAGTACGTTCATTTCTATCTATCTATCTATCTATCTATCTATCTCAGCACGTTCATTTCTATCTATCTATCTATCTATCTATCTATCTATCTATCTATCTATCTATCTATCTCAGTACGTTCATATCTATCTATCTATCTATCTATCTATCTATCTATCTATCTATCTATCTATCTCAGTACGTTCATTTCTATCTATCTATCTATCTATCTATCTATCTATCTATCTATCTATCTATCTATCTCAGTACGTTCATTTCTATCTATCTATCTATCTATCTATCTATCTATCTATCTATCTATCTATCTATCTATCTATCTATCTAGTACGTTCATATCATATCTATCTATCTATCTATCTATCTATCTATCTATCTATCTATCTATCTATTTTGTGAGGTTGTTATAAAAGATATTGGATTCCTTAAAAAATTCCTTAACCTAGTTCAGAAACAATTCCCAACTAATAACCCCCTCAGCAAAATGTTAATAAAAATACACTGAAACTTAGTTATAGATGCACCGATAATCTTGATATGATAAAAAAAAAAACACAATAATAAAATCCTAAAACAATATAATAATCATAATCAACTTCCTATAAATAATGATAATAACACTAATTATTGCAATTGTCATAACTCCGGCGCATGTTTTCTCTAAAATAAATACGTTACAAATTCCATAGTATACCAAGCTAACATCTCCACTCCTGAAAATTCTAATTTTACTAAGCAATATGTAGGATGTACTAAAAATAATTTTAAGACACGTTTTTATCAGCATAAACCATTTTTCAATAATAAAATATATAGTAATTCTGCCTCTCTTTCTCTCTCTCTCTCTTTCTCAATACTACTGACAATTGAAAGATGATAATAAAACTCCTACAGTTAAATGGAAAATATTAACAAAAGCTAGACTATGTAAATCGCTACATAAAATATGCTTCCTTTGTTTACAAGAAAAAATCCATATAATTATGGTCCCAAAGGCTAGCTTGTTGAACCAAATAAAATCAGTAATTTTTGCACAACAAAATTTTCCATACTCATAAATATATCTCAATATATTCACTATTTGCTCTTATTTTTAAAATTTAACTCTTTTTAATTATATACTTTAAAATTTAATTTAGCTATTATTTTGTCATCTTTTATCTTGTACTTATATTTCTAAAAATTCACTTATTTTCTTTCTCTTCTACCTTTTTTCATATTAAAAAAACCTTTTGAGAAAAGCTTTTTATTTTTTATATTATTATCCTTTATGATTTTATATCTTTTTCTAACTCTTCATTTGATGAACTTCTTTATTTTAGTTTCTTTTAATCTATCTATCTATCTATCTATCTATCTATCTATCTATCTATCTATCTATCTATCTATCTATCTGACAATATTTACGCTCTCACACCCTGATTGAGCACTCTGGAAAAATAGTAGACTTTGATAAACAGTAGCTACTCTGGCATGTACGCATCGCTCATTCAGTGAAATGAATTAGAGCACTCTAGCTATTGGGCACGTATAATGATATGCGCTAAAAGTCTGCCTACTTCCACCGAACGCCCATAGCCCAGGGGTATAGTCGCCGACTGACACCATTTCGGTCGGGTTTCAATCCTGGGTAAAAAAGCAATCGGAGTCTAACCGTACTGATGAGCTATAATACGGCGAAACAGATTTGTCTGCCGATGACAATATATATATACTACCGGCCATAATTATTAGGCCTCCGTCCCAGTTTCCAGTGTTCTAAAAAAATGATGTATTTCATGCGATTTGGAGATTGTAGTTATCGGGGAAAACAGGCGCAATACCGGCCATGATTTTTAGGCCATCCCAGTGCTTAAAAAATGATGTATTTCATGCGATTTTTTAGTATTTATTGCCAAGTGAACAATTTTAAATGAAAATAGAATGGTTCTTTTGTTAATACTGGACAATAACATGTGCATCAAATGAATTTATAAATATTTAATAACTGCCTTTATTGCAGTTTCATCAATGAAAGAACGAAGAAAATTTAGGGTAATTCGGACGAGTTCATTTTTGCTTCCTTGCTTTGTAAAATTTTGCAAAGTAATAATAACAAAAGAACCATTCTATTTTCATTTAGAATTATCCACTTAAAAATAGTATGAAATACATTATTTAAAAAAAAACTGTGGTTGCCTAATAATTATGGCCGATAGTGTATATATATCTAAAGAAAATAACCACGTTTCACTGCCTGATGATGGTGCATTAAACGCTGAAAATTTATAGCTATCGTTACAGTATAGTGTTATAATAGTCATCAACTTTAGTCGAGAGCCCTTGGCCTTAGACGAGAGGTAAACGTCACTAGACGTCACTAGACGGAAGCCGTCTCCTCAAGACGGACGCATACGTCCTATACAGAGACATTGCCTTCTTAAATGTTATTCTTGTTAACTGTTCGTTGGTGTACTTGGATTTGGGTTATTGTACCGAGGTATAATAAATCTCTATTTATATATCATCAGTGTTAAGAGTTATTTCTTGCACTATTCTTTCTCTGTTTATCCCCTCCCGGGATACAACAATTTTACAGCTAGCTCAAACTGAGTTTCCTCCCTCGCTATTCACCCTTGTAGAACGCTCTCCCGCCCTTTTTTTGCTTTCCTGTCAATTTGAACTTCAAAAATGAAAATGCAATGTCAGTCTGTGTTTCACTGAGTGAAAAAATCCCCGTGCGCTCTCCGGGGGTAACGATTTATGAAATTTATTTTATATCTAAATAGGCATCTAAACTTATTTATAAATGGAACTTTGTATGTGTCTGTGTGTGTGTGTGTGTCCGTTACCTATAGACTCCGAAACGGCTAAACCGATTTCTTGAAAATTTACACAGTTGTGCTATAAGCGTCTGCGAGTGTTCTTAGTTAAGTTTTGTGTCGAGATACCCCCGATAAATATCGACAATCGATAATCGAAAAAATCGGGTTAGAGAAGGAGTGGTCCGATTTTAATCAAATTTGATACACTCATAGACAAAGACATACGAAAAGATATTCAGAAGTTTCAAAGTTGCAGTTCTTACAATAGTGCAGAAAATCGGTAATATATGTATATAAAAGGCAATATGTTTGTGTGTGTGTCTGCTTATCTGTCTATAAGTCCTTTATACAAATCCACAATTTTTTTCCGATTCTCACCAAACTTCTCACAAATATTTTTAGACTGAGTCTGAGCTCCAGGACCATGGATTAGTTTTAAAGCTTTCATTACACCCGAGCAACGCCGGGCTATACTGCTAGTTCACTCATAAAATTACTTTTTGTTATGGTGTCCTTTCTATAACGAAGGACTTTTTCTCTGTCATAAATTAAGTGACTCCCTGGACGCAGCTGTGAGACAGTCAAGACGCAGCGTAACTATACCGTTCTGACTTACACTTCTTTTTGATGACTACTAACACTTGTACTTGTCTATATATTCTGTTATTCTATTACACTGTTTGAATGTACCTTCTTGTTTCCGTGTCTTTCCTCCTGGCCCAATCAGACAACAACAACTTGTCGACGAATATTTACCCACAACAATTTTTTATGAGATTCTACTTGGTAACAGCGAGGTAAATGTGTTATTATCAGATTCTACAAGAAGATCTAAGAATAAGAATCTATTTTTTTTTTTTACTTAGTTTGTAGGTAAAGTTAAGGACAGTGTGATTGGCCACTGGGATATAAAATAGGTATCATAAAAAATTTCTTCACGAAAATTCATCCACTCAATTACATCAAATATGAACACGGACACAATTTGCTGACTGTTTTCGGAAAATAAAAAAAAGTAATTCGATAATACTAGAAACTTACTTTAAAATCAACATATTCAGTTTAAAAAAAAATCATTGCTAATACTAAAAACATAGCCGAAAGCTAACTTTCTTTAACTTTTCCTCAATTACTTTCGCTTCCTCTTTCGTGAAACAATAATCGAGTTGATCTAGGTGGCGATCAGTCCCTATCACAGGATGACTAGTCATCACTAATAATAGCTTCTTCGTTCGTCAATTGAATCTCTGGTGAATGTTCTTGTCTCCCGAAAGAATTGATCTCGATGATCATTTTGTATGTCACAATTAGATGTTGAGCCTCTGGTCAACGATATGTTTTATTATCATGAATCTAGGCCATGATCTTTATGAGCATCAATTTTTCATTATTTTTTTCTTAAGATTCATTTCTTTGTTAGCAACTTTCAATGTTAGATTACCATGTTTAGTTATTATCGCTATGTTATGAAATTCTGCAATTTAAACAGGATAGTATCTATTTTGCTAAATCATTTCATTTGCCATTATTATAAAGTACGAGATCATGGGAAGGTATATTTACAGATATGAGCCGGAGATCGGAAAAATTATCAGAAACATTAGTTATTATCTTTTGATTTTTAACCACGATCTTTAGAATGTTAATACTGAGTTTTTCCCTCCCTTTCTTATTGAGGTTTTATACTTGGTCTAATTAGGCCAGCTTCTACTAGTCTTTCATTAACATTAACAGGCAGTTTATACAAAAAATTCTTTATAGATGCATTACCATCACAGTTCTGAAAACGCCATCTGTTGGAAAACAGCGAGAACTCATTGAATAATTTTTCGAATGTTCCGTATATCTGAACGTTTCTGGATATTCTTTTAGCCATCATAAAAGATGGATTCTATTTTTAACTAAATGTATGTTGAAACAGGAGGGAAGAGATGGATTAATACCTTTCCCAACGGTATTTGTCCGTAAGTTAGTGCAAGGAATTCAACGTGGAATTCGAACTCGGCTCTCCGATTTGTCGTTCCGAGTCGATATCTATTGCACCACAACGCACATGGGTTAAATAACAGGACAGATTGGGTTTTATAGCCTTGGCTGGCAACCAGTCTACCAGAGAAAGCAATGGCAACCTACTGCGGGATAATCTTCCCAGTCAATTATGTCTCCTTCGAGATATGATCGCTCAAAGCGTGTGTCATGTATGGCAATTAACTGACTGACTGATGTTGAAAAATATCATCCTTGATAATGGCTAAAAGAATATTTATGTACGGAAAATAGAAAAACTTATGGGACCTTAAGAAAAATTAAATAAAATGCTTAACCGTAGTATCCTGTCAGTCTTCTTTAATAATTATATATATATATATATATATATATATATATATATATATGAGTTTTGTGGGTATATGTGTGTATGTCTGTATGTGATTGTATATTTCTGCTGAGATATATATACTATACAGTTTCTATGACAATATCCTGATCAAAAACATTTCCTTAAACACAAATGTTTATTATAAACATTGGTATTTTACGGCATGATCTCTCGACAGATATATTGAGCACTTTGTAGCCGTTGATCTTCTGGTCAGTGAAAGTTTATCGATTGTTGGCTAAAGTTGGAGCGTTCATCTTCGTTCATGCGTGTGAGGTTCCGGAAGCAAGAATTCAACAATGAATATAAATTCAAGATAAAATGATTCTTTTGCAGATATACACGTATATTTCCACATCCGCATATCTCTCTCTCCCTCTCTCTCTCTCTATATATATATCTATATCTATATCTATATATATATATATATATATATATATATATATAAATGTAAGATATAAATATAAAATAAAATACTAATGATAGCTTTTAGTACTAACTATATATTTAAAATGACATCGTTCAACGTATATAAATTCTAACAGAATATTTGCTAATGGAGTGCTTAATGTTGGATTGGATTGCTATGTGATATCTGTCCTTTATGGAAGTGAATGCTGGACGATTTCATCAAAGATGAAGGAGAGGCTTGAGGTAGCTGAAATGTGGTTTTACAGAAGTATGCTGAGGATACCATGGACAGAGCTCGTGTGCAACGATGAGGTGTTGGAAAGGATGCAAACGAGAAGAAAATTGATACTAAATATCAGGAAGAGACAAATGTGGTTCCTGGGGCAAGTAATGAGGAAGGAGTGCATAGAGAACTTAATACTCACAGGTCGGATAAAGGGACGGAGAGACAGGTGATACTTTGTAGGTCTGTGCAAATGGATGGCGGATCGGGTTTTAGAAGAGATACCAAGAGAAAAATATCGAGAGTGACAAGAGACAGAGCCAAGTGGAAGTCAATGATCGCCTACGTCCTGAAAGAACACGGCACATGAAGAAGAAGAATGTTGGATTGAAGCGGTAAATTATTTAGACATAATGCTTATGGAAAGTCAACTCGGTGTTACGTAAATTTTCAGTCACTCATCGAGAATATTGATGAGTGATTGAAATATTGGTAAAATCTGAGACAAACAAACATAAGTATTGAATGTTATTTGCCTAATTTAGCAATAACATGCACGCACACACAGAAATATATATATATATATATATATATATATATATATATATATATATATATATAGTAGTTGATCTACTTTCGTATTGAGCGCTTTAGTGTTAGGGTTTTCGTGTTGGGGTTTTTTCTTTCCTACGAGTATTTGACTTTTGTTCATGTACTTCGTTTGTTTTTTGTTTTTTTTGTTTTTGTTTTTTTTTTACTTTTCCTCCTTTTCCATCCGAGTTCGTTCTCGGTGGATTTTTCAAGACGAACTTAAATATAGTATAACTATTACTAGTATTAGCAGAATTATTTTTGTTACTATTAATATTGTTATGATTATTATTGTTATTATATATATATATATATATATATATATATATATATATATATATATATATATATTTCAAATTATATAAATTGCAGACATTTAATATTAAATATTAAATTTATATAAATTGCAAACATAAAATCCGTTCATACTAGATAAACCTTCTCGTATTATAATTGAAAGCTGTAACGTTGACAGATGTTATTATCATTAATTTCTCAATGTACGCAAGTACTTTCAATCTCCTTCCGAGATCATCTTTAGGGGTGTGAGTAATGGTAGCAAAAAATAACTGCAAACTGTGTTGCTAAAAGTTACTGTAAATTTTTTTTTCTGCTTCAAATATAACTGTTGAAAAATTGCTTGGCGTTCATTATAACGTGAAAATTATCTACAATGGATTTTTTTTATATGTTGTAATGTCATGGACATGCACGGGTTAAAGCATGAAAAAACCGTTCTTTCTTGCGATTACTTTTTGTTACCATAACTTACACCCTTGGAAATGAACCTCATGTGCTGGTTAACTTTTAAACTGACATTTCTGAAACTTTTTCCATTACTTTCTCTTCTCCTTTCGTGAAATTATAATCAAGTTGATTTAGGCGGCGATCTGTCCCTAACACAGTATACCTGGTCATCACTAATAACAGCTTCCTCGTTCGTAAATTCAATTTCTGGTGAATGTTTCTGTAACCTGAAAGAATTGATCTAGATGATTATTTTGTATGCCAGAATTAGATGTTGAGCCTATGATATATCATATTTATTATCTGTTATGTCGTGAGTAAGAATAAATAACTCAACAACAGGAATAGGTTAATTGTTGTATTCCGTGAAAATAGTATTTACAAAGGTTATTAGTATTCAATACAAGAATAAGGGTTAATAGTCTCAACCGTCGTAAGACGTAGTATGAGCAATGGGTACTTCCGGGTCGTCACCGGAAGTCTACGACTGACTTGTCGATCGGCTGCTCGGCACACTCTCCTACGTAGATGCCACCATTACTTTACATAGTAATGGAAGAGTCCATTATAGCCGAATAGGCGCGGGCGTCCCAACATTATCATATTCATAAATCATGGCCCCGATCTTTATGATCACCAACTGAAAGTCTTTCTTCATTACTTTTTTCTTGGGATTCTCTTCTTTGTTAGCATTTTTCATTGTTCATTTACCATATCTTGTTATTATCGCTATGCTATAAAATTTCTGCAATTTGAACTGGAACCCCCTGGATAGTATCTATTGTGGCAGTCTTTCATTAACATGAACAGGCAGTTTATGCACAAAAAATCCTTATAAATGCATTACCATCCTAGTTCTGGAAACGCCATCTGTTTGAAAACTGCGAGAACTCATTCAAGGTCCTAATATCATATCATAAATCTTTGGTATAATCGTTACGGCGATTAACAGAGCTTTCTACTTCATGACTTTTTTCTTGAGATTCTATTTTTAGTCAGCATCAGCAACTGTTTCATTATCAAATCTAGTTACTATTGCTATGCAATAATGTTTCTGTAAATTGAACAGGGGTCTATTTT
>JBBBDQ010001163.1:127500-435000 GCA_037127315.1 Ascarosepion bandense
TTATGTATATTTTCAGTAAGGTTTAGCTTGAACAAGGCCTGAGAGCATCTCAAGTTAGAGTGTTAGAGATTAAGATTAAGATTAAGATTGTAGTGATCGGAGAACCACTCTTTTGGGAGTTGGTTCCACGAATCCGCGGTTCGTGGGAAGAGGCTGCTCGAGTGGAACTTACATCCCACCAGTGGAATAAGAAGTGAATGAAAGTGATTCGCTACAATGTGCATAGCCGGGTGGGTTTTATCCAACGCCGGAACAACTCGTTCGATTGGAACTTGCCAATCTAGTATAGAAGGAGGGGAATGTGGGTGACATGGCGGGTCCTCGCTGTGATGGTTAGGGATTGAGGAACAAAAGAACGCAGTTCGTATTGACTGTTACCACGATCTTTATGAATATTAACAGAACGTTTTTCTTCCTCACTTTCTTCTTGAGCGTCTATTCTTAGACGAAATTGGTCAGGATCTACCAATGTTCTATTCCCACATCCCATTGTTATTTGCATTATAAATTGGACACTTTCTGTTATGGGATCTACCCTTTTTGGACTATAATGAACTCTTCCTATTATTAGCGGGAGAATATGCCTCACGGGGTAGAGTTGAGTTGGGTTGAGTCACCCCGGTCTAATACTTGGCAGTTAGACAGACGTGTAACACTCTTGTATTTGTTTTCCGTTTAATATATGCAGTACTGTGCAAAGGTATTAGGACAAAAACTATTGTTATATATCGCCGTACGACGACAAAACAACAAACACGCATATATAAAAATATAAGGTTATATTTTTATTAATAACGACGAACCGTGTGGAATAGAGAACGGAAGGGTGAGAGGCACATAGAATGGATTGACGGGAGTGTATTCTTGCCGTGGTGTTTCTCTGCTTCCACTGGCCGTTCTCTGCTGGCGAATCCGTGTGTCGAGGTCTTTTTATAGTCTCTAGAACCGGGACTTTCCTTCCGGTTTTGCCTCGCCCACGCAACGCCCACGTAATTCTAAGAGACACCTGATCTGTTTGCCTCTGTAGCCATTTCCGCCGCTGTCGGAAATAAGGTCAAATGACATCCGCTCCGGCCTCGACAGGATGTATTTCACAAACACCTGTCTTGTCGTTTCGCCGCCCCCTTCACGGGAAACACCATCGCTTGCATCACTTCCTCGGTTGGGGCCAGATTGTTATATTACACTATTTTATCTTTTATGAGGCATCAAAATAAAGTTTAAAATCACTCCTGTCCTAACACTTTTGCACACTACCGGTAGTGCGCAAAAGTATTAGGATAGGGGTGATTTTCCTGAGAACCACACTGAAATTCAAATACAGGGTGAAAAGCCAAGTAAATTGCTAATAAATTTTAAAATAAATATTGATTATTTAAAACTAGGTTAAAAAAATGTATTAAAAAGAAGTTATATTTTTAAAAAGTGAGAAGATTGGAAAACAGGGAACAGGTGAAGAGGCTTATCCCTTGTTTCCTGCTTAGGATGCGGTTTCCGGTTTTCTCTTTTCCAATCCCCTCACTTTTTTTTTCAATTGGAGTAGATAGATCTATCTGTCGCCGGGTTCACACTCCACCCACGTCCATTGAACAGGTGTAGAGGCTCATCCCTTGTTCCCTGTTTAGGATGTGGTTCCCGGCTTTCTCTTTTCCGATCTTTTCACTATTACGTAGCCCCCTGCACATCAGTAGCATTACCGTCTTGCTCGTGGTGATACGATTAAAAAAAAATATATATTTAATTTTTAATTTTCCATTTTTTATTTTGAAACTACTCATAATTCTATCATCCTTGGATATGACTGACTTTTTGCTTAATCCCCCTTTTCGAATTGATAAATCTAATGTTACTTCTCAAGGCACACTTTGGGAACAAATACAAGCTGCTTGGTAGGAGATACCATTAGATACATTGAAGAAGCTTGTGATGTCAATGCCTGACAGAATGAAAGTTGTGATCAAAGCAAAAAGCTATTATATTAAATTCATTTTGTAACAAGTATCTTTTCTTTTTAAAGCATTTGTTAAGTAAATCAAATAAAATTATTTTATTTTTTTTTTATCATTTCACCCCAAACAAGGCATTCCACCGCCACTATTGCTACAGGCTACATAGGGGAAGGTAAAGAGAAGGAGTGGTTAGACATAGGGAATGTCAGGAGGAAGGTGACAGATGAGTAAGGATACCGAGGATGAGGGTTGGGCAGATGGGAAGAGTGCTAGATAGAATGGGAGCAGGTTAGTGTGTTAGGAGGTGTCTATTGACCTTACATTTAAACTCCTGGAGATTGTAGCCGTCGGGGAAGCAATCGTTTGGAAGAGAATTCCACAGTCGGAAGTGCGAGGAAAGAAACTGTTGGAGTAGAAGTTACGGCTGCATTTTATAGGTTCCACTGTAAAAGGGTGGGATCTAGTTGCTAATCTAGTATCTCGTGCAAATTCGTATTTAGGGGGTACCAGAAGCCGTGAAAGTATTTATAGAAGAGACACAGGAAATCCACGTCGCGCCGGTGGGAGAGAGATTGCAGGCGGTCTGCCAAGTCGGTATCTATCACATTACAGACCCTCTTCTGAACCTTATCGAGAAGCCCGAGGAGAATGTGACTTCCATTTGTCTTTTATACGCGTATTTTCATGGCAACAATTCTGACGAACCTTTTTCCCCTGGTTCTCCTGCTATATACATCTACGCGTGTTACTAGATGGTTTTCAAGGTCCCAAACTTTTACCGTCGACAAAGTTAAATCTAACCGTCTCTTCTACTCCAAGAGTTTCTTTTCTCGCACTTCTCATTTGAGGAACTTCTTTCCTTTTGCTAGCCTCGTTGATAGTTGCAATCACTAAAATTTTAAATGCAGCGTCAGTTGCCTTTGTCTATCTCTTTGATTCCGATCTATCTCTTATCCTTTCTTCGACATCCCCTGTACCTTGTTTTTCTCTTTCGATCTAGCACCTGCTTGAGGTGAAATGATTTTAAAAAATAAAACAAAAACCTGACTTAGATATGGAAGACACCTGATTTAAATAAAGATTTTGTAAATATAATAATTAATTAATTAATTTACTTTTCTGTTATCTTCATGCATACCTGCATATTTTTCAGCGTGCATTAATTTTTTTTTTTTAATCATATTACCACAAGCAAGGCGGTAATGCCACTGAAACACAGGGAGCTACGTAAGAATGAAAAGATTGGAAAAGAGAAAGCCGGGAACCACATCCGAAACAGGGAACAAGGGATGAGCCTCTACACCTGTTCAATAGACGTGGGTAGAGTGTGAACAGGGCGATAGTTTAGTCTATCTACTCCAATTGAGGAAAAAAAAAAAAAAAGAAAAGAGTGAAAAGATTGGAAAAGAGAAAGCCGGAAACCACATCCTAAACAGGGAACAAGGGATGAGAGCCTTTACACCTTTTCAATAGACGTAGGTGGAGTGTGTTTAGTCTATCTAATGATTAGCTTCGAAGAGTCATGTATTCTTTATAATCATTTTACCCCAAACAACGCAGGACTGCTACTGGTTGGTTGGTTGCTTTGTTTTTATGGCAAATCAGCCTCGGCGGGTCATTTATTGCCAACTAAATTTTATTTATTTATTGCTGGTAATACCTTTTTCTTTCAACAATTTATTGTTGTCTTTTATATAAGTTTTGTGTCTAGTAATACTTTTTTCTTTTCGAGTATCAAGATTCATTGGGATTTGTTTTTAAGGACAGAGTCCCCAAGTTCTACCATTGTTAGTTAACCCATAACTAGAGGGAAGGGACGTATTAATACCTTTCCCAAGGGGACCGGTGCTTAAGTGAATGCAGGGTATTCAATTGGAATTCGAACTCGGCTCACCGATTTCTCTTTCAGAGCCGATATCCACTGCACCACAACGCACATCCGTCACTATTCGCTTACAGCACTTAGTATTCCCAAGCGGTCACCCATCTAAGTACTGACCAGGCTCAACATTGCTTGCTGCTACTGGTTCACTGGGGATGTTATAAAGAGAGAGAGAGAGAGAGAGAGAGAGAGAGAGAGAGAGAGAGATTATGCATAAGAAAGAATGTGAGGTTCAGAGAATTTACGGAGGTGGGTGGTATTTAGGGAGTTGGAAGATGCCCAAATAGACGTTGCTTTTAAATCTTTGGAGATTATAGCTATCAGGTAACCAAGCATAGGGAAGGGAGTTCCACAAGTGAGAAGTGCGAGAAAATAAACTATTCGAGTAGAAATACTGGTTACATTTAACTATTTCAACGGTAAAAGTGTAGGAGCGTAATGCCAATGTAGTCTTCTTCTTCTTCTTCTTCTTCTTCTTCTTCTTCTTCTTCTTCTTCTTCTTCTATGTGCCGTATTCCTTAAAGACGGAGGTGATCATGGCCCTCCACATATCTCTATCCCTTGTAGCTCTTAACACCCTTTCTCCTGTTACTTCTCCCAGACCCTACTCCGCCATCTGTTCAGGTCCATCAATTATGTTACGCGTTGTTTTCCCCTGTCTCTATTTCTTTCTATCCGTCATGTGAGTATCGAATTCTCTAAGGTTTCCGTCCTCATTACATGTTCCAGAAACTCCAGTTATTTTTTCCTGATATTGAGTACCAAATTCCTTTTCGTTTTCATCTTCTCTAAAACCTCGTCTTTTCGCAAGTGTTCGGTCCGTTGTATACTCAGCATCCTTCTGTAGAACCACATTTCGCCTGCTGTCAGTTTTTCCCTCATCTTTGATGAGATTGACTAGCATTCGCTGCCATACTGTAGAACAGACATCACATAACATTCCAGTATTCTTGTCTTTCAATACTCTAGTCAGGTTCTCGAATGCTAATACGCTTTCGGATCTTAGTATCGCACTTATCGTCCTCTGTTACAACACTCCCCATTTATTTAAATTTCTATATCTCATTGATTTTAATATCCCCAGCCTGTAGTTGGCATTTTGGTCTCCTCTTTTTACTGATGACCATGAATTCACTTTTCTTGTAGTTTATGTTTAATCCTTTCTTTTTGCTTTCTTTAGCTACCATCTGTAGGTCTTGTAGTTTCCTTTCCGTGTCTTGTTTGATTTTAATATCCCCAGCCTGTAGTTGGCATTTTGGCCTCCTCTTTTTACTGATGACCATGCATTCACTTTTCTTGTAGTTTATGTTTAATCCTTTCTTTTTGCTTTCTTTAGCTACCATCTGTAGGTCTTGTATTTTCTTTTCCGTGTCTTGTTTGATTTTAATATCCCCAGCCTGTAGATGGCATTTTGGGCTCGTATTTTTACTGATGACCATGCATTCAGTTTTCTTGTAGTTTATATGTAGTCTTTTCTTTCCGCTTTCTTTAACTACTTCCTGTATGGTGTCTTGTAGTTTCCTTTCCGTGTCGGCTATCAGCACTGTATCATCTTTTATTGCTCAGATTGTGGCCCCAATGACAGATCTTGGCAGGACTTCTAGAGCTCTCAGAATTGCCTCACTGTCGCCAGTCTAATGACACGAGTAAATTCATGTAGTCCGGCACCAGAGAAGGAAGCTCGTCAGAACAGAAGCCGTGAAAATAGTCGTAGAAAGGACAGGCGGAAGCCACATCCCGTCGGTGAGAAAGTGACTGAAGGCGAGCTGCCAAGTCAGGATCAACTACGTTGACGACCCTTCTTTGGATTTTATGTATTAAGAATCCAGATCGTTCTATCATTCTTTACTTTTATCATATTTGACACAAAAGAGCTTATTGCTGTTACACCTGGGCTGGAATTGCTCAATCCTAACTTTCCAGCCTCGGAGGTAGCAACAGAAAACGAGCAGAAAGGACTGTTACGTCGGGTAACAGAAATATGTGAAATAATACAAAACAACGTAATTGTATAAAAGTAGGTATATTGACAGGAAAGAGAAGTATTTACAAGAGGTGAGGATTAGTAGAATACAGAACAAGGTAATTAGTATACAGTATCGTCGTAGAGACATGATAGATTGACTAGTTGAACACTTCCAGTGGCAATACCGGAAATACCCGACTGCCTAGCTCACTCGACTTCCCTCCCCGACTTACTTCCCCGAAGTATTATCACTACTATTTTATATAGTGATTCGAACAGTAAATTTCTGTGGAAAAGGCGGAGAGCGCCCCAACAAGGTATTAATCCGTCTCTTCCCTCCAGTTATGGGTCAAATATCAGGTTACTACTTGGGGATCCTACCCTTAAAAACAAATCCCAATGAATCTTGATACCCGAAAAGAAAAAGTATTACTAGACACAAAACTTATATAAAAACAACAACAATAAATTGTTGAAAGAAAAAGGTATTACCAGCAATAAATAAATAAAATTTAGTTGGCAATAAATGACCCGCCGTGGTTGATATGCCATAAAAACTGTTGCGTCGGGTAACAGAATTATGTGAAATAAAACAAAACAACGTAATTGTATAAAAGTAGGTGTATTGACAGGAAAAGAGAAATATTTACAAGAGGTGAGGATTAGTAGAATACAGAACAAGGTAATTAGTATACAGTATCATCGTAGAGACGTGATAGATTGACTAGTAGAACACTTCCGGTGGCAATACCGGAAATATCCTACTGACTAGCTCAATCGACTTCCTTACTTGACTTCCTTCCTCGACTTCCTCTCCTGAGGTATAATCACTACTATTTTATATAGTGATTCGAATAGTCGATTTCCGTGGAAAGGTGGAGAGCGCCCCAACAAATAACTGAATATATGATCATCAACAAAAAAGAGGATCCTAAAATGCCAACTACAGGACGGAGAAACTAAAATAAGACTAGTAAGTAAAATTTAAATACCTGGGAAGCGTACTGACAGAGGATGGAAAGTGCGATGTCGAGACCCAGAGATGTGTTAGCATGGCGAAGGACGCATTTCAAAAGCTAACCAAAATACTGAATTGCTATGTGATATCTGTTTTTCTGTATAGCAGTGAATGTTAAACGATCTCCTCAAAGATGAAGAAGAGGAACGAGGGAGCAGAAATAGGGTTTTACAGAAGGATGCTAAGAACTCACTGAGCACTTGACTAACGGCGTGGCGTTGGAGAGGATGGAAATGAGTAGAAAACTCATACTTAATATAAGAAAGAGACAGATGAGGTTTCTGGGGCATGTAATGAGGAAGGAGAGCCTGAAACATTTAATACTCACAGGGAGAATAAAGAAAAAGAGAAACAGAGGAATCAGCGCGAGACCTACTTGATAGTGCTTAGCAAATAGATAACAGAGAGAGATACCAAGAGAAAGAATTTGGAGAGCAACAAGATACATATACAAGTGGAAGTCCATGATCGCCTACGTTCTGAAGAGACACGGCACATGAAAAAGAAATCATAGAGTTTACAATGTTTTATGTGGTCTTGTCTGAAAGACATATCCTCGCCTCTGCAGCCTTTCTTCCCCACCCCGCAGAGATGATGTTGCAAACCTGTCTCTATCCTATCAGCATTCGTGTGGCAAATGTTCTGAACAACGCCATTTCCTAGTTTCAGAATCTACTTTTCATATATTTAAAATAGAATGACTCTCCACTCCAATTTGCTTGATTTGGTTCAGAATCACATATTACCGTCTGAGTAGTAAATGGCCGGGCATTTACTTAAATAGGTAACCGGGAAAGACGCTATTTCTTAAATGTCTTATTTTAAAATCAATTTGGATCGCCCTGACTCGATCCTATTAGAATCACTACTTTTCTTACGTTCGGATGGCAAAGTAACTATATATATATATATCCTCCCAATTAGAAGTGACCGGAGTCAACGGCGCCGGGATTAAAATAAAGCTCACCCTGTCTGAATTTAAATGGTTTCTAATTTGTTCTAAAATTGGGATGAAATAGCATGTTTTTTGAAAGACTGTTATATATATATATATATATATATATATATATATATATATATATATATATATTAGCGTCATAGCCCGGAATTGCTCGTGAAACTCAGAACATTTTAGTAGTAGGAGAAGATGCCAATGAGAGGAGTAGATGGAAATCATTTATTGAAAGTTGGAAAGGAGAGCTGAGGCTGTTAGTAACCATTTTCAGCATTAAGAAGAAGGCATTGAATGCAAGTTGCTGTTCTATTCGAACAGAGTATAATGTGTAGTTTTAGTGCCGGTCATACTTTTGTCTCTTTCTAAGGGGGGTGGGGGTTCTTTGATCTGGAAATGAATAGAAAACATTTGCAGGAAGTGTAGTTAGTAATAAATAAGATAGAAGTTTACCTGTTTTAAATGTAGAAAGTCAAACTGAACACAGTTTAGCAATCTCAGTACCGCGGTATAAATGCATGTATAAGGAGTTTGGCCCATAATAAATAATTAAATTAACCATTGGCACTTTTTTTTTTTACATATTTTGTTTTTGTTTGAAAAAGCACTTTTTGTTAAAAATATTTCCTTTGTTTCAAAATTACGGGGAAGAATATTCACATGTTTTTGTTGAACAAATGAATTTTTAAAACGTCGGAATAAAAATTAAATATAAAGGCTCATTTTTTTTTATAAAAAATATTTTAGTCGCGTTTGACATGTGTGATTTGATTTCTGTGACGTAATTTAGCAACTATCTTAGATCTTAGATGTTTTACGGAGCAAAGGTAAAGAATCGGCTCCATTGGCCAAAAAGTGCGAAAGGGAAAATGGCTGAACTTAAACTCAAAAAGTATGTGTCGACCTGTCTTCCCTGTAGATATGTGTCTCTAGAAAGTTTGAATGACGTAGCTTAAAAAATGTAGGCTTGCATAGGGAACAGTCACACAGAGACACACAGATTGCATTTGATATATATATATATATATATATATATATATATATACATATATATATATATATATATATATATATATATATATATATATAAAGAGAAAAATGAGCCTCATCAAACCCGTTTGGTTGAAACCTGAGTAGCAAGTAAGTGGTGAACATTTTTCTTACAAAATACATGCCTGTTTAGCTGTATCACAACTCATCCGTGCGGCTAGACAACGGATACTTCAAACTGGGATTGAAACTCGACCGATTTATTATCAGAGATTTTACGACTAAGCTATCGGCGCACGGGAGAGAAAGGCAGATTTTATAGCGCATTATTTACAGAATGTAAACTAACGACAGTAGCCCAGAGTGTTCGAATACTCCTGAAAAACGTTGCGCAAAGTGGAAAGTGTCTACGGTTCAAAGAATCTACCTTCCTCAGATGGCTCGATCAACGGACGGACGGACGGACGGACGGACGGACGGACGGACGGAAGAATAAATAGTCATCAGCATACAGGCTTGTTTCGCTGTATCACAGCTAATCAGTGCAGCGAGAATGCCGATTGATTCAAACAGGGATCGAAACTACTGATTTGTCATCAGTCGGGGATTTTACCCCAAAACCGACAGGGAAAGGCAGATTTTATATCGTATTATTTACAGAATGTAAACAATATATATATATATATATATATATATATGTGTGTGTGTGTGTGTGTGTGTGTGTGTGTGTGTGTGTGTGTGTGTGTGCGCGCGTGTGTGCAGTGTGTGTTAAATCATCTCACCCCGAGCAAGGCATTCTACTAATCCTAATCGATGGATGAGAAGAAATGGCCTTATCGATATTAGTAGAGATGTTATCAAGTACTGAACAGTCAGAAGATGAGAGGGAGCGGCAGAGAAAGAAAAGATAGCTAACCGAGCTTAGAAGTGAGAGACGGAAGCAGATGAAAGAATAATCTAGAGATTCAAGAGAGGTCGCCCTAGCTAGAGGGAAGTGTTCACTGACATAAACACCAAGTCCATGCATATGGACATTGGAGTCCTTACTAAAGAGGGGAAGGTAACCAGGAACGTAAAACCCAGAAGAGGGGATAGAAAGGTCAGGGTTAGTTTTACAGAGAGCTAAATGTTGTGGATTCTTGATTAGAAAATCACACAATATAATAATAACACAAAACAGATATGAGAAGAAAAATGTAAGTATATTGAACAAAATATATACAACTTGTACACAGTTAGTAAATTCAGGAATACTTGTTAGTAGGAGTCAACTATATACAAAGAAATAAATCCGGCTAATAAGTCTATATTCTTGCTGACCTACGAGCGGCGGTTCAACTGCTCTGACAAGCACTACAACTCTAACAAGAACAACACTCTAACACACTACAGACACCCTATAGATACCCTATAGATACCCGTTCTCTGTAGGCATGATTATAAGTACACCTTGGACAAGTCCATTGAGTGTGTAAAAAGGGGCGATTCCCAACACTAAGATATCAGGTGATTTTGTTTGAAGGAATGATTCTACGCTGTAAAAGTTAGTGCGAGTACCTTGTATGTTTGCAAAAGAGACGCAGGCAGATTTGGGCGTTTTCTGATTAGCTGGTTTAGAACGTAGAATACTTGGTATATTAGTTAGGTAAATTCCGATAAAGATTAACTAAAAAAAAGTCAATGTTAAATTTATTAATTTAATTTAACAGAGTAATATAATATATGAATTAAACTTACAATTGTAGAATATCTAAAATTTGTTCTAGACTATATATATATATATATATATATATATATATAACGTAGAAGACTTGGTAAGATAAATTACGATAGAGACGAACTCAAAAGAACTCAATGTTAAATTCATTTATTGAATTTAACAGAGTAATATCATTTAGAAAAAGAATTGATATTCTACAATTTAATGGGTAATACGTATTTCGCCGCTGCTCATCAGACCCAAATGATACCACAGTTAATATTCAAAATATTCCAGAAAATCAGTACACACAGACGCTCACGTGTCCATATTGATAATAGACATTTGTAACGGTAATCTACAAAAAACAATTCCTCGCTTATTTAAAAAAAAAAGAGAGAGAGAAAGAAAAAAATATAGACAATTAATAAATGGAAAGAAAAGAAAGAAAAAGAAAAAATAGAAATGGAAAGAAAACGAATAATTTTCTGGAATATTTTGAAGATTAACTGTTGTATTATATATATATATATATATATATATATATATATATATATATATATGTAAGTATTGTTGGAATAATATTCCTTGTCCAAAGATATACTATTTTAAAAAAGTGCTCAATACAAAAGTACAGCTAATAATATTTATTCATAACTTATAACATGGATATGTTACAATATTGTAACATATCCATGTTATAATTTATGAATATATATATATATATATATATATATATATATATATATATATATATTGTGTATTTAGGCAGTAATCCCTCTTTTATGCAAGTTTCGTTACAAATGACAAACAAGCTACTGTGGTTAAGTTTTTACCATGATTTTTCATGTAATCTTGAATTTTTTTTCTTTCAGTACATAAATTTTATAGTAATTGTTTGAATATTTTATCTACCCAAGTGCTTTCGGTTATACATTTAGCCATTATCAGTGACGAATTTTATTTTACTTTTAACTGAATATATGGAGCGTTTTATGCTTGTGTCTCGATTTATGGGAATGTCTTATTTTTCAAACACGGTCAGCACATTATGATCGTGTTCATAATTGATATTACTGAGTTTGTTTTTTTTTATTAATTAAACTTCCATTATTTTTAACCTGATCTTGAAGAAGACCTCCAGTCTTTGGTGGACTGGGGTAAGAAATGGCTCGTAAATTTTAATGCTTCCAAAACAAAGCTACTATCCGTCAACCACCATGGATAGTCTCTCCTGCCCCCTCCCATTAACATGGATCTAGATAGTCTTCCCGAAAGCAATACACTGCGCATCTTCGGCCTCACTCTCTCAGCCGACTACATTGAATCAATAGCTAAATCTACTGCTATGAAGGTTGGGTCACTGTGTTGGGCCAGGAAGTCTTTCTCGTCTAATTCCATCTTGCACATACACAAATAAGCCATCCACTCATGCATTGAATACTGTTGTTGTAGGAGCCCCTGTTATTTATCTAGGGGTCCTCGGCAGGATTTAGAAAAAAATCTCTCATGTAATCGATCCTGACCTGGCAGCTCAACTCCAGCCACCAACGGAATGTGGTTTCTTTCTGTCTCTTCTACAAATATTTTCATGGCTTCTGCTCCAACGAAAATTTCGGGGAGACAGTATTTTAAGTTGAAGTAAAAATACAGATAGTTTGTACAATAATTCATAAATTAGTTGAAGAAGTATTTAATGACAATTTTATTTTTTTAAATTTCCCTTCAAAATCGGCATGAACTTTCCAGACAATGTTTACACCCTTGGGCAAAGTAATTAAAACAAAACGAATAATGTTTTCCTAGGATCTTTCACACTTTCCCTGATCACGTATACGTCGTCTCTTAGCGTCGTTTTTCTCTTCCAACCGCATTTTTCTTTAATATTTTGGACTGATGGATCCAGTTTGTCTAATCGAGTTGATGACGCAACTGACAGTTGAAATGCTAACACCAGCAATATCCGTAATTTCTCTGTAAGGCTCGCCAGTGTGTTTGTACAGCACTGAAATTTTCATACTCTTCTTGAAGTGACGTTCATCGCAGACAATGGCTGCAGGACAACTAATCGACAGTCGAAACAACAGTGTCTGGGCCTGATGAATATTAGATGCAGTCATGGATGGTTCAATATTTCCAAGGTCAAAAAAAAATTCATATTACTGCATCCCACTGGAAATGACCTAACCTAAGAAAAAAAAAAAAGAAATCGATTACACCCTGTAACTTCAGTGGGTGTAAAACTGACCGTATGGTAAAAGAAAGAAAACTAAAGTTGTTTTAATTTATTTGCACACGGGTGTAGCATTCCCTCTGATTCTCATGTAAATTTACTCTCTCCTTTTACTCTTTCTTTTTCTCCTCTGCGTTTCTATCGCTCCTATTTTTTCTACTCTCTCACTTTTGTATTGATCTCTCCGATGTCATTCTAATCACAAATTACTACTCGGACACGGTTTGGAAAGGTGTCAATAAATTGAAAGACAGAAAAAGGCTAATTTTCGATAGATTGAAAAATATACTGGTGACCAGATGAGGGAAAATAGAAAAGTAAATGATAATTAAAATTTTGAAATTTGGTTTGGGTTAAGACTGAGATAACTGACGATATCCTAAGAAGAATAGATAAAAAATTTTACGACAATTAAAAACAAGTGACCAGCATACTTTTGCTATCATAGAAAACAAGCGAGCGTTTTAGGTTAAAAAAAAAAAATAAATAAAAATAAAAAAACACAAAAAAAATTATAGACCTTGAATACAAAAGCGGCCTCTGGGCGCGAAATTCGGTCGTTTAGTAAAATTAACTTTTTAAAGCAGTATGTTTCCAAAAGAAAAGAGTAATTAAATTTTTCTGCAAAAATAAATATGCTGAAATGCGATAAAACATCTAAAATTAAGGATTCTCCCTTTTTCTTACTTATTGTTAAAAGACTTGAAAATGATAAATCCCAGGTGCGATAATGACCACACAAAAGGGCATGCATGCATCCATCCATCCATCCATCCATCTATCTATCTATCTATCTATCTAGATAGATAGATAGATAGATAGCTAACTAGAGTAACTTTCTTTCTTTCTTTCTTTCTTTCTTTCTTTCTTTGTAAGTCTTTTTTTTCATTCTTTCAAAGTATAATCTATCTATCTATCTATCTATCTATCTATCTATCTATCTATCTAGATAGATAGATAGATAGATAGATAGATAACTAGAGTAACTTTCTTTCTTTCTTTCTTTCTTTCTTTGTAAGTCTTTTTTCATTCTTTCAAAGTATAATCTATCTATCTATCTATCTATCTAAATCATTCATTTGGTCTATATCAATATATCTAATTATTTTGTAAATCTCTCTCACATTAATATATATACATACATATATATATATATGTGTGTGTGTGTGTGTGTGTGTGTGTGTGTGTGTGTGTGTGTGTGTGTGTGTGTGTGATCAATGAACTGAAACTAGATCATTTTCGGATCACCGACGCAGTAAAAAATAAAAGCAGACGTACGTGCGAGCGATCGTGCAAACGAGCGAACAAGAGAGAGATGAAAGGAAGGAGTCTCACCAGGGAGACTTAATTTTCCATGCTTTTAGAAGAATTGCTCTGAGGTTTTCGATTTTTGCTGACAGCGATTCAAGAAAAAGAGCTTGCAAAATTGAAAGGTAAAAAAACACGACGTAGTTTCGCTGAGGGAAGAACTGACAACCATTGGAAAATCATACACTTCTCCTTTAACAAATGAATAAATAAAATAATGGGAAATAAATAAAAGCGTCTTTAAGAGATTACAGGATGCGACAGACAGATGACAACGTCCGATGAATGCATTGGTATAAATGTTTCATTGAAAACCAACAAATATCACGATTCTAATCAGGAACAACAAATTACTACTACTACTATTCAGTCAGTCAGTTAAGTGCCATACGTGATACACGCTTGGGCGATCATGTATCGAAAGAGACATGACTGACTGAGCAGAAGATTATCCCTCAGTAGGTTGCCATTGCTTTCTGCGGTAGACTGGTTGCCGACCAAGGCTATAAAACCCAATCTGTCCTGCTATTTAACCCATAACTGGAAGGAATAGACGGATTAATACCTTTCCCAAGGGTATTTGCGCGTAAGTGAATACAATGGAGTCAACTGGAATTCGAACTCGGCTACCCGGTTTCTCGTTCCGAGCCGATATCCACTGTGCCACAACGCACATCTACTACTATTACTACAGCTAATAATAATCATGGTTTAAGTTCGCTTGTTCGTTCGTTAGTGCGTGTGCTACGCCCTGTTGATGTCTTATCAACATTTTCCACTCTGATGGCAAGAAACGACTGAAAAGACATAGCAGAGACGCTGTTTGCTTTCAAAAGGAGGAGTTAATAATGCTCGGGTGTGTTTAACAACTGCTTCAGTGAACTAGAAAAACTCATCAATTTGAAATCTTTTTATTTGTACCCTCTTACCTTTTCAAATAATAACCGGCATTCACATTAATGATTGTTATTGTAATATTTCGTCAAAGTTATGCTCAAATATTTACCGATACGGTAGAGCAAATTTATTGTCATAGAAACTGCCCTGATTTTATTCTATCACTAGCAGTATAGCCCGGAGTTGCTCGGGTGTAATGAAAGCTTTAAAACTAATCCGTGGTCCTGGAGCTCAGACTCTTTGGACGTTGGCACGAAAGACTAAAAAGCAATAGTTGTTTCCAGTTAAAGCGAAACCGTAGACTGAAAGAAAAATGAATGGATATAAGTCAAATTTTGATTTCCTGGTATCGATATCAAATAAGTTTTTTTCGTCGTAAACTGAATTTTGAAGGCTAAATATGTCCTCTGAGTAAATGGTATCATGGCTGAGACTAAGAACTACAATTATATCTACTTAGAGCCAAACCCGAAGCAAAAACTAAAAATAAAAGAGCTGAAAAATACAGACATACAGGCAGATAGACAAACACACACCCAAACATCTTGCCTTTTGTATATATTATCGATTTTCTGCACTATTGTAAGAACTGCAACATTGACACTTCTGAAAATCGTTTCTTATGTCTTTGTCTATGAGTGTATCAAATTTGATTAAAATCGGACCACTATAACCTGATTTTTTCGATTACCGATTTTCGATATTTATCCGGGGTGCCTCAACACAAAACCTAGCTAAGAACGCTCGCAGACGCTTATAGTACAACTGTGTAAATTTTCAATAAAATCGGTTCAGCCGTTTCGGAGTCTATAGGTAACGGACACATACACACACACACAGAGACACACACACACACACACATACACACACAGAGACAACGTTCCATTTATAAATAAATTTAGATTACCATAAGAATTAAGATTTATTCAAATTTTTAAATTTACGCCTAAGAATTAAGATTCATCAGAATATTGAAATAGGAATAAGGTATTACTAGTAATGAAAAATATTTTTACAATTAATAAATACACCTGATGACTTCTGATGTTAGCCTAGTGGAGTGGTTGAGATATGCATGTTTTGTTTTGGTGCATGAATAGAACCACAGTAAATATCTCGTTCTGTAATACTGAATTCGCTGGGTTACTTAACTTGAAGTAATTTCTAACTGGGCCCTACTAGAAGGGTTATGTGTTAATTTTATCAAAATCTGTCTCAATCAGCGCAAAGGATGTTTCATTCAAACATCTTTTCGCGAGCCACTGCCTCGTGGAACCAACTCCCAAGAGGATGTTTCCCCATTCTTACAATCTTAACCTGTTCAAGTCTAAAGTTAATCATTATCTTCTTTTACTATTCTCATAAACTGCCTGTTAATGTTTATAGAACAGTGGCAGATTTTGTCAAAATTAGACCAGGTATAGAATCTCAAGTAGAAAGGGATAAAAAAAACAAAAACAAAAACAAAAACAAAACAAAAAAAAAAACAGAAAAAAAAAACAACTTCCTAGTAACATTATAAGAATCGTGGTTAGGATAAAAAATATGACAATAACCAATATTTCTAATTTTTTTCTGATTTCCGGTTCGTTTCTCTAAATAAATCTTCCAACGATCTCTTACTTTATAACAATGGAAAATTAAATTAATTAGTACAAAAGAGATCCCTGTTCAATTTGCATAAAGGTCATTGCGTAGCAATAATAACTAGATATGATAATGAAACAGTGGAAGATGCTGACCAAAAATAGAATCTCAAGAAAAAAGTAACGGAGCAGAAAGCTCTAATGTCCATAACGATCATGCCAAAGATTCATAATATGATATTAGGACCTTGAATGAATTCTCACTGTTTTCCAACAGATGGCGTTTCTAGAAATGGGATGGTAATGTATCTATAAGAAATTTTTTTTCATAGGAATTTTTTTCTGCCTTAATGAAAGACTAGTAAAAGCTGGCCAAATTAGACCAAGTATAAACCCTCAAGAAGAAAGGAGGAAAAACTCTATTAACATTCTAAAGATCGTGGTAAAAAAAATGATAATAACCAATGTTTCTAATAATTTTTCTCATCTCCGGATCATATCTGTAAATATATCTTCCCATGATGTCGTATATTATAATAATGGCAAGTGAAATGAGTTAGCATAATAGATAGTATTCCGGGGGATCCCTGTTCATTTTGCAGAAATTTCATAGTATATCGATAATAACTCGATATGGTAATCGAACAGTTGAAGATGCCGACAAAGAAAAGAATCCCAAGAAAAAGTAATGAAGAAGAAATTTCTGTTGATGCTCATAAAGACCGCGGCCAAAATTCATGAATATGATCATAAAACATATCATTTATCTTAGGCCCAGCATCTAATTCTGGCACACAAAATGATCATCTAGATTAATTCTTCATGTGACAAGAATATTCACCAGAGTTTCAATGACGAACGAAAAAGCTATTATTAGTGATGACCAGAACTTGAAAGGTAACGCATCAATAAGGAAGTACTATAAGCAAGCTTGAAATTCAGTGTATGTCATTTTTACCAAAGTGTAAACAACTTTGTTTTTCATAGGGTTAAACATGTTGGATTTCGTGCCAAAGAAAGTGTATTTGCAGGGAATTTTACTGCACTACTTTAGTCAAAAGAAATCTTCAGTTAAAGCAAATAGAATTATTACTGAGACTTAGTGACCATGCCCTGTTAGAAACAACATACAGAGATTTGTTTAGACGCTTCAAACATAATGATTTTGATGTTGAAGCAAAAGAACACATTGTTGCATCGAAAAAGTTTGAAGACGAAGAATTGGAGGTATTATTTTATAAAGACTCATGTCAGGCGCGAATCGAACTTGCAAAATCATTAAGAGTTTTGAAAAGTTTGAAAGCATTAAGAACGATTCAAAAGCAAGGACATTAGGTGCAGTACGAGTTGAAGCCAGAAGGTGTTTAACGGTGTCTTGTCACGTGTCAAACGCTGCTTCAAAGACAGAAAAGGAAAGGTTTTTTTTTGCATAGTATCGCGACCGGCGATGAAAAATGGATACACTACAATACCTACTATTCTGCATATCATTAATAGCACTAACCAATCAACTTAACAAGACAGAATGTGGTTATAAAATAGGCCAATCAAAATTAAGCCATCTATTTTACATGGATGACTTAAAGTTGTATGCTAAGAATGATAACGAGCTGGAAGGTCTTCTGCAAACTGTAAAATGCTTCAGCGAAGACATTGTAATGAAATTCAATTTGAATAAATGTGCTAAAGCTACAGTTTTACGTGGATCAATACAAGACACATCCTCAATTAGCTTAGACCCTGCTGTAACAATAAAAGATTTAAAGCCAGAAGAAGCTTATAAATGCCTAGTTGTAAATGAGAGTGAAAAGTTACCATAAACAAATGAAAGAAATAGTGCGTAAAGAGTACTATAGAAGGCTACGACTGATATTAAAAACTGAATTGAATTCTCAGAACAGGATTATGGCTATTAATAACCTTGAAATCCCAGTTTTAACATCTTAAACTGGACACAAAACGACATCAGGCGAATGGATTCTAAAACAAGAAAGCTTCTTTCTAAGCATAAAATGCATTATCCAAAGGCTGATGTAGACCGTCTATACATACCCCGTAAAGAAGGTGGAAGAGGTCATATTCAGCTAGAATTGTCATACAAGACAACAACTATTGGCTTACTCATATACATAGAAACAACAAAGGACTGGATGATACAATTAGTCAAGCAACATGAAGAAAGAAAGAAAAAATATTCAATAATAAAAGAAGGCAGTAAATACAAACAAGATTTACAGTTAGTAGATTCTGTAGAAAAGCAAAACAGAAGCCAAGAATCAACTATTGCGGCAAAAACTATGAAAATGAAAGCCAAAGATAAAGCTCTTAAACAGATGAAACGAAGCTAGCAAGACAAACCTCTGCATGGACAATATCCAGAACGTGCCAATAAATCCAATGTTGATAAAGTTAATACTCTTCGGTGTTTACGTGCATCTGCATTAAAGTCTGAGTATGAAGTCTTTATTCTTGCAGCGCAAGACCAAAGTCTTTTCACTAGGAACTTTCAGGCAAATATTATACATAATAATATCGATCCACAATGCAGGTTCTGTGATAAACACCAAGAAACAAATCTAATCTCAGGTTGTTCTGTACTTGCCCCAAATAAATATAAAAATCGTCACGATAGAGTGAGGCAATATTTACATTGGACAATGTGCAAACACGATGGAAAATTTGTAAACAAACACTGGTATGAACATCACCCAGCACCGGTTACAGAAATAGAAGATGTCACCATTCTATGGGATTACACCATCTACACAGACAGAAAAATTGAAGCAAATAGACCGGACATTATTGTTAAAAACCAAAAAGAAAAAACTTGCCTATTAATTGATATGGCTTGTCTAGCAGATTGTAACATAGCAACCAAGGTATTATAAAAACTGTTAAAATATAAAGACCTGGAAATTGAAATAGAAAAAATGTGGAAATTGAAAACAAGAATCGTGCCAGTGATAGTAGGTGGAATGATAAAAAATGGAACTAAACGACACATTGAAAGAATCCCTGGAAACCCCATCTTAAGAGATATACAGGAAATTGTCTTGTTAAGTACAGCCCACACACTAAAGAGAACTTTGTCTATTTAACGCTAGGGATGTTAGAGGAGATAGGAAAAACATGAAATGGGGCCATAACAACACACCACAACCTGCCATAGGTCTTCTCGCAGACTTGGTTGGTAGTGCGACCATAGCGGAAATCAAAATATGATGAAAAATGAGAACATAATTATAATAGTATGTTTTATCGAAAAAAAAAGATATTCCAAATGGACCTTATAAAGTTTTACAGGGTAATCGGAAAAGGAGTTATAAAATTATAAACCTCCGTTTATTGAAGAAGTGGTAAGCATTTGGGAGAATATTTGAAGAAACTCAAAGGAATATAATCCCACTGCAGAGTGGATCAAATGAGAACGTGAAAGAATGAAAGATAAACCTGTGCAAGAATGGAAAAATATTACCGAGACTAATGTTAAGCAATCTCTAAGAAAATACTCTGAAATGGAAGTTTCCAGGAAATGACTATCCATCATTTGGTTCTATCATCTCTCGTCAATCCATAAACCACTTGAACAAACTTTATCAAAAAAAAAAAAGTTTTGTTAGCTCTAATGAAATTCCAGAATGGATCACTAAAGATGAAGTGTACTTACTCTTTTCTCGATGAAAATAACATTTTCACTCTGGAACAGAAGGGATGTCGAAGATGTTTATCTTGTTTCCTGTTTAGGATGTGGTTTCCGGCTTTCTCTTTTCCAATCTTTTCACTGTTTTCTTTTTCATTTATTTATTTTCAATTGGGGCAGATAGACTAAACTATCGCCCGGTTCACACTCCACCCACGTCTATTGAACAGGTGTAGAGGCTCATCCCTTGTTCCCTGTTTAGGATGTGGTTTCCGGCTTTCTCTTTTCCAATCTTTTCACTCTTTTCTTTTTTTTTTCAATTGGAGTAGATAGACTAAACTATCGCCCGGTTCACACTCCACCCACGTCTATTGAACAGGTGTAGAGGCTCATCCCTTGTTCCCTGTTTAGGATGTGGTTTCCGGCTTTCTCTTTTCCAATCTTTTCACTCTTTTCTTTTTTTTTTCAATTGGAGTAGATAGACTAAACTATCGGCCGGTTCAAACTCCACCCACGTCTATTGAACAGGTGAAGAGGCTCATCCCTCGTTTCCTGTTTAGGATATGGTTTCCGGCTTTCTCTTTTCCAATCTTTTCACTCTTACATAGCCCTCTGCGCATCAGTGGCATTACTGCCTTGCTCGGGGTGATATAATTAAAAGAAATATGGTTACAGAGGTCAACTACTAATAGATAAAATGGAAAATTTCAGAAAAAGGTAGCAGAGATTGGATAGGTTATTTTAAAGCCTTTCATAGAGTGCCACTCTTATGATTCTTTCAGGGTTTGCAAATGTACAATGTCTCCTCTGTAATAGTCAGTCAGTTAAGTGTCATACGTTAAACACGCTTGGGCGATCATGTCTCAAAAGAGAGTATCCCGCAGTTGTTTGTCATTGCTTTCTGCTGTAGACTGGTTGCCAGCCAAGGCTATAGAATGCGTCCTGTTATTTACCCATAATTGGAGAGAAGAGACGGATTAGTACCTTTCCCAAGGATTTTTGCGCGTAAGTGAATGCAATGAATTCAACTGGAATTCGAACTCGGCTTTCCAATTTCTCATTCCAAGTTGATATCCACTGCACCACAACGCACATAAATATGGCATGAAACTGTGGAAAACAACATTATGCCCAAATCCCACCAGAGGTACTGCCAGTTTCAAATGTTTGAATATCCGATGATGAATCTTTCAAGGAAACTTCCTGTCACTTCTGTTCTTAACCCCGCTTTCGCATGAACTGAACAGTAATAACTATGGGTCAGTCAGTTAAGTGCCATACGTGATACACGCTTGGGCGATCATGTCTCGAAAGAGACATGACTGACTGGGCAGAACATTATCCCGCAGTAGGTTGCCATTGCTTTCTGCGGTAGACTGGTTGCTGACCAAGGCTATAGAACCCAATCTGTCCTGTTATTTAACCCATAACTGGAAGGAAGAGACGGATTAATACCTTGCCCAGGGTATTTGTGCGTAAGTGAATGCAATGAATTCAGCTGGAATTTGAACTCGGCTCCCCGATTTCTCGTTCCGAGCCGATATCCAATGCACCACAACGTACAAAGTAAAAAGGAAAATGTTTAATCACCTTCTCTACACGGATGATATCAAACTCTTTGCCAAAGACTGTTAAAAGTTGAAGGGTATTATCAGATAAAATGTTTCAGTGATGAGATCGGTATGGATTTTCGATGCGATTAATATGCAAAAGTAATATTCTAGAGAGGGAGAATTACAGAAACGCACTCAATAGATCTATATTTTGTCACAAAGATTACGGAAATGGAACAAGATTATGTAACTGGAACAAACCTATAAATAATTAGGATTCAGCGAAGATGGAATACAGTATACCTAAATGAAAGAGAAATTAACAAAAGAATACCACAAACGTATGCGTCTGGGATTAAATCAGTCAGTTAAGTGCCATACGTAATACACGCTTGAGTTATCATCTCTCGAAAGAGACATGACTGACTGGGCAGAAGATTTCCCTGCAGTATGTTGCCATTACCTCTGCGGTAGATTTGTTGACAACCATATATAGAACCCAAGCTTTCTTGCTATTTAACCCATAGCTATAGGAAGAAGCGACGGATTTTTACTTTTCTAAAGAGTATTTGCGCGTATGTAAATGCGACTAATTTAACTGGAATTCGAACTAGGTCCTCCGTGTTCTCGTTCCCAGACGATATCCACTGCATCACAACGCACATCTTGGTGTTAAATAACGAGTTGAATTCAAATAGAATATCAACCATAAACACGCTGGCTGTCTTTGTGGTGCGATACAATTTCAACTTCCCTAATTGGACCATAGCTGACCTTAAGCAAACTGATGTCAAAACGAGAAAGCTTTTCACTTGCCACGGCATGCATCATTCGAAGGATGATGTTGATCGCCTATATGTTTCAAGAGGCAGATCATTAGTTCAACTACAACTGTCTGACAAAACCCCCAAAATCGATTTCAAATATATCTGCAAACTACAGAAGTCTAGATGATGATCTGTGTCAAAGGACATGAAAGAAATAAGAAACTTTATTTAACCAACAAATTTGAAAGAGAATTTTGAATGAAATAGTTGAATTAAGCCAAACCATAATACACCTACTGCAGCAGCAAAGAACTTTAAAAAAGAAACCAAAAGCAAATGTAATGTAAGATAAGCCTCTTCATAGTCAATACTTTGCCCGTACCAAACAAGCTCATGTCAACAAACCCCGTACCCATTTTTGTTACGCAGTGAAAGGCTAATGACTGAAAGCGAAGCTTTTATTCCTTATTGCACAAGATCCATGCTTGCTACCTAGAAATTACCAAGAGCAGATACCAAAAAGAAATTGTTAGCTCTAATTGCAGATTCTGTGATATATATTCAGAAAAAAATGACCATCTTGTACCAGGTTTCTTAGTGTTAACACCTACTGAATATAAAAATCGGCATGGTAGATTGGGCCAATATCTGCACTGAAAAAAATATAACTTTTATGACAAGGAAGCTGGAAGTAATTGGTATGAGTATCACCCAGATCCGGTTACAGAGATAGGATTTTATGCGATTTTACAATACACACAGACAGAAAGTTGAAAGTTAATCGCCCAGACATCGTGATCAAAGACTACAAGAACAGCTTTATTATTGACATGGGAGCTCCTGCTGATTGCAATGTATCTTTGAAGTTCTTCAAAAAAACTATCACAATAAAAGGATCTTGAACTGGAAATCCCATTAATGTGGCATATGAGACATCAACAACTCCTGTTGTAGTTAGAGTCCTCGGATTGATTAGAATATGTTCTAATAGACTAATTGAACGAATTCTTGGTAGTCCATACATTAAAGAAAAAGAACAACATTCTACACGTATGTACAGGTCAAAAATTACAAAGAGTTTCTAACGAAAGAGAAAATCGCCAACCTCGAAGAAGAGTTCGTGATCTACCAAAGAAAAAAATTACAGAATTGTTAGCACAAAAGAACTGCTACGAGTATCAGACGCTAAGCTAATTTTCTTCCTTCCGTGCGTGGTGTGTCCAATCAGAAAATTAACTCGGCGAATAAAGGCCGTTCTCTTTGCTTACTAGTGGTGCGATAGATTTTTGATTTTTAAATGATTTTTAAGCCTGGCGAAAGAAAGTGCGATTGTTTAACGGTATGTTAAATCCGTATGGCTCACTTAAGAGCAAAGTTGGTTTATTTTGTAATCGCCACACGCACGTAAGGCCGTACTGCCACTGGTGCTCAGGGGGTTACATCTTGTCGTGTACTTCTTTGATTCTGGCATAATATAGGGCGTACAAGTTTGATTCTGGTATTGCATATGGCCTACCTTTTTTATTCTGGTATAATAAGTGATCTGCATCTTAGCGCTTTGATTCAGGTATAGTATGTAGTTTACCTCTTTGATTCAGGTATAGTACGTGGTTTATCTTTTTTTATTCTAATATAGTGTGTGGCCTACCACTTTGATTCAAGTATAGTATGTGGTCTACCTCTTTAATTCTGGTATAGTATGTGGCCGACTTCTTTGATCCTGGTATAGTATGTGGTCGACCTTTTTGATTCAGGTATAGCATGTGCCTTGCCTCATTGAGTCCCGTATAGTATGTGGGAAATTTTTTGATTCTGGCATAGAATGCAGCTTACCTCTTTGATTCTGGTATAGCATGTGGCCTATTTCTTTAATTCTGGTATAGTATGTGGCCTACCTCTTTGATTCTGGTATAATATGTTGTCGACCTTTGATTTTGATATAGTATGTGGCCTACCTATTTGATTCTGGTATAGTATGTGGCCTACCTCTTTGATTCTGGGAGTGTATGTGGCCTACTTCTTTGATTCTGTTATAGTATGTGATCTACCCTTTTGATCTGGTATATATGTGGTCTATATCTTGGATTCTGGTATAGTATGTGGCCTATTTCTTTTATTATGGTATAGTATACATCCTACCTTTTTGATTCTGGCATAATATGCGGCCTAACTCTTTGATTCTGATATAGTATGTGGCCTATCTCATCGATTCTAGTATAGAATTTAGCATACCAATTTAATTCTGGTTTAGTATGTAGTCTACATATTTGATTATGGTATAGTATGCGGCCTACCATTTTGATTCTGGTATAGTATGTAGTCTATCTTACTGATTCTGTTTGCGGTCTAGCTCTTTGATTATGGTATAGCATGTGGCCTACCACTTTGAGTCTGGCATAGTATGTAACTTACCTCTTTGATTCTTGTATTATATGGGGTATACCTCTTTGATTCAGGTAGAATATGTTGCCCAGCTCTTTGATTTTGGTATAGTATCTGTCCTACCCCGTTTGAATAAGGCCTACCTCATAATATGCTTTTTAAGGTAAGCCACATACTATGCCAGTGACAGAATTATGTAAGCCACATTCAAAAGTTTGGCCACATACTATACCGGCACCAATAATTCTTCTGTGAATTTTTGAGGAATTACGACTAATATGTGAAGTCTGGTTTTATTTTATTATTTTTTATTTATTTTATTTTTTATTTTATTTTATTTTTTTAATCATTTCACCCCAAGCAAGGCATTCCAATGCCACTATTGCGCATGGGGCTACATAGGGGAAGGTAAAGAGGAGGAGTGGTTAGATGTAGAAAATGTCAGAAGGAAGGTGATAGATGGGTAAGGATACCGAGGATGAGGGTTGGGCAGATGGGAAGAGTGTTTGAAAGAATGGGAGCGAGTTAGTGTGTTAGGAGGTGTCTATTGACCTTTTTTATTTTTATTTTTATTTTTTTTTACAGGAAGTTCTCCCCTTAGATAACGTTTAACTCTAGACTTAAACATATTAAGTTTGTAGTGATTGGGGTAACATCCTCAGTGCTTCGCAGGAAGAAGTTGTTCTAGAGGAACTTACTTCTCACCGATGTAATATGGAGGGAATGTGGGTGAGTTGATATTATGTTTGTGGCATGGCGTGTCCTGGTCATGAAAGTTGGAAAAGGCGGAACAAAAGAATGTAGCACTTTCCATGGGAGTAGGGATCGTGCAGTGAGCGGATCGCCACATTCCGCCTGTGAAACAGAGGGTGGAGGGTGGGAAATAATTCGTTACCAACAAGGACTCGAAAACCCTTTTGAACTGGAAAGTCAGGACTGGACAGCTCCCGCCGCAATATGAGAACAGTACTTTATTTTCGGCCTGATCTGGCTCTTGTAAAGGCGGAGGATAGAATAAGGGATCGGTTACTTTAAAATATAAACACAGGCCCAATTTTCCATTAGGGTTAAAAGAAAGCAAACTGAGTCAAGAAAATAAACTATTAGTATTTGTCTATATATCTGGGATGAGGTAGTATTTACAGTATTTACATTATTCGGATTATTGTCCTCGTCTTTGTTGCCATTTGTACGACGTTTCGGCCGTGGTACGCTCCGGCCTTCTTTAGGTGCTAGAAATTTCGAACCGAACCCTTTATTACATACACCAATGATTGTAATAAAAGGTTCGGTTCGAACTTCCTTGCACCTGAAGAAGGCCGGAACGTACAAAACGTGGTACAAATGGCAGCAAAGATGAGGATAATAGTCCGAATAATGTAAATACTGAAAATAAACTATATTTTCTATTTTACGTTATTTATATTGTTAAAACTGTTGAATTCTCATTTATTGTCATAATAGCGACGTTTCGGCTGTTGTATGCTCCGGCCTTCTTCAAGTGATTAAAATTTAGAATCGGACAATTAATTTCGATTATTAGAGTATACTGTTCTTGTTCCATGAGGCATGCAAATTCTAGATGTCTTAGTTATCTTCCTTTAACTCAACTCTAAGTTATTTGTTCACTACTGCTATAACCAGGTATTGAACTCACAGCTCTTTGTGTCAGCTCACTGAAATTAACCAACGCTTTTATATATGTTTACACAAAGAAATAAAGGGTTCAGGTCGAAATTTTAATCATCTGAAGAAGGCCGGAGGGTACAACGACTGAAACGTCGTTATTATGGCAATAAAGATGAAGACAACAGTCCGAACAATGTAAATAATGTAAATACAACCTCATCGCATAGGTACAAATATTGGTCGGCTTTATACAGGAATCTTCCTGCATCCTGCTAAATAAAGGGTTCAGGTCGAAATTTTAATCATCTGAAGAAGGCCGGAGCGTACAATGACTGAAACGTCGTTATCATGGCAATAAATATGAGGACAACAGTCCGAACAATGTAAATAATGTAAATAAAACCTCATCTCAGAGGTACAAATATTGGTCGGCTTTATACAGGAATCTACCTGTACCCTGCTTGATTATAGGTTTTCTTTTTAATGGTGGGATCTTAACCATATTCAGGTGTATTCTAAGCTTCGTCGACCAGGAAAAGAAAATGATTAGCTGCTATGTTTTACGATAAAAATGTCTATCTTTTTTAGGCGGAGTGGGGAGTAGGCGTAGAGGGTTGCGGGCACACTTACTCCTTATTGACCTGTTCAAATTAATCGAAATTGATTTGATCTTTAGGGCTAATGAGGAATGCAGTTGAAGGATTCTCAACACGTATTAGTTGCTATGAAAACTGCTTTATCGATAATGGCTCTGGACATGTATAAGAACGTGAAGAAGCAAAAAAATAATTTCGTCTTCAGGTTCTTTAAAAAAGAGAGTGCGAGGAAAAAGAGATGGCAATAGGTACTGGGAGATTGGGTGGAGAAAAAAAAAGAAAAAGAAAAGAGGAACAAGCGACAAAGATTGTGAGGGGAAATAAAAATTAACATAGAGAGAAGTGACTAATAAACTTGGGAAGAATTGTAGCGGCAAGGCAAGTCATCGAAGAACAAAAATTGTTTTCCCTGGAGAGGTTAGTCCAAATAAAAACGAGAAGACAGGAGAGAACAAGCCTGCAGGTAGATTTGTGAGAAACGCTGTGGTGACGTCATTAGCAGGGTTGTGATTTCGACTCGGCAAACATGACTACAGTATGTTGTCGCCAAATGTTTTAAGACTTACAGCGCTCGGGAAAAGTAGAAATGGGGAAAAAAAAAACTAGAATTTTGCAAGAAAAAGAAAATAATGAACAAAAGTATTTAGAAAATGATACATAGTTAAAAACGGTACAATGATTATATATACATCCACACGTACATACACACTTACACACATATATATATATATGTTACTCTGAGGGGATATAAGTATATATATATGTTTAATATGTTTAATTAATATTCAAATAATGATAATATATACAATTTAACATTTTTATTAATAATATATATATATATATATTAATATAAACGTTAAATTCTATCTATTATCATAAATTATATATATATATATTGTAAACAGTAGCTACTCCGGTATTTACGCACCGCTCATTCAATAATGAATTGGAGCACTCTAGCTATTGAGCGTGTTTATACGCGCTAAAAAGCCTGTCCCCTTCTATTGGACGCTCGTTGCCTAGGGGTAGAATCGCCGACTGACGCCAATTCGGTCGGGTTTCTAATCCTGGGTTAGGAAGCGAACGGAGTCTAAGCTGTACTGACGAGATGTAATACAGCGAAACAGATCTGTCTGCGGATGACTATAGTATATATATATATATATTAATATTTTGGGATTTTGTTACGTCTCTATTTGTATTGTGAAACTTTATTTTAACTGTCCCTCAATAATTATAATTATTTCCACCCCGCGTTATAAAGATATTTTCATATGTATATTTATTTTAGTGTTCTACCTTATTTTGCTCTTCATTTTCGTTGCTGCTTTTTGTTTGATTTATGAGTTCAATGATTTTCTCCTGATGAGATGTTGAACGAAAGAGCTCTCGGGACTGTTAATAAATTCTTTGTTTTTAAAGTTATATATATATATATATATATATATATATATATATATATATATGTATTGGATAAAGAAATAGGGTTGTTCCAACGAGAGAAATTGGTACAGAATAAAAAGTATGAGAAGCCGTGAACGTTTTCTTTAAAGTGTATATATATTGCTTTTGTTATTATACATGTTATGATACATTAAGTGTCCACAATGGTATTTGTGACACTACACGTGTTTCGAGTCTAAAATTGACTCTCTTCAGGCGAATAAATTTGTCGCTTTACTTATCGAGTTGTTTTTGTTTCTAATGTCCAACTTGTTTTTTTTCATAAATAAGTAAGTAGAAAAAAATAAAATCAGTAAAATAAAATAAAAAAGATAAAATAAATCAAATGTTGGCGCGCGCACACACACACACACACACACACACACACACACACATATATATATATATATATATATATATATATATATATATATATATAAATCCATCAAACAATACTAACTAATAAAACAACAACTTTTAGGCAAAATTCGTCTTTATTCATCAACATAGTCTCCTTCTAGAGTGATACATTGATTTTAACGCTACTCTAACCATTAGATGCTTTTTGTAGAATGATTTGTCTTTAGCCTCAGAATACGCCTCAGTTTCCGTTATCACTTTTTCATTGAAGACAAATCTCTCTCTCTGGTGCATTTTTTAAGGTCTGCAAACAGCCAGTAGTTGCTGAGGGACAGATCTGGAGAATAGAGTAGATGTGAAAGCAATTTGAAGTACAATTCATGTAGTTTTGTCATCGATGCGATCGACTTGTGACACGGTGTGTTGTCTCGGTGAAAGAACAATTTTTCTTCTATATTTGTGGCTGTTTTTAGCGATTTCTTTCTTCAAACGTACCAACAATGCGATATAATATTCGCTTCTGATGGTTTTTCTTTTCTCAAATTAATCGATGAACAAAATACTTTGCGTATCCCAAAATACCGAGGCCAAAACCTTGCCAGCTGATGTTTGCGTCTTTGATCGCTTTGGATGGCTACTGTCCACCCAACTGAGTGCCGATTTAACTCCGGAGTGAAGTGGTGAATCCATATTTCATCCATTATCACATACTTATGTCAAAGCTTTGAAACAACGCTCTGTATCGTCGACGCATTGTTGTTTGTAATCGACTGTGAGTAAATACGGCACCCACTTTGAGTACAGCTTTTTCATTGACAAATGTTCAGGCAAAATGGTAAATACACTGCTTTCTGATATTTTCAACTATTCTGCTATCTTACGCAACTTCAGTCTACGATCGACCAGGATTTGAGGATTTTTTTGGTATTTTCCGGGACAACTGCCGATTTTGGGTAACCTAGGCGTTCGGCATTATTTGTGTCTGTACGACCGCATAAAAATCAGCATACCACCTCTTAACCGTTGTTTCCAACGGAGCTGAGTCCGAGTAACACTTATCAGACCATTACTTTGCTTGAACAGTATTTTCCCATCAGAAAGCAATGTTTTATCAACACACGAAATTCAGATTTTTTCATTGTTTTGAAAATTTGCAACAGTAGCTTCACTTAAATAACTGTAATTTGTAAACTAATAATCTGTTTGGGCACAAATTTTTTCACAAGCCATTTGAATGTTAATATTACGTAAAAATCATATGGATTTTTTATTTGTGGCGACATCTATATGTCAGACCCGGGACTTATTGAGTGACGTGTTATATATATATATATATATATATATATATATATATATATAAGTAATTCATCGAGTTTTTTTTATTAGACCTCAACAGAATGTAGAAAGCACTGGACGGCCGTTTCGTCCTATATCTGGGACTCATCATCCACTACCAGGAATTGAAATCCAGACAATCAGGTTATTAAGCAAACGTCATACCAACTGTACCACGGGCACCGGTGACGACGAGGTAACGAATTAAAATTTATGACGCGCCGCTCGCTCACATATTCCGTGATGGAACTCATCCAAGTTCTTTTACTCATAGGACGGTGCCTCCCAGAGCCGCTACGACTACTCTCACCAAGCCGCTCACTCCAGAACATTATAAGCTGGTTCAAGTAACGATACAGCAGAAATAGTAAGAGGATTTGAAATAATTAAGTAATTCATCGAGTTTTTTTATTCGACCTCAACAGAATACAGAATGTACTGGACGATGAATTACTTAATTATTTCAAATCCTCGTACTATTTCTGATATATATATATATATATATATATATATATATATATATATATATATATATATATAAAATATGGTATTTAATATTTATTCAGAAATTATAACATAAATATGTTATAATATCACTACAAAAGTAGCTATTTTGTTTCCACACTATTTGTGTCTTATCAAGTGAAGAGTTTTAAAAGTTTAAAAACATGCCAAATACCCTTAATCAGAGAGGCATTGTTGCATGGATAGCGTGGACCAGTCAGAATAAAATAACAGTTAATTTGAAAAATATGAGAACACACTCAAAAAACAATTGGTGGCGGGGTATTAATATTAATATTCATCAACATATTTTTATTCTGTTATTAAATTTATTATAAAACTTTATCAATTGATAAGACACAAGAAATGTCGAAACAAAATAGCAACTTTTGTAGTGATATTATAACATATTTATGTTATAATTTTTGAATAAATATTATTAACTCTACTTTTTATTGAGCACTTTTTGAAGAATAGTGTTTTTTTGGATACGGAATATTAATCAATCCATACCTACCCTATATTTATATATGGTATTTATAATAAAAATATTTTCCCCCACTACACAAGAGCTGTTGTGTTTTAATACAATCAATAGTACCTCATCAGGCGATATTCTGTTCACAAGAGTGATGTGGTAATATTGATAGTAACGAAACACAACAGTTCTTGTGTAACGATGAAAAAATGTTTTTAATATAAATACAAATGTTACTATTAATATTGTTGTGCTATGTTTACAACACATTTAAAAACTTGCACGTACCCCCAATAATCAAAGTGATAAATGAAATCTGTGCTTAGTAGAAAAAATTAGGATATTAAAATATCAATGTCAGAATTTATTTCTTATTCAACGTAACGAATTAAGTGTCATCATCGATATAGATTTAAACACCTTTAACTGTTGCTTTTCTTCTTTTCATTCATTATATTTTTAGCCTCTTATATTGATTAGGTGCAGTGGATATCGACTCGGATATGCGTTGTGGGGCGGTGGATATCAGCTCGGAACGAGAAATCGGGTAGCCGAGTTCGAATTCCAGTTGAATTCCTTGCATTCACTTACGCGCAAATAACCTTTGGAAAGGTATTAATCCTTTTCTTCCTTCCAATTATGGGTTAAATAATAGGACAGCTTGGGTTCTATAGCCTTGGCTGGCAACCAGTCTACCTCAGAAACAGTGGCAACCTACCGCGGGATAATCATCTATCTAGTCAGTCATTTCTCTTTCGATACATGATCGCCCAAGCGTGTTTCACGTATGGCACTTAACTGATATTGATTAGAATTTAAATTTGGAGAACCAAAACGCTAAAATTATATCGCATATATATATATATATATATAAATGCGGTGTATACACACGCTAATCACCGGGAGAACTCAATTCATTACCTAAAAATTACACGTCAATCACAGAAGTGGTGACTGTTTTTAAAATAATTTATCCTTTCTTTTTAACATCTTTTGTTAGATATGACAGACAAGAAAAATGTAATTCATTTTTTTTTCCGGTATTGTTAAATTTTTCCGTTTCGTAGGCGTAAGTGAGTGCAAAAATTCTATGTATTGTCAATTGTCCCAAGCGCTTTCACTCATTCCTTTAGCAATTTGGATTTAGGTGTTGTTAATTTCTCTTTATTTAAAGTGAACACTGTGAAATCTGGAGATATATATCTAATATGGACATGATTTCTTCTGCGGTTGAATAGTATAACACATCAGATCTAGTGCTGGCATCCTCCCGGTAAATGGGAGTGTGCAGGTTCGAATCATGACGGGAGATATTTTCTAAACAAAATTATTCGAATATTTAGGCCGGTGGATAATTAAAATGTACTTTTTAGTTATGGGAAAAACAGACTATCCACTCAAATACGAGTATCCATTAAAAGTACGTACCTCCACCCAATTGCCAAAAAACAACATAACATGATGTTAAAAAAGTTCAAACTTAATAAAACAAACTTTTACTATCAAAATGTTTAAGCTATTAAGAGAAAAGACCAAATTTTGTTGTCATTATTCTTAAAATTTGTTTTTTATCCTTTCTAACATATTCGAAATTTCAATTATAATTTCTGTTTTTGTTTTCCGTCAGTGATTCACGCTATGTTTACGTAATGTGACTATTAAGCAAAGCATAATATACGTAAGTCGTTTTTTGGCGTTGAAAGACACATTAATTTGAAAATTCTTGAAAAAATCAACTAATTGTCTGTTTTTAATGAAACTTTCAGGACTTATTTACAAATTAATGAAATTATTTATGCAATTATTATTTTTAGAAAACCTTGGTAAAAATATATATATTTTTTTACATTTGCTACCCCCTCATTTCAATTAATTGAATAAAACTCCTAGAAATACATTATCTATACCAATTTTTTTAATTCATTAGTTCAATGAAGAACTCATTGGGGAATGTAAATCATGTAAATTTTTTTTTAATTACCGGACCATTTTTCCGAAAATCTGCTCCGAATAGTAAAATCAAAAATGCGTTAAAACTATGCTATTTTTAATGTAGATAAAGTTTTAATTGATTTTATAAATAATATAATTTTAGGATATCATATTTTGAAAAAGAAAAAATTTCAATGAATAATGAATTTTTATAAGTATTGTTTTCATTTTTTCTTTGCTAATTAATGTTTCAAAGATCTGTTTAAATTTCTTCCACGAACTCAGTGTCTTCGGTTAGTAATTTATTAAAAATAGACTTTATTTACAAATTGAACATTCATAAGCTTAATACAAATCGTTTAGAATATTTTTTAAAAATAATTTATAATTTTTTTATTATGTTAAAGTGCACATTTTCTTTTTCTACGGGTCACATTCTTTAAGGGTTATTCCTCTTACGAAATATTAAACTGGGTTATGTCAACTTTTTGTCCCCATACTTTCAGATTGACTGATAGGTGCTGTCATCGCCTACTTGATAGGTCAACGAGTCAGACTTTTGTGATTAAGAAATACTTTTATTCTAAATTTAATGCCATAAACAAGTAATATTTGTTTCAAATCAGATTAATTTAACTAACTTTAACTTTAAATTTAATAATTTTCCAAGAATAACGAGTGAGAGAAGTATATTTTATTTTTCAAGATTTTTAAAACCGAGAATTAATTTTTGTCTACAAATGTGTCGATCACTCAAAAGAAGAAAAATGGCCGAAAAATTGAAAAAAAAAAAAACAACAAAAAAATAAAACAACAACAAAAAAAAAACAAACTCAAAATTTAAAATTCTAATGAATAGAACTTCTGTTTGAAATACACCAGAGTATTTTGCTTTGTGGAAACAGTGAATTCAATCATTTAGCTTTCAATTAAGCTAAAATTAATGTTTCAAGAAAAGATTTTTATTTTTAAAAATTCAATTTAAGACTTAGGTAATGTTTCAACAAATAAATTTTAATAGATATGTCGGTTAATACTATTTCGTAAATTTCAGTATAATTTCGTAATATTGTTTTTGTTTGTTTACATTAGTATTCGATCCCGAGTAAATGTAGATTTTCTAAAGAAATCTGGAGAATATATTGTAGGGGCCTCGGTGATGCTTGATAAATTAGCCCTGTGCCAAACACGTCCGAAGTCCCCACAATTCAAATATCAGAAGGTTGAAGGTTTGATGTTGAAATGTGGAAGGATAAAATATTTCAGGTGATCATTAAAGTAAAGATTTATTAATAAAATGACAAAAGTGTCAGAAAAAAAATATAAGTGAAATTCTGTTAACTGAAAACTACAACACACCTGCGAGAAGAAAAATGTTTCGTAGAGAAATGCAGGTACTCAAAATGTCCACAGAAGTTTAGAGTTCATGGTTGTGTAGTAGCAGAATGCAAAGTCTTTTTTTAACGTTCCCTCCTCTTTTTGGTAGGTCAGTGACAGAGTGAGAGAGAAGGTAAAACAAATAAAGAAATTTAACGCATCCATGTTGTTGGTTTCTTTGGCGGCGTAATACACATGGGAAAGGTATTAATCGGTCTCTTTCCTCCAGTTATGGGTTAAATAACAGGACAGATTGGGTTCTATAGCCTTGATTGGCAACCAGTCTGCCGCAGAAAGCAATGGCAACCTACTGCGGGATAATCTTCTGCCCAGTTAGTTATGTCTCTTTCGAGACATGATCGCCCAAGCGTCTATCACGTATGGCACTTAACTGACTGAATGAAGATAATAGTTGGAAACATAAGTAAATCTTCTACTGGACACAAAGTGGGGGATCAATTATCTATTGTTGTTATGTAATAAACTGATCCCCCACTAATTACTACTTATTAATACAATCCGTCTCTTCTTCATTCAGCTATAGTTTAAAGAGCAGGATAGAAAATCTTCTGCCCAGTCAGTTATGTCTCTTTCGAGACATGATCGCCCAAGCGTGTATCACGTATGGCACTTAACTGACTGATCCTATAATATCTCCAATATGGATATAATATCTTCTGTGGTTGTTGTTATCGAAAGTTGTGTAGTTCGTATTTTCCTTCGACGTTTCTTGCTGTGTACTTATTCCCTTCATGGTTTTCTCAGCGGTAGAACAATATAATTTTTATTTATGCATTTTCTCTGCCTCCTCTTGCAGAACCAGATTTCTACTACCTCATGGCTTCGTTTGTGAGAAGATTGTTCAGCATTCATCACCATTGTAGAAGACGAAATATTACACAGCAATAAAATACTCGATTTTATTATTGACGCCATTATCTTATCTCGTAATGCTGGGCAAAATAATTGGTAAGTTTCATTGAGAGGTCATATTCCTGACATTCTTATGGTGCTTAATGCTTAGTACATACCTTTTAGCCATCTACCGTTTTTGAGGTGCACTGGATATCAGCGTGGAACGAAAAACCGGGGAGTCGAGTTCGAATTCCAGTTAAATTCGTTGCCTTCACATGCGCAAATAACCTTGGGAAAGGTATTAATCTATCTCTTCCCTTCAGTTATGGGTTAAATAACAGGACAGATTGGGTTCTATAGCCTTGATTGGCAACCAGTCTACCGCAGAAAGCAATGGCAACCTCCTGCGGGATAATCTTCTACCCAGTCAGTCATCTCTCTTTCGAGACATGATCGCTCAAAGCATGTGTCACGTATGATACTTAATTGACTGACTGAATAATCTGGTATATTTGTGTCAGTATTTGTGACTAGCTAAGTTTAAAATGGGACAGATTGTTGAAAACCTGGCTTCCCCTATCACACAACTTTGTATTTGCAAAATAAATATTTTCTTCCTCTTTGGTATCCAAACTTTATGAATTTCGGCACAGTGGCGAATGCTGGACAATCTCAAGTATTATGGAGAGATATAGCGGTCCCACTATACAGTCAGAAATCTTTGAAAATAACTATATTTGTCGTGCACAGCATATTGGGATCGTGACTCTTCACAACATCCTATTTTTGTAGCTCTGAGTAATGTTTGTCTCAGTACTCTCTCTCTCTCTCTCTCTCTCTCTCTCTCTCTTTCTCTCTCTTCCGATCTCCATTCTGAGATCAGTTAACACAATTTCGTTGTTTCTCTCGGATCCTCTTTTCGTCAAAATGAATTGTGTTTTATAGTCTTGTAATCGCCGAGGTTTGATAAGGGGATAAAATCATGAGAACACAAAAAAAAAAAAAAAAAAAAATACATAAAAAACACTTTTGTTATTTTATTTTTTTTAGAAGAAATTTCCATCAATGTTTGGTTACGTGCCGCCCACGAACATAAGAGAGAAAAATAATGGCAGGAATAAATGAGAGATCTACTCTGTTGATAATAATAATAATAATAATAATAATAATAATAATAATAATAATAATAATAAGAAGAAGAAGAAGAAGAAGAAGAAGAAGAACAACAACAACAACAACAAGAAACAAAATAAGCAGAAGAAAAAATGAAGGAGGAAATAATAATAATATTAATAATAATGATTATAATAATGATAATATAAAGAAGAAGAAGAAGAAGAAGAAGAAGAAGAAGAAGAAGAAGAAGAAGAAGAACAACAACAACAACAACAACAAGAAACAAAAGAAGAAGGAGCAGAAGATGAAGGATAATAATAATAATAATAATAATAATAATAATAATAATAATAATAATAATAAAATAAGGAGAAGAAGAAGAAACAAAATAAACAAGAAAAAAATGAAGGGGGAAATAATAATAATAATATTAATAATAATAATAATTATAATAATCGTGCGTCACTCGTGGGGAAAACATGAGAAATACAAATAGAAATAAAAAGTCCAGTATGGCTCTTCCAGTGGATAAACAGGGAGCCCGTCCTTCAGGAGGGAACCTACCTGAGGTCGAAAAATCTGCCATAGGAACAAACTCCTACACAAAGAATGAATCTTCAGGTCCCCACAACCAGGATAATCCTAATGATGGTCCTGAAAATTCTCCAGCTAGATCTACAACCGTATATTTAAAGAAAGAAAAAAATAAAATGGTCTCGTGAGGAGTACAAAGTCGTTATGACTGCATTTCATGAAGCGTTACTCAAACCTCAAAAAAACATGACTCGCCAAACATATGACATTTGGCGTGAAAAAGTTGGTCAAGCAAATAGAAAGTATATTGACAAAAATAAATTAGCCAATGTACGAAGGTACATTATTCGTAATAACCGATTGACAGAGGCTGAAATTAATGAAATTAAAAGAATTGTAACAAGAAGAGACGAATCAACAAAATATGAAAAGGAACCGGAATCAGAATCCGAAATAAAAAGTAATAACATCAAACAAGCCACAGGTCATAATGTAGAAACCGTGATACACACAAATCACTGTGAAGATAATGCTGTAAGGTTAAAAGTGCTGGAAAGGTGTGATCTGAGTCAGTTAAAAGACGAAAATAAAACGAGTTCAGAACACATCGAACATAATTATTTGACGGAAAATAAGAATAGTATACAGGAAGCCAAGGTAGAAATAAAGAACCATCTAAGTCAAATACAAAATATTACAATGGAGGAACGAGAACAGCTCCCAAAATTACAACCAACAAAACATAACCTCCGAACTATTAAACTCTACAATGCAGCACTGAAATTAATCTTGGATGAAGACACTCATACAAATCTCAATGAAGCAATATATGCATCAGCAATAGCAGCAACAAAAAAATTGAAAATCAAAATAAAAACAAGGCAGTCTCACAGACATGAAGATCCACCTTGGAAAAGAAAAATAGAAAAAGAAATCGAACAACTTAGAAGTGAACTATTAGTACTGGATGAACTGAGTAGAGGAATAAATGTAAGAACTAGGAAAAGCAGAAGAGCCGAAAGAAAATACAACATTAGAAATGAAAATGAAGTCTTATCAACTAAAGAAAAAATAAAGCAAAAAATACAATTGAAGGCTCAAAGAATAAGGCGCTTTGAGAAAAGAGCAAGATTTTACAGACAAAACAAGATTTTTCAAAACGATACAAAGAGATTTTACAGGGAAATAGGTAAAAAAAGAATTGAAGTGACAGTCACCCCCAGAATGGAAGAAGTCACACAGTTCTGGGAAAAGATATGGGCTTGCCCTAAAGAACATAGCAAGGAAGTAGATTGGATTGCACAAGAGATAGAACGAATGAAAAATAAACCAGAACAGACATGGGCTGGAATTACAGAAGAGGATGTTAAATTTGCACTAAAAAAGCACACAATTGGAAATTCACAGGTATAGATAAAATTCCTAACTTTTGGCTATATTATTTAAATACAGCACATAAAAAAACTAGCCAAAGAACTTCAAGAAATGGTTGACGATCCCACTAAAATTCCTGCATGGATGACCAAAGGAATTACATTTCTTCTACCCAAGAATGGTGACGCAAACAACCCGAAAAACTACAGACCAATTACATGTCTTCCGACAACATATAAACTATTAACATCTATTTTAACAAAACAGACATATTTATTCTTAGAAAGAAATGACATGATACCGCTTGAACAAAAAGGGTGCAAACGTGGCGGTTATGGATGTAAAGACCAATTGCTAATTAACAAAATGATCCTGGAAAACTGCTACAGTACAAAGAAAAATCTTAGTACTGCCTGGATAGATTATCGAAAGGCATTCGATAGTGTGCCACATCCCTGGATTTTAAAGACTTTAAATATATACAAGATATTGCACGTCATCATCAATTTCATCAAACAGTGCATGTCTATATGGAAAACAACCCTTTACCTCAATCATATAAATGGAACCTATAAGTCTGATGAAATAAACATCAAAAGAGGTATATTTCAAGGTGATTCTTTATCTCCCTTACTATTCTGCATATCATTAATAGCACTAACCAGTCAACTTAATAAGACAGAATGTGGTTATAAAATAGGCCAAAAGAAAAAAAGCCATCTATTTTACATGGATGACTTAAAGTTATATGCTAAGAATGATAATGAGCTGGAAGGTCTTCTGCAAACTGTAAAATGCTTCAGCGAAGACATTGTAATGAAATTCAATTTGAATAAATGTGCTAAAGCTACAGTTTTACGTGAATCAATACAAGAAACATCCTCAATTAGCCTAGACCCTGCTGTAACAATAAAAGAATTGAAACCAGAAGAAGCTTATAAATACCTAGGTGTAAATGAGAGTGAAAACATTCACCATAAAAAAATGAAAGAAATAGTGCGTAAAGAGTACTATAGAAGGCTACGAATGATATTAAAAACTGAATTGAATTCTCAGAACAGAGTTATGGCCATTAATAGCCTTGCAATCCCAGTTGTCCAATATAGCTTTAACATCTTAAACTGGACTCTAAACGATATCAGGCGAATGGATGCTAAAACAAGAAAGCTTCTTTCTAAGCATGAGATGCATCATCCAAAGGCTGATGTAGACCGTCTATACATACCCCGTAAAGAAGGTGGAAGAGGTCTTATTCAGCTGGAATTGTCATACAAGACAACAACTATTGGCTTACTAACATACATAGAAACAACAAAGGATTGGATGTTACAATTAGTAAGGCAACATGAAGAAAGAAAGAAAAAATATTCAATAATAAAAGAAGGCAGTAAATACAAACAAGATTTACAGTTAGTAGATTCTGTAGAAAAGCAAAACAGAAGCCAAGAACCAACTATTGCAGCAAAAAATATGAAAATGAAAGCCAAAGATAAAGCTCTTGAACAGATGAAACAGCGCTGGCAAGACAAACCTCTGCATGGCCAATATCCAGAACGTGCCAATAAATCCAATGTTGACAAAGTTAATACTCATCGATGGTTACGTGCATCTGGATTAAAGTCTGAAACTGAAGGCTTTATTCTTGCAGCACAAGACCAAAGTCTTTTCACTAGAAACTTTCAGGCAAATATTATGCATAATAATATGGATCCAAAATGCAGGTTTTGTGATAAACACCAAGAAACAATAGACCACTTAATCTCAGGCTGTTCTGTGCTTGCCCCAAATGAATATAAAAATCGCCACGATAGAGTTGGGCAATATTTACATTGGGAAATGTGCAAACATTATGGAAAAGCTGTAAACAAACAATGGTATGAACATCACCCAGCACCGGTTACAGAAATAGAAGATGTTACCATTCTATGGGATTACACCATCTACACAGACAGAAAAATTGAAGCAAACAGGCCAGACATTATTGTTAAAAACCAGAAGGAGAAAACTTGTCTATTAATTGATATGGCTTATTCAGCGGATTGTAACATAGCAATCAAGGAATTTGAAAAACTGTCAAAATATAAAGACCTGGAAATTGAAATAGAAAAAATGTGGAAATTGAAAACAAGAGTTGTGCCAGTGATAGTAGGTGCACTTGGAATGATAAAAAATGGAACAAAACAACACATTGAAAGAATCCCTGGAAACCCCAGCTTAAGAGATATACAAAAAATTGTCTTATTAAGTACAGCCCACACACTAAGGAAAACTTTATCTATGTAATGCTAGGGATGATAGGGAAGATAGAAAAACATGAAATGGAGTCATAACAACACACCACGACCTGCCTTAGGTCTCCCCGCAGACTTGGTTGGTAGTGAGACCAAAGCAGAAATCGAAATATGATGAAAAAATGACATAATAATAACAAGAACAAGAAACAAAAGAAGAAGGAACAGAAGATGATGAAGGAGAACAACAACAACAACAACAACAATAACAAAAAGAACAACAACAACAATAATAATAATAATAATAATAAGAAGAAGAAGAAGAAGAAGAAGAAGAAACAGTAGAAGAAGAAACAGAAGAAAAGGAAGATACTACTACTATAATACTACTACTAATAACAATAATAATAATAATAATAATAATAATAAGAAGAAGAAGAAGAAGAAGAAGAAGAAGAAACAGAAAACAATAACAATGAAAGGGGATAATAATGATAATAATAATGAAAAGAAAAAGAAAACGAAGAAGGAGCAGAAGATGATGATGATGATGATGATGAAGAAGAAGAAGAAGAACAGAAGAAAAAGAAACAGAAGAAAATTAAGAATTAGAAGAATAAAATGAAGAAGGAGAACTATAATAATAATAATAATAATAGAAGAAGAAGAAGAAGAAGAAGAAGAAGAAGAAGAAGAAGAAGGAGAAGAAGAAGAAATAAAATGATTACAGACTCGCACTGAATATACATTAAGGAAAGCATCATAACTTCGAGGCACAAATTAAACCGCCCACCTTTGGCGGAAAACGTACTTAATTTTTTAACAGCAACTGGCAAATGGGCGTAATTCAGATTAACTATTCACTAGAAAATCAAATAATATTAACTGCAAGCAATTTTATCGCCTCTTCAGTGGATAACCCAATTCTAAATAAAACTCAAACCTTGCTCCGACCTCTATTTATTCAAGTTCGTTTGGTAGGTTATGAATTGTTTTCCTCTGTCCCTCTTGCAATTTAATATCTCCTGTAAGTATCAGATTTTCCAAGCCCTCTTTTCTCATTATATGCCTAGAAATTCCAACTCTCTCTTTCTGGTGATAAGTATAAGTTTCCTTTATTTATCTCCATCGGTGCTCGCATCTTCGGTTCATGATATCCTCATCATCCTTCTTACAGCCATTGACACAAACGCGTGGGTAAGCTATGCGCTGATTTCCTCTGTCCCACTTGCATTCAATTTTTCCTGTGTTTTCTAAGGCCTCTTTTCTCATATGCCCTCAAAATTTCACCTGTCTCTATTTGACGCCAAGTACAAGTGTCATTGTTGCTCACATATCCAGCCCGCGGTATCCCCAGCATCCTTCTGTAGAACCACATTACTCTTACTTCAAGTCTGTTCTTCATCTTTGAGGAGATTGTCTAGCATTCACTGTCATATAACCGGACTAATATTACGTAATATTTCAGTAGTCTTTTTTTGTTTCTAATTAAATTTTCATGTGTCCTTAGCTTTTCGAATGCATCTTATAAGATTATGCATTGTTTCTTTTTTAGTCTATCATAATTTAATCCGTCCTGTGAGTAACAAATTTTGAAGCACTTTTTCTTATTATGTGCCCTAGACATTTCAACTGTTTCTGCTTGATGTTAATTATCAGTTAAATGCAATACATGATGCACGCTTTAGGCGATCATATCTTGAAAGAGACAAGACTGACTGGGCAGAAGATTATTCCGCAGTAGGTTGCCATTCCCCTCCAAAATGACTATTAAAGACTGCATTGATACAAAGTTATTTTCAGTCCAAGACATTTCTTCCGGCTTTTCACTCAATTTTATCTTAAAAAATTTGAATGTATTGTCAATCGTTATCGTCTGTCTTCTTGATTCTTGTTTTGTCATTGTTCTCCCTCCTTAATTATATTTTCTTCTTCTCATATTATTTTCTTCTACTCATATTATTATAAGTCCTATGCTAACTTGCTTGTAGAATTCTCTTCCGGCTTCTTCATTTTCAAACAACTTCGATCTTCAAAATCTTAAATGAAGTGCCAATCGTTATCGTCTGTCTTCTTGATTCTTGTTTTGTCATTGTTCTCCCTCCTTAATTATATTTTCTTCTTCTCATATTATTTTCTTCTTCTCATATTATTATAAGTCCTATGCTAACTTGCTTGTAGAATTCTCTTCCGGCTTCTACATTCCCAAACAACTTTGATCTTCAAAATCTTAAATGAAGTGCCAATCGTTATCGTCTGTCTTCTTGATTCTTGTTTTGTCATTGTTCTCCCTCCTTAATTATATTTTCTTCTTCTCATATTATTTTCTTCTTCTCATATTATTATAAGTCCTATGCTAACTTGCTTGTAGAATTCTCTTCCGGCTTCTACATTCCCAAACAACTTTGATCTTCAAAATCTTAAATGAAGTGCCAATCGTTATCGTCTGTCTTCTTGATTCTTGTTTTGTCATTGTTCTCCCTCCTTAATTATATTTTCTTCTTCTCATATTATTTTCTTCTTCTCATATTATTATAAGTCCTATGCTAACTTGCTTGTAGAATTCTCTTCCGGCTTCTTCATTCCCAAACAACTTTGATCTTCAAAATCTTAAATGAAGTGCCAATCATTATCGTCTGTCTTCTTAATTCTTGTTTTGTCATTGTTCTCCCTCCTTAATTATATTTTCTTCTTCTCATATTATTTTCTTCTTCTCATATTATTATAAGTCCTATGCTAACTTGCTTGTAGAATTCTCTTCCGGCTTCTTCATTCCCAAACAACTTTGATCTTCAAAATCTTAAATGAAGTGCCAATCGTTATCGTCTGTCTTCTTGATTCTTGTTTTGTCATTGTCCTCCTTCCTTAATTATATTTTCTTCTTCTCATATTATTTTCTTCTTCTCATATTATTATAAGTCCTATGCTAACTTGCTTGTAGAATTCTCTTCCGGCTTCTACATTCCCAAACAACTTTGATCTTCAAAATCTTAAATGAAGTGCCAATCGTTATCGTCTGTCTTCTTGATTCTTGTTTTGTCATTGTTCTCCCTCCTTAATTATATTTTCTTCTTCTCATATTATTTTCTTCTTCTCATATTATTATAAGTCCTATGCTAACTTGCTTGTAGAATTCTCTTCCGGCTTCTACATTCCCAAACAACTTTGATCTTCAAAATCTTAAATGAAGTGCCAATCGTTATCGTCTGTCTTCTTGATTCTTGTTTTGTCATTGTTCTCCCTCCTTAATTATATTTTCTTCTTCTCATATTATTTTCTTCTTCTCATATTATTATAAGTCCTATGCTAACTTGCTTGTAGAATTCTCTTCCGGCTTCTTCATTCCCAAACAACTTTGATCTTCAAAATCTTAAATGAAGTGCCAATCATTATCGTCTGTCTTCTTAATTCTTGTTTTGTCATTGTTCTCCCTCCTTAATTATATTTTCTTCTTCTCATATTATTTTCTTCTTCTCATATTATTATAAGTCCTATGCTAACTTGCTTGTAGAATTCTCTTCCGGCTTCTACATTCCCAAACAACTTTGATCTTCAAAATCTTAAATGAAGTGCCAATCGTTATTGTCTGTCTTCTTAATTACTGTCTTTTATAATTCATCCTCTTTCAGGATGATTTCTTTTATCTCATATTATCGTCTTAGTAGCGTTACCATCTTGCTTTGGGTGAAAATTGTTAAAAGAAAAGGGCTGTATAAATGAAGACAAGAGAAGCAGATGGAAGCAGCAAGTAGCCTATTTGATCAGTTTGAGTGAATAGATGGCAGAATAAGATAATCAAAGATCAAAAGCAGTAGTAAATGTACAAGAATTACTTAGAATAACAAAAACAGAAAGCTGTGGAGTACTATAATTTTTCACACATTGAAAGGATATGGCTTTCCTCTGTCTTTTCTACAAATATTTTCATGACATGAGCTTTTTTCCTTGGTGCTTTTCCACGTGAATTTAAGCTACTAGATTGGCATCTAGGTCGCAATTTTTACCGTTGAAAGAGTTAATTCCAAGCGCTACTTCTACTATAACAGTTTCTTTTCTCGCGCTTCCCCTCTGTGAAACTCGTTTCCGTTTACTTGCTTCCCTGATAGCTATAATTTCTAAAAAATTAAATGCAACGTTTATTGCCATCTTCTTTTTTCCTGAATATTATTCATCTTTTATCCTTTCTTTAGTACCCAGTGTTTTCTCTCGCTGTAGCCCCCTACGAACTAGTGGCAGTCCCGCCTTACTTGAGATGAAGTGACTAAGAAACAAAAATAAATGTGAAATCTCCTCTATGACACCCAATTCTATGAATTTTATGTTTCCTTTTACCTTGAATATGTCCTGTCAGTGTTAAATTTTCCAAGCCTTCTTCCCTTATTAGGTGCCCTAGAAATTTAAACTGTCTCTTCCTGGTATGAAGTATAAGTGTCATTCTTACTTTTCATTATCTTTAAAACTTTGCTGTTGCTCACGTTTTCAGAATTCCTGGGTATGACGATGAACTATATCCAGCGGCAATGCCTATGACCGGGAGACTGGAATATGTTACGAGCGTGGTACCACCTCTTAAATGCTGATATTCTCAGGCCAACACTGACGCGAGCTATGATTAAGTAGTATAGCTTAAAAAAAAATACAATAAAAATACATTTATTTTGCAAGAATACCAGCAATTTATCTTTATATAAAAATGAACAGGAATATATTTATCTGTAGTTAAAAGCATACAATTGTATTCAAAGTAAATTTATTTGAAACCAACAAAATATATTAAAAATTTTGATTTCGTAATTAAAAACCCCATAGAGGTTGATATACCTCTAAACAAAATCACGCAACCAAACCAATGAAAATATTTAGATTCCAGCATGAAACAACCAATAGAGATTGATAAGCCGCGAGACAAAATCAACCAACCAAACAAATCAAAATATTTAGATTTTGTCATTAAATAAATCCATTGTGGTTGATATGTCGTTAGACAAAATCAACCAATGAAACTAATCAATATATTTAGATTTCATCATTAAAAAAACCCATTGTGGTTGATATGTCGTTAGACAAAATCAGCCAATGAAACTAATCAATATATTTAGATTTCATCATTATAAAAACCCATTGTGGTTGATATGTCGTTAGACAAAATCAACCAATGAAACTAATCAATATATTTAGATTTCATCATTAAAAAACCCATTGTGGTTGATATGTCGTTAGACAAAATCAACCAATGAAACTAATCAATATGTTTAGATTTCGTCATTAAAAAAAAGCCCATTGTGGTTGATATGTCGTTAGACAAAATTAACCAACCAAACCAATCAAAATATTTAGATTTGGTCATTAGATAACCCATAGTTGTTGATACGCCGATAGACAAAATCACCCAACCAAACCAAACAAAATGCTTAGATTTCGTCAATAACTCAAGCAGGTGTTGATATACCGCTAGAAAACATCAACAGAACAAACAACGAGAATGAACGAACTTTTTCTTGGCATTATTCCATATATCTTACAATTTCTTTCTACAAAATCAAACTGTATTTAAAAATATAGCGTCAACAAGACTACAACATGAAACACATACATCACTGCCTCTGCGTACACACAAACGGAAGTTTAGTATCAACTACCATGTATTTAATTGTGAAACCAGAATACCTTTATTACTTTAATGCTCCCAAGAAAATTAAATCTCAGTATTAAATGAACCATAAGGAGTTGATACTCCAGTAAACAAGCAAATTACTCAATCAATCTTCTCTGGCAGGGATTCCCAAAGATTTTAGAATCGCGACCCACTGTTCATGAGCACAGCTTATGGCGACCCACTCGTACTTACTGGGCAAAAACATATAAAAGAAGATATAAAAATATTATTTATCTGAATAGGTAAAAATTAATTTCCTTTTTTGCGATGACGAATAATTAAATTGAGAGCATGCCCCACCCTATTTTGTTAAGTTCGTCAAAACAACATGCAGATCGATACAACAACAGCCTGGCAATGAAAGCCTGATTTTTTAACTATCTTAACAGTTAATAATATTTAATCGAAGCTAATGTGTAATTCTAGTATAACCTTTTGTGACTCACCAGTGCGTCGTGACTCATAGTTTAGGAAACGCTGCTCTATGGTCAGTCAGTTAAGTGCCATACGTGATACACGCTTGGGCGATCATGTCTCGAAAGAGACATGACTGACTGGGCAGAAGATTATCCCGCAGTAGGTTGTCATTGCTTTCTGCGGTAGACCGGTTGCCGACCAAGGCTATAGAATCCAGTCTGTCCTGCTATTTAACCCATAACTGGAAGGAAGAGACGGATTAATACCTTTCCCAAGGGTATTTGCGCGCTCTATGGTACTTAGACTTTATGAATTTTAGGGTACTACTTGATTGGTGACAAGTTCTCATCAATTTACAGTTGAAATGGCTAATAAAAGATATAAACGTATGTATTTAGATATTCTAGATAAAACGCAATGTTATATGTCATGACCTGGAATCTATGGTTCAATTAGTTTCTCACCACCGTAACGCACCTACCCTGTGTCTTTTCTATAAATAATTTCATGGTAATTATTTTGATGAGATTTTCTCTCTGTAAATATTCATTAGGGCTTCATTTTTAAAATGTGCTATTTTTATTCCCCACCCACCACAGACAAAGTTATTCATATGGCAACTAGTTAAAACTTAATAGAGGCTTTGATTTACTATGACAACTAGAATTTCATATAGACTCTGGGATATTATCATGTCCGTAGTAAGTATGATAAGTAAGATTGTGTTGTTTTGGTGTAAGTAATAATCTGAATGTGCGTTGTGGTTCAGTAGATATCGGTTCGGAAAGAGAAATTGGGGAGCCGAGTTCGAATTCCAGTAAATTTCCTTGCATTCACTTACGCACAAATACCCTTGGGAAAGGTATTAATCCGTTTCTTCTCTCCAGTTATGGGTTAAATAACAGGACAGATTGGGTTCTATAGCTTTGGCTAGCAACCAGTCTACCGCAAAAAGTAATGGCAACCAACTGCAGGATAATCATCTGTCTAATCAGTCATGTCTCGAAAGAGACATGATCGTCCAAGCGTGTATCACGTATGGCACTTAATTGACTGACTGAATAATCTGGTATATTTGTGTCAGTATTTGTGGCTAGCTAAGTTTAAAATGGGACAGATTGAAGACCTGGCTTACCCTATCACACAACTTTGTATTTGAAAAATAAATATTTTCTTCCTCTTTGGTATCCAAACTTTATGAATTTCGGCACAGTGGCGAATGCTGGACAATCTCCTCAAAGATGAAGGAGAGACTCGAAGCAATGAAATGTTGTCCTACAGATAAATACTGAGGATACAATGGAGCGCAAATGGAAGCAACGAAGGTTTCTGAGACACGTAATGAGAAGGAGGGCTTGGAGAATCTAATACTCACAGGTTGGATAGAGAAAAAGTGAGACAGGGAAAAGCAACGCATTGCATACTTGATGGCTTAAGCAACTGGATGACTGGATGGTGAAGCGGGGTTTGGAAGAGATACCAAGAGGAAAAATATTAAGAACGACAAAGGACAGGTGCAAGTGGAAGCCCATGATCCCCTACGTCATGAAAGGACACGGCACATGAAGAAAACTAGATGATAAAGTGGGGTTTGGAAGAGACACCAAGAGGAAAAATATTAAGAGCGACAAGGGATAGGGGCAAGTGGAAGTCTGTGATCTCCTACGTCCTGAAAGGACACGGCACATGAAGAAGAATAGATGGTGAAGCGGGGTTTGGAAGAGACACCAAGAGGAAAAATATTAAGAGCCACAAGGGACAGGGGCAAGTGGAAGTCCATGATCTCCTACTCCCTGAAGGGAAAAGTACATAAACAAGAAGAAGATTATAATGGCAACAAAGACTCATTATTTTACAGCAGAAATGGCGAGATGTAACCGTAAGTTCTATGCTAATAGTTTCTTCTCTCATACTTCTTGATTGTGGAACTATTTTCCGGTTTGTAAACAAGGACAATTTATTAAAGAAATTTTTACGAAATTCGCCACGAAATAGATTAAATTCGATATGTTTTTAATTTTTTGTTTAAACATTAATTTTTATGGGTACCTCTTTTCTATAAATAAATATTATATTGTTTACATTAGGATACGAAAACAAAATAGTCATGAATATATCGAAAAATAGGGAAGATGTGTTTTTAAAAGCATTATTCGGGTCTTGTTTGAAAGTCAGTCCTGCTGTCTAAGACACGTTAGATATAATGACGGTTTCCCCTAGGAGATGTAAGTTTGAATCCTACAAGAGGGCGTATATTTTCCTAACAAGGTTTCTCGATTATTCAGGCCGGTAGATGTAAAGTAATATACTGTTTAGTTATAAAAACAGGCCATCTACCCAAATGTGAGTATCCATTATAAAAATAAAGTTTAAATAATTTACACACACACACACACACACACACACACACACACACACACACACACACATATATATATATATATATATACACTCCCGGCCATAATTATTAGGCCCCTCTATTTTTTTTAAAGAAATGTTGTATAACATACTATTTTTAGTATTTATTGCCAAATGAAAATAGAAAGTTTCTTTTGTTATAATTACTTTGCAAAATTTTACAAGGATTCCTTCTATGAATATATAGAATGGTTCTTTTGTTAATATTGCACAATAACATGAGCATCAAATGAATTTATAAATATTTAATAATTACCTATATTGCAGTTTCGTCAATGAAAGAATGAAAAAAACTTTAGTGTGATTAGGACGAGTTCATCTTTGATTATTTGATTATATTTTTCAATGTTAATATTTTGATTATTTTCTTTTGTTAATATTTTGATTACATTTTTTTAAATTAAAAATTTTATTTCAAAGTGAAACTAATAGTCGGTCAATTATGCTGATCTCTTTTTTAATCAAATATTAACATTAATACCCCAATAAATTGTTTTTAGAGTCTATTCTTATGCTCTTCAAATTAGAAACTATTTGTATTTTGACTGGTCATCACTGACTACATAACAGTGTCTCCCTGATTAAGGGAGGTTGGCTAGATTTAACCTTTTAAAACTCTTCAACTTGAAATCAACATCATTACTTGATAAGACACAGTTAGTGTCGAAACAAAATGGCTTCTTTTGTAGGGATATATATTTATACTAAAACCTGAAAACATTAAGTTACACTACAGACTGCAATAATATCAACAAAAATACATGGGTGAGACTTCGAGAGAAAAAAACACTGAATGAATTAGTCTTTTATTATAGGTTAATGGTTTACAAGGCCGAGGGTATTAAGGTTAATGGTTTACAAGGCCGAGGGTATTAAGCATCTAGGCATGATCGAACACATTATTCCCTCGTAATTGATTTAGCAAGACAAGCGAAGCTTAGATGGTGTCAGTCAATCAGGTGCCATAAGTGATACACGCTTGGGAGATCATGTCTAGAAAGAGACATGATTGACTAGGCAAAAGATTTTCCCGCATTAGGTTGTTATTATATTCTTCGGTAGACTGGTTGCCAAACAAGGCTATAGAAACCAACCAGTTCTGCTATTTAACTCATAGCTGGAGGGAGAAGAGACGGATTAATACCGTTCCCAAAGATATTTGCGCGTAAGTGAATGCAACGAATTCAACTGGAATTCGAACTTAACACTCCGATTTCTCGTTCCGAGCCGATATCCACTGCACCACAACGCCGAAATTATGGGACATTCAGTGAATATCGCAATAAGATAATGCCACTAGGACGCAATGGCTTACAAATGTCAGTAATGTATTTAAATGTGGGCTAGCATGGGTTGTAGCCTAGGACACCAAACTAAAGGATCTCTCAAGTACCTTGGGACCCTAATAAAACTAAAAAATTGAAGATACAAAAGGCGATTGGCTTAATTTAAGATTTAATGGGGCTATTTTGAACTAACTTGAAACAATTTAGAGTATTTTAAGCCCTCTATTTGGAGTGGGTTTACTCTTCACGTTTCACTGCTCATATTTGGATATATTGTCTAGTTTTTAGTATTAGTGTTGCTCAGTTATTTTTTGCCCGTTTCCACTGATTCCAAATTCACATTGATAGATCCAGAGTTTGAACTCACAATTACTAGGTCACCAAATTCCTAAATCAACTGTTTAATCCACTAGGCTATTGCTCGTTTGCAACGGGAACAGTATATCCCAATAGATTAAATAAAATGTTCAGTTCAGAATTCCCTCTAGGATACCCAGATGGATATACACCTGATGAAGACCAGAGACCATAACGGCCTAAACTGTGTAATAATAACAAAGACGAAGGGAATAGTCCGAAAATAAACAGTGCAAATAATGATAATTCTTCACAAAAACTAATCCTTTTGTTAGAAAAAGAAACAAAAGTAAAAAACAAAAAAACAAAAAAGAATTTTTTTTTTTAAATATGCAAATATTTAATGTATAACTTGAAGTCGCAAGTCATCATGATCGAGAGTTTTAGCGTACTGAACTTGATCAGCTGCTGATGACACTTTATTGTACTGACTACATGAATTTAAATTGATGCTGGATTGGCAATTAGGTCTCGCTGTTTTACTGTTTAACTGGATAAATGCAACCGTCTACTCTATTATTTTGTAATTCTCGCCTGAGAAAATTGAATGCATGGACCGTCCTGAAGAGCATTTTAAGCTCTTTAAAAAAAAAAAAAAAAAAAAAGAGCTGAAGAGCATTTTAAGCTCTTTTTTTTTTTTTTAAATTTTAAAAGAGCTTAAAATACTCTTCAGGCCGGGTAGACTTTGATCAAGCAAGTACAGAAATTTAAATACCCGGAAAGAGTTCTAAAAGACGACGGTAAGTGCGACACTGAGATCCGGAGGTGTATTGGCATTGCCAAGGATACAATCCAGAATTTGAGTAGAGTTTTGAGAGACAGTAAAATTTCGTTGAAAATAAAGAAATAGGTACTGGATTGTTGTGTGATATCTGTCCTTCAACATAGCAGTGAATGCTGGACGATTTCGAAAATGAGAGAAACACTGGAATCAACATAAATGTTGTTCTGCAGAAGGATGCTGAGAATACGACGGACCGAATATGTAAGAAACGGCGTGATTTTGGAGGAGATGGAAACGAAAATGAAACTGATACTTAACATCATGAAAAGACAGTTGAAGTTTCTGGGGGGCATATAATGTGAAAGGAAGGAAGGAAGGAAGGAAGGAAGGAAGGAAGGAAGGAAGGAAGGCGAAAATCTGATACTCACGGAACGGATAGATGGAGGGGGAGGCAAGGGAAAGCAACGGACTTAAGAATATGGATGGTGGAGCAAAGTTTGGGAGAGGTAACAGGAGAAGGATGTGCATTATGGTGCAGTGGATATCGACTCGAAACGACAAATCGGGGAGCCGAGTTCGAATTCTAGTTGAATTCTTTTCATTCACTTATGCACAAATACCCCTGAGAAAAGTATCAATCCGTCTTTTCCCTCCAGTTATGCGTTAAATAATAGGAGAGATTGGGTTCTATAGCCTTGGCTGGCAACCAGTCTACCGCAGAAAGCAATGGCAACTTACTCCGCAGTTAGTTATGTCTCTTTTGAGAAATGATCGCCCAAGTCGTGTATCACGTATGGCCCACTGACTGACAGACTAAAAAGGAGAAGGGGTGTTAACAACGACAAGTGATAGGGAGATGTGAAAGGCCTTCGTCCGGAAGAAACACGGCACATAGAAGATAAAGAATTCTCACCTGTGGAAATTCCTTCTGATTTTTTGCTTCTTTGGCACCTATAATGTAAAATCTAAATGCAGCCTCAATCTGTCTTTATTAATTCTTTTGTTGTCCTTTCCTCATTTCTCCTCAACAAAGTCTTCTCATTTTATTTCCCTTCCTGAAACCTGCGTTCTGGTGGCATTATTGCCTTGCTTGGAATTAAATTAGGCACCTCGGTGTGGTGTAATGGTTAGCAAGCTCGTCTCGATAGAATCATTATAGCTGAGTAGTGAGTCCGATCCTCACTGAGTACCCCCTACTTTCGGCCGTGTGTCACGTCTAAACTACGCTTAGAAAATCACCTTCCTGGTTTGGGGGTTATGCGCAGGGCTAACAACCTTGCCCCATGAAAACCAGTTTGTTAGGGAAACAGCAAAAACGCTGCCCTACACACCATTGGGTGTAACGGAAAAAGTTTCTGGAATTAAATTATTGATATATCCCGAAAAGGAGTACAGTGTAAATAGATCAGTTGAAGAATGGTACTCAACACCAGGAATAAGGTATAACAGATTTATTGTACTAAGGTACAATTAACAATAATACACATATAGGCAAGCAACGGTTGGAGCGGAATAGACTATCGAATAGTGAATGCCTTCGACTAAAACCTTTTCCGTATTTACTAGCCTTCCCACGCAAGGCCAGATGTGACACATGGTCATTTTATAGTGTGTATTTCCTGCCATATAGCCGGGCCAAAAAATCTCTGTCTATTTTTCCCCAGTCGTGGTTCTACCCTTCGGCGGAATCACGACTGGGTTTGTGCTCTCTGCTCGGAAGCAGAGAGCGCCCTCTACCCGAAGGCAGAGGGCTGACAGTATCATAGAGCAGTCAGGCGAATGCCTAAGACCTTTTCTGCATTTACTAGCCTTCCCACACAAGGCCAGATGTGACACATGGTCATTTTATCGTGGGTATTCCCGGTCATATAGCCGGGCCAAAAAATCTCTGTCTATTTTTCCCCAGTCGTGGTTCTACCCTTCGGCGGAACCACGACTGGGTTTGTGCTCTCTGCTCGGAAGCAGAGAGCTGACAGTATCATAGAGCAGTCAGGCCAATGCCTAAGACCTTTTCTGTATTTACTAGCCTTCCCACGCAAGGCCGGATGTGACACATGGTCATTTTATAGTGGGCATTCCCGGCCATATAGCCGGGCCAAAAAATCTCTGTCTATTTTTCCCCAGTCGTGATTCTACCCTTCGGCGGAACCACGACTGGGTTTGTGCTCTCTGCTCGGAAGCAGAGAGCTGACAGTGTCATAGAGCAGTCAGGCGAATGCCTGAGAGCTTTCCCCTTCGTCGTACCGCTCGTTACCGTCTTTTATCAGGTAGAGCATTCTATTCTCGGGGGATGGCAGGATATTCCACTATAACAATTATATTAAAAAAAGTATAATCCTCTCTATTTTTTCAATTTTCTCTAGAATTTGCTCATATGTTTAGTTCATAGTATTCTCAGTATCCTTCAGTAGAACCACATTTATACTAAAGTCTGTACTTCATCTTTTAGGGGCATGCCCATCATTCACTGTCATATATGCAGAATGATATTACGTAATATTTCTGTGCACATTTCTTTGATTTAAATTGCATTTGCCTGTTTCTTAATATTTGCTTAGGGTTTGGAATGCATCTTATAAGATTACGTGTTATTTCTTCGGTCCATGAGTATCAAATTTTCCAAACCTTCTTTTATCATTATGTGCAATAAAAAATTCTACTGTCACTTCTTTCTGTTAATTATAAGTGTCCTTTAAGATTCTTCTCGATCTGTGAGGATAATAACCAGTATTCACTAACATATAGGAGAATTTGTGGATGGTCATCAGCAAAAGATACAACCCAAAATGCCAAATACAGGTGGGGGATAACAGAATCAAACAAGTATAAGAATTTAAGTACCTAGGAAGTGTTCTAACAGGAGATGGAAAGTGCGACACGGAGATCCGAAGGCGAATTGGCATGGCAAAGGACGCGTTCCAGAAGATGAGCAAAATACTAACACACAGGAAAATCTCAATAGAAACGAAGAAAAGAGTTCTAGACTGCTACGTGATGTCAGTTCTTCAATACGGCTGTGAATGCTGGACAATATCATCGAAAATGAGGACAAAACTGGAAGCGGCCGAAATGTAGTTCTACAGAAGGATGCTACGGATATCGTGGACTGAGCATACAAGCAACGACGAAGTGTTAGAAAGAATGGCAACAAAAAGGAAATTGATGCTGAGCATCAGGAAGAGACAACTGAAGTTCCTCGGACATGCAATGAGGAAGGAGAGCCTGAAGAACCTGATACTGACTGGACAGATAGAAGGAAGGAGAGACAGAGGAAGGCAGCGGATAACATATTTGCAGGATCTGATCAGGTGGATGACGGAACGGGGGTTGCCAGGAGCAACAGGAGCAAACATACTAAGAGCCACAAGGAATAGGGAGACGTGGAGATCCATGATCGCCTACGTCCTGAAGAGACAGGGCACATTGAAGAAGAAGAAGAAGAAGAATGTTACATAACAGTTCCATTAGTCATTTCTTTGTTTCTTACAAAAAATTCGGCGAGTTACTAATTGTAATTGTTGTGAAATTATAAAACATGAACATAATACTGATTCTGCTGCGTCTGTTAGGAAATAGATGAAATCCGGCACATTAATTTGGTTAAACGTTGTTTTTAATGAACAATCATATTTGAGAAAATGGTCTGTTTTTATTATTAAAAGATAAATTTATTTTCTTACAGAGATATCCATTAAAATAACATTTCAAAATAAATTATATATATATATGCCGCATTTCTCTTCAGTCATGAATTCAGTTCTCCCGATTGCTGGCGTGTCTATACTCCTTATCTACATTACACGCTAAAATTCTTGTCTCATTCATGCGTCGATAGCTTATGGGTAGGCAATTTGACTGACACAAGATCGATCGGATTTCGATCCCGGCTGGAAGCAAGTGGACGTCTAGCCACACTGATGAGCTGTGATACAGCGAAACAGGTATGCGGATGATTAATATATATATATATATATATTTTAGAACATGTACATAATTTTTTGTATATATATCCACTACAAAATATCAAATGAGTTTTTTTTCGTTGTAAACTGAATTCTGAAGGCTAAATAATTCCTCTGAGTAAAGGGTATCTTGGCTGAGACTAAGCACAACAATTATACCTACATAGAGCCAAACCCGAAGCAAAAACTAAAATAAAAGGGCTGAAAAAAATACAGACATACAGGCAGATACACAGACACAAACAGACAAACATCTTGCCTTTTATATATATATATATATATATTATAGATTTTCTGCACTATTGTAAGAAGTATACAACCTTGAAACTTCTGAATATCGTTTCTTCTGTCTTTGTCTATATGTGTATCAAATTTGATTAAAATCGGACCACTATTTCTATAACCAGATTTTTTCGAATATCGATTTTTGATATTTATCGGGGGTACCTCGACACAAAACCTAGCTAAGAACACTCGCAGATGCTTATAGTACAACTGTGTAAATTTTCAAGAAAATCAGTTCAGCCGTTTCGGAATCTATAGGTAACACACACACACACACACACACACACACACACACACAGAGAGACAAAGTTCCATTTATAAATAAGTTTAGATGATCTACTGTAGACGTAGTGAGATGTTTAATGTTTCTTTGATTCAGCCTTGTATCATATTTAACCGAACTCCCTACAGCTTACAAGTTTTATTCAGAATTATCAACATCAGAATTATCAGAAGTTTTCATCATTATCAGAAGGTTGGAATGTGTGGAATTGTGTGGAATAATGTAAGAATAGAATATGCATTTTTGCTAAATTTTTGTGTTGTTCCCCGAAGGCCTTTACCCCTTCAAATCTTTCCAATACATCCCTATTTCCGTGCAAATGTATATGCTGAACTCAAATCGGTAATTGTTTATTGAAAAAAACCTACCTGTTTTTCATTTTATCGAGAAGAAAAATATGGAACTTCTTGCTGCTGTTTATCTCACCCCCCTAAACACGGTTCGAAAAAACTTCAGACTGACTTCACGCGTAGTTTTCCGATTTCTCGGCCTTTTTACTTCCATTTTGCGATTAATTCGCGGAAAATGATTTTCGAAACCCAACAAATCGCTGAGTAATTGCTAATAAGGGAGTAAATAGTACGAATTCAGTATCCTACGCCTCATGTCATTCAGCAGTTAATCAGACATGAGAACGGTGGTTAGGGGTGAGATATAGTCCGATTTATTTCTGGTGGATAACATGAAAAAAGTTACGTTTCTTCTATAAACATTTATCGATTTGAGTTAAGCATATACATTTGCACGGAATTAAGGGTATTTTGGAAATATTTGAAGGGGTAAAGGCCTTCGGGGAACAAAACAAAAATTTACCACATTTTTCATGTTAAAATATTAATTTATTAAAGAATAACACAAACTGTAGAAGTTAATATGCAATTAGAAATATTAATAAGAAATTAAGGGTAGAGTTCATGTTTAATGATAAAGTTATGGGTATCAAGATTTAGTAGAAAATGTTCATAGTAGTAATTGTTGAAAGAGTATATGCGTACATACGTATATATGTATGTATTCAGTAGGAATGTCTTTAGATTTAGAAGTAAATTGAATCAACAGAAGGAAAGAGAGAGAGGTCAAATGTTCGGTTCAGCTTGAAGTTAAAGTTACTAAATCTGTGTGTCTTTCTCTCTGCTTCCATCTGACTGACTGACTGTCTTGACTGATTAGAGTCCTTTTTATTGTCCTTTTTAATTTCGCACTGGATCGCTAAGTCTTCAAGCCTGGCAAGTCACTCCCATTGGTCAAAAATCAATTTAACACCTACTTGCAAAATCTGGTTTTGACTTTTTCTTTAAGCTCATTTCTTTTTCTATTTGGGAAAACCCAGGATTTCACACATCATTGTGAATTTTTGTGAAAGTGAAGAAGAAGGTTGATTCTAATTCTTAATTTTTTATCCATTACACTACCAACTCATGTTTATGGAGTATTCACTTTTGTAATCTTTTACAATTTTTTACTTAGTTTTTTCTTATCAAATACATTTTTAAAAATATATATTTTGCTTGTGGTAATTCGTAATTAGAATTTTGGTTTTAATTTATTTTCCATTCAGTTTGTCTAATACAAATTATATTAATATTATTTAGATATATTCTTGAAATAGTAAAATTTTAAAGTCACTTTGTAAGCAAAAACCTGCGGAAATTAAGTAATTTTGTAAATATTTTCAGACGATATTTAAAAGTTCAACAATTGCTAAAAGCTTTGTACCTAATTTTTGGTGAAACTATTTACCATATCGAACTCCAGCTTTTTTATTGAGCGCAATGATGATTTTCTTAGCATGTGAGAAATCAATCTGTCTTGATAGGTACTTGCTCCGGGCTTGCTTGCTACTTATTGATGACGGAAAATCTTCGACTACCAAAGACAGGACTCTCCATTAAGATGATCGAGAGTCACTGAGAACAACTAAGAGATGTTCATGGGACTTTATAATGCTAGATCATCCTAGTGAGTGCTATCACTGAATCAATCTGCAGGTTTTGACGTAGAAGAGGCAACTTTCACCAATTCAGGCTCCTAATCCTTCTTCCTTAACCACTTTTCCGGGTAGGTTTTGAAAATCAACGGTAGATCTGTTACAGATGTTGAGAATCTCTTGCATTTTTCTTTGCAAGAAAACATCTATAACATATATATATATATATATCTGAAGAGTGTGGACGTCATTGTGATATAACCCGAGGAACCTTTCGGCCAACACTTGTCAAGGGTCACGTTGGCAAAGTTTATGAATAGGTAAGAAAGAGGACACAACAGAATGGAAAATTGGAAAATTTTGCACTACTGGGAGCTGATGGAATTACGCTTAAAAATAAATTTATTGAGGAACTTTAAAACGTAAGGGGGGTGTAAACATATGAATTCCACAGAGTGAAAATAAAAAAGAAAAAAGGTTACACTCATAGACTCACCAGTAGTTGCAGAGAGCGTAAAAATTGCTCTTTCTGCCTGCACAGGCTCAGCTGTTGGATTTTAAGACAAATGGCCTCCAATATACGCAGATGATGTAACGAACGAGCACTGTGCAGGACAGAAAACCAACTGTCCTCATAAGAAGAGGCACAAGCCGGATTGTCCAACAGGTGTTGGCCGATTGCTGAATCCAGCACGGCCTGAGTCGTTCTTATATTACTATTGGAATTACCCAAACGTAAATTCGCGGGGACATATATATATATATATATTGGTTGTCAACGGTTTCTCATCTGATACGAGTAGATACGCTGTTTATAAGGCAAATTTGCGTTTCGTCTACCCTCTCAAAAATACGAGAGTGATCTGAAAAGTTCATACGCCGAAAAAGTTGTATTAGAGATGTGAATCTTGCATGCATTAATTTCAGCTCATATTATTCTTGACTGCATTCTTTCCAAGGACGAAGATTGGCTGACAAGTTAGTAGTAAAGTTGTAATTGTCTCAGCAAATTTACATAGTACACGCCTTTAATGGTGTGGCTTTTTTGAAGAACACAGTGCTTTTGTATCAGAAAGAACTGAGGCCTTCAGATGAAAAGATCTTGGATTTATTTAGTGCAGGTGAGTAGGGGTGTTTACACTGTGTGGATCGTTTCATTGTCTCTGGTTTAAAGTGATAAACTCAGCACAATTTTGGGTTAAGAAACGTTCTAGGAAACCAGCTGGAATTTCTTCAATGTTAGGTTTTTCCAGTAATGGTGATAAGTCTGTGTGATTTTGATCTGGTGTTAGAAAACTATTTGGTTTATGTATGGCAAACGTGGTGACCACACCATTCGTCGAAAATGGTATTGGGGTGATCTCACCATACTTCCGAAATGGTTATGTGATGCCAAACCATTTGTCGGGAATGGCTATGTAGTGACCACATAATTCGTCGGAAATCGTTGTTGCCACGCCATTCGTAGTTAATGGTTATGTGGTGAGCATACCATTCTTCAGAGAGTATTATATGGTGTCCATACCGTTTGTTAGAAATCTTTATGTAATGTCCTCACAATTCTCCGGAAATTGTTATGTGGTGGCCACGCTATTCGTCGGTAATGGTTATGTGGTGGCCACGCCATTCGTCGGTAATAGTTATATGATGGCCACACCATTAATTGGTAATGGTTATGTAGTGTCTACTAGAACGGCGGTAGAATGGCTAGAACGCTCGCTTTTCGAATCATACTATATAATCAATTTGTCCGGAAGGTGGCTTTTCGATGCTATCGACCTAGAGAAGTGATTTCAGCGTTCGGTACTGTTTTAAAATGCCTGAAAATTATACCACCCAAATCATATGATTGATATTAGCCAGACGGAAATATTCGTCGATGGCTTTGCTGGTGCGTAACCATTGTGGACTGTTGATCCCAGTAGATGATGTAATCTCTCCTAAAAGCCGTAACTAAGTATAGTCGCAACGTAAACTACAGGTGGACCCTGTTATTTTTGAAGAAACACAAACGTAACTGAGCGGGCGTTTGCAACAGGGATTGGCTAGCAGAAAACATACTCGCCTTCGAGCAGCCAATTCTAATTTCTTATCCAGTTCAGTTTTTAGTATTTTCTTTTAACTCAGTGAACTCTGCACTACTCAACGGACCTTTCTTTTGTGGCTCTTGACACGACATTATCTGTTTTGAGGGAAAAACTTGAAGCAGCTGAAATGTGGCTCTACAGAAGGATGTTGAGGATATCAATGACCAAGCATGTGAGCAATGACGAGGTGTTGGAAAGAATGGAAACGAAAAGGAAATTAATATTGAGCATCAGGAAGAGACAGCTGAAGTTCCTGGGACAAGCAATGAGGAAGGAGGGCTTGGAGAATCTGATATTAACAGGCCAGATAGAGGGAAAATGAGACACGAGAAAGCAGCGGATAACATATTTAAAGAGCCTGAGCAGGTGCATGACAGAACGGGGGCTGCAAGGTTTTACTGGAGAAAGCATGCTAAGAGCCACCGGGGATATGGAGACGTGGAAAGCCATGATCGCCTACGTCTTGAAAGGACAAGGCACGTAGAAGAAGAAGAAGAAGAAGAAAAAGAAGAAGAAGAGGAAGAAAAAGAAGAAGAAGAAGAAGCGTATTTCTACCTATATTTTGTATATTCTTATTAAAATCTGCCGACGTTAATTTGTTTCTGTCAGTTAAGTGCCATATGTGATACACGCTTGAGCGATCATGACTTGATAGAAACATGAATGACTGGGCAGACAGAAGATAATCCAGCAGTAGGCTGCCATTACTTTTTGCGTAGACTGGTTGCCAACCAAGGCTACAGAACCGAATCTGTCCTGCTATTTAACCCATAACTGGAGGGAAGAGACGGATAAATACCATTTCCAAGGTCATTTGCCTGTAAGTGAATGCAATAATTCAACTGGAATTCGAACACGGTTCCTCGACTTCTCTTTCCTAGCCAATATCTACTGCACCACAAATTTACTTACTCCTCATCCGTGCGAAGATAGTGTGACATTCCAGAATCTCATACATCAATTCAGCACTTTTTTCTTTGTTCTCGACGAAGCTTTCCCGTTTCTCAGCACCTTGCCTAGCTTTTGAATTGCTCCTTTTTTAGTTTAAGGACTTTTCTGATTCTGCCTAGAAGCATTCTTTCTGTTGCCATTTTTTAAAGACTTCCTATATTTATGATATATATTCTTGTATTAAGCCTCCTGTATGGAGAGCAGGCCTGTGGAGGAAGACCCACTAGGCGGCCAAAACAACGTGATATGAAAGCTGTGGACATCAACACGGGGTCGCGGGAGAGCGTAGCAGTCAACCGGTTCAAATGGAGAGGAACCCTGGCCCAACAACTACACAAGTTGCTATGGAGAGGCAGATTCGCAGGAAGCAGAAAGAAACAAAACATAGAAACAAAACATGAATTCAGCCTCCGCAACAAAGACTGTCACTCTCGCATCGGTCTCTACAGTCACAGACGCCGATCCTCCAGTCAAGCAGACAACTAGGATGCTACCCATGGTCAACCTTGACCGACGGATGCTTACTGCTACTACTATTAACCGTTAGAACAAATATCGTTTTTAAATACCATGTTCCTCCAGAACGTAGGCAAGCAATATCTTTTCCGTATTACCATAACCTCTTGGGAAGTATAGTGGAGTGGTTTCCCGTTCTCATCTACACATTTTTAAAATCGAAAGATGTTTCCTTACGAAGATTGACACACAAGGATAGAGAACACTGTCTACATCCTATTGAACCCATAACGGGCAGAGAAGAAATATACTCATGCATTTGAAGTTATAGGGAGATGGTTAATGTTTATTAATTCGGCCTTGTGTTATACACAACCGATAGCCCGGCTCGGGTGTAATGAAAGTTTAAAACTAATCCATGGTCCTGGAGCTCAGACTCTTTGGACGTTGGCACGAAAGACTAAAAAGCAATAGTTGTTTCCAGTTGAAGCGAAACTGTAGACTGAAAGAAAAATGAATGGATGTAAGTCAAATTTTGATTTCCTGGTATCGATATCAAATACGTTTTTTTCGTCGTAAACTGAATTTTGAAGGATAAAAAAGTCCTCTGAGTAAATGGTATCATGGCTGAGACTAAGAACTACAATTATACCTACATAGAGCCAAACCCGAAGCAAAAACTAAATAAAAGGGCTGAAAAAAATACAGACATACAGGCAGATACACAGACACACACAAACAAACATCTTGATTTATATATATATATATATATATATATATATATATATTATCTATTTTCTGCACTAGTGTAAGAACTGCGAACTTAAAACTTCTGAATATCGTGTCTTATGTTTTTGTCTATAAGTGTATCAAATTTGATTAAAATTGGACCCCTCCTTCTATAACCAGATTTTTTCGATTATCGATTTTTGATATTTATCGGGGGTACCTCGACACAAAACCTAGCTAAGAACACTCGCAGATGCTTATAGTACAACTGTGTAAATTTTCAAGAAAATCGGTTCAGCCGTTTCGGAATCTATAGGTAACACACACACACACACACACACACACACACACACACAGACACACACACACATACTCACACACACAGACAAAGTTCCATTTATAAATAAGTTTAGATGATCTACTGTAGACGTAGTGAGATGCTTAATGTTTCTTTGATTCAGCCTTGTATCATATTTAACCGAACTCCCTACAGTTTACAAGTTTTATCCAGAATTATCATCATCGGAATTATCATAAGGTTTTCATTATTATCAGAAGGTTGGAATGTGTGGAATTGTGTGGAATAATGTAAGAATAGAATATGCATTTTTGCTAAATTTTTGTGTTGTTCCCCGAAGGCCTTTACCCCTTCAAATCTTTCCAATACATTCCTATTTCCGTGCAAATGTATATGCTGAACTCAAATCGGTAATTGTTTATTGAAAAAAACCTACCTGTTTTTCATTTTATCGAGAAGAAAAATATGGAACTTCTTGCTGCTGTTTATCTCACCCCCCTAAACACGGTTCGAAAAAACTTCAGACTGACTTCACGCGTAGTTTTCCGATTTCTCGGCCTTTTTACTTCCATTTTGCGATTGATACGCGGAAAATAATTTCCGAAACCCAACAAATCGCTGAGTAATTGCTAAAAAGGGAGTAAATAGTTATGGGCTAAATAACAGGACAGCTTGGGTTCTATAGCCTTGGGTGGCAACCAGTCTACCGCAGAAAGCAATGGCAACCTACTGCGGGATAATCTTCTGCCCAGTCAGTCATGTCTCTTTCGAGATACGATCGCCCAAGCGTGTTTCACGTATGGCACTTAACTGGCTGTCATACATAACCGAACGACCTCTAACTTAGGATTTATTCGTAATCTTCAGAGAGCTGTCAGCAGATTGGAGTGGTTGGATTTGTGGAAGCATAAAAGTATACATTTTGCATGTTACAAAAAAGATTTATTTATAGTAAAGAATAACATGAATTTGTAAAAGTTAAACGTATCAAGAGTTCATAGTAGCATGTGTGTATGTATGTAGGAATGTATGTGTATGTATGAGCGTTTGTTAGGCAGGAGTGCTTTTAAAGTATTCGCTCAGTTCCGTGCGGCTATCAAGTAGACGGGTGAACGACGAAGAAGAAGGAGGTGAGAGGTGAGAGAGAAATATAGAGACAATAATGATAAAGATCGCTTGACGTTTGTCAAGGGACGTGTTAATGACGCTCATCTCATTTCTCTCTGGCGACGGTATAGCTTGCTCCGTCTTTTATTTCGTTTGTAGGGGCTCCAAACAGGTCATTTTGGAATTCACTCCCGGATGTGTTCTGGCCTTTCTATTTTGTTTTTAGATGTTTCCTAGTTTTGTATTGGCCAAAAAACATTTCGCATCGAGGTGTGAAATTCCGCGAGTTTTGTGTGTGCTAAGCAAAGGTTTTATAAATTCGAGTAAATTCGTTTCTTTCTAACCAAATCAATGAGTCAGCGTTTAGCATTTGAATGTTTCAATCTAGAACTTATTTTGTTCACTATACTCTGTTCCGAGTTCCTTGTTTTATCATCATCTACGAAGAAGAAGGAGGTGAGAGATGAGAGGTGAGAGGTGATAGAGAAATATAGAGACAATAATGATAAAGATGGCTTGACGTTTGTCAAGGGTATGTGTTAATTACCCTCATCATCTTAACTCTCTGACAACGGTTGAGTTTGCTCGTCTTTTATTTCGTTTGGGAATTCACTCCCGGGTGTGAATCTGGCTTTTCCATTAGACGACAAATGTTTCACATCGAGGTGCGAAATTATTGCAAGTTCTGTGTGCGTTAGGCAAAGTTTGTAAAATCGTTTATTTCATACAATGAGTCAGATTTGAATTTTGAAATTTAGAACTTCCTTTGTTCACCACACGTTTCGTAAGGATTTTAAACCTAAACCGAAATTTGAAATCAGTTCGCCGATTCCACTTTCAGAGACGATAATTGCTACACTGCAATCTCTATAACAGGTTCTGGGTAGTGTTCATACCAGGTTCTTGCAGTTTCGTTATTATTATTATTGTGTCATTTTTCATCATATTTCGATTTCTGCTTTGGTCTCACTACCAACCAAGTCTGCGGGGAGACCTAAGGCAGGTCGTGGCGTGTTGTTATGGCTCCATTTCATGTTTTTCTATCTTCCCTATCATCCCTAGCATTACATAGATAAAGTTTTCCTTAGTGTGTGGGCTGTACATAATAAGACATTTTTTTGTATATCTCTTAAGCTGGGGTTTCCCGGGATTCTTTCAATGTGTTGTTTTGTTCCATTTTTTATAATTCCAAGTGCACCTACTATCACTGGCACAACTCTTGTTTTCAATTTCCACATTTTTTCTATTTCAATTTCTAGGTCTTTATATTTTGACAGTTTTTCAAATTCCTTGATTGCTATGTTACAATCCGCTGGAAAAGCCATATCAATTAATAGACAAGTTTTCTCCTTCTGGTTTTTAACAATAATGTCTGGCCTGTTTGCTTCAATTTTTCTGTCTGTGTAGATGGTGTAATCCCATAGAATGGTTACATCTTCTATTTCTGTAACCGGTGCTGGGTGATGTTCATACCAGTGTTTGTTTACAGCTTTTCCATAATGTTTGCACATTGTCCAATGTAAATATTGCCCAACTCTATCGTGGCGATTTTTATATTCATTTGGAGCAAGCACAGAACAGCCTGAGATTAGGTGGTCTATTGTTTCTTGGTGTTTATCACAAAACCTGCATTTTGGATCCATATTATTATGCATAATATTTGCCTAAAAGTTTCTAGTGAAAAGACTTTGGTCTTGTGCTGCAAGAATAAAGCCTTCAGTTTCAGACTTTAATCCAGATGCACGTAACCATCGATGAGTATTAACTTTGTCAACATTGGATTTATTGGCACGTACTGGATATTGGCCATGCAGAGGTTTGTCTTGCCAGCGCTGTTTCATCTTTTCAAGAGCTTTATCTTTGGCTTTCATTTTCATATTTTTTGCTGCAATAGTTGGTTCTTGGCTACTGTTTTGCTTTTCTACAGAATCTACTAACTGTAATTCTTGTTTGTATTTACTGCCTTCTTTTATTATTGAATATTTTTTCTTTCTTTCTTCATGTTGCCTTACTAATTGTATCATCCAATCCTTTGTTGTTTCTATGTATGTTAGTAAGCCAATAGTTGTTGTCTTGTATGACAATTCCAGCTGAATAAGACCCCTTCCACCTTCTTTACGGGGTATGTATAGACGGTCTACATCAGCCTTTGGGTGATGCATCCTATGCTTAGAAAGAAGCTTTCTTGTTTTAGCATCCATTCGCCTGATGTCGTTTAGAGTCCAGTTTAAGATGTTGAAGCTATATTGGACAACTGGGATTGCAAGGCCATTAATGGCCATAACTCTATTCTGTGAATTTAATTCAGTTTTTAATATCATTCGTAGCCTTCTATAGTACTCTTTACGCACTATTTCTTTCATTTTTTTATGGTGAATGTTTATTATTATTATTATTATTATTATTATTATTATTATTATTAATGGTGATAGTAGTTGATTGATTATTTGATTTGTCCGTTTAACTGAATATCAACATAAGTGATGGTAATAATTATAATTATTTCCTTGGATTTCTGTTGGATTTTCTTCAAACAGAGATCCATGGTCAGAAATAACTTCATGACATTTTTCAATATATCTTTTTTGTATCCCTCCCAACAAAAGAAAACAACTCCAATATAAAGCATATTTTACATAGGTAAAGCCCTAGCAAGATTTGAGTTGTGCTTGTTAATATATTTCTTATATTTGTTTAAGGCATGGGCCACGAAGAATCTCTTCAGTTAATCTATCGGAACCTATTACAATCAATCTGTAGGGTTTGATATATTCACACCCACACACACACACATGGTCATTCAGCGTTCACGTGACAACCTTAGTTTCCGCGTAAACTCATGCCAATAAAAGCGGGGAATGTCACGTGGTACGCTAGTTAGGATTTTGTCCCGGGCAAGAGCAGACATGTTTCCCTTACTCACACAAACACACGCTGGTAGCAATTAGTGGCGCAAATTTTTATTTATCTCCAACATGTACACACCACACTAAAAAACTCCAATTGGAAACAGACATTAACACTATGCACATTAACTTTCATTCAAACTGGACTTTACATAAAATAACTTTCTACCGAACATTTTACGTTTCTGTCCAGACAAAGAGAAAGAACTTTTCTTTCCTTACTTTTATGCATGCTCTCAACCCTATGTAACCTTTGTTAATATATTGTTTTTTTTGTTACTTTCGCCTTTTCGTCTTTCTTATTGCCTGTTTTATTTCATGACCCCAGTTACACCGAGTCGACTCGTAAATCTAAATTAGTAACGGACGCTTCGTCCTCTACAAATCAATCAAATGGCTTCAATTACAACTGCAATTTCTGATGTCATCATGTGCCACATTTTTTTTAGATTTTGTTCTGGCGTAAACATTTTTGTGAATTTTTTTAGGTAGAGGTTTCTCTTTGTGTTCGAATATTCTTCGTCTCCAGTGTTATGACGGAAGGGCCATAGAAAGATAACACGGACTCGGATATGAGGTTGAATAGTATATTCTCGGAAAACGTGGACTGGAGAGTACTTTCTTTTACAGGCGTCCTAACTCACTCGTTCACTCGCTCTGTGGCTACTATTCAGTGACTCTCCATTCAGAGTTGGTAGCCAAGGTGGTGGACGAGTCCATTTGTAGGTAGGTCATCACAATAGATTTTCATTTCAAGATTCTTGTTTTTGATAGATGTTTGAAGATCTTCAAAGATACATTACAGTCTGCAGGGATTGGCATGCCACTGGGAAATTACATACTGTTTTAGTGATCTTTGATCACGATGTCTGGGCAAGTAGCTTTGATTGTTTTGTCTGTGTGCAGTGTAAAGTTGAAAAAAAATTGTTACACATCCTATCTCTGTTACCGGTTCTGGGTCATGTTCATACCAGTTTCTTAGAGTCTCCTTTCCATCTACAGGGACTGGCATGTCAATATAAAGCACATTCTGTTTTTGTTGTCTTTGATCACGACGTCTGGACGAGTAGCTTTCATTGTTCTGTCTGTGTGCATTGTAATGTTGAATAAAATTGTTACAAATCCTATCTATGTTACCGGGTCTGGGTCATGTTCATACCAGATTCTTAGAGTCTCCTTTTCATCTACAGGGACTGGCATGTCAATAAGAAAGCACATTCTGTTCTTGTTGTCTTTGATTCTGATGTCTGGGTGATTATCTTTTATTGTTCTGTCTGTGTGTATTGTCAAATCCCATAAAATTGTTACAGATCCTATCTTTGTAACCGGGTCTAGGTGATCTTCATACCAGTTTTATAGAGTTCCCTTTCCATCTACAGGGACTGGCATGTCAATAAGAAAGCACATTCTGTTCTTGTTGTCTTTGATCACGACATCTGGGCAAGTAGCTTTGATTGTTCTGTCTTTGTGAATTGTAAACTTGAATAAAATTGTTACAAATCCTATCTATGTTACCGGGTCTGGGTCATGTTCATACCAGATTCTTACAGTTTCCTTATTATTATTATTATTATTATTATTATTATTATTATTATTATTATTGATGTATTCGGTCGCGTTTACATATCGGTTTGTCTGCCTGTCTAATCGTGGTCAAGATATCTCAAGACCTACTCGACGGATTCGAATGAATCTTTCAGGGATGATTGGCCTCGTGACTGGTATGAGACGATTAGATTTTCGGTTCAGTCCGGTACGGGATAAAGTTTCTGGGTTATTTTCCCATTTTGCTTTTAATAATATGTTTCGTACTTTTCAAATGCCAAATACTGAAATGCCTCCTTTAAATATCTTTCCGTTATTTCATTTTCTGAACGCACGTTTTTTTAATAATAATAAATAATCATCCCTTGCTAAACGCTGAGAGGATGTCGGTATTGTCTTGCCGGAGGTTTGAGGTCTTTGACTACGCTTGTTATTATCATTATTATTATTAGTGATGGTGGTGGTGGAGGTGATTGATTGATTCATTGATTGGTTTGTCTGTTTAACGGAATATAAATACCTTATAAGTCATTTAATGCTGAAATTTAATTTTCCATTGCGCTTGGTTGCAATAAAAATCTATTGTTCTTCTTTTACAATTGAATACGTGGTAGATGATTCTTATCAACGTGGATTACACTATGTTGATGACAGACTGAAGGAAAACTGCAGGAATGCTCACATTGTAAAGGAAAGAAAGAAAAAAAGACTATCTATTGTGCATAATTATCAGCCAAAAAATAATGAAAAGAGACGAACAATGTGTAAGCTTCCTGTTGGCAACAGAAAAGGTTAATTTAATTGATTTGATATGTTTGTTTACATATAAAAGCCTTATGGGTTATTTAATGCCAAAATTGCCGTATCGCAATGGGAGAGTGCTCGCCTATGGTGCGGGAGTTTGAGGTTCAGTCCCCAGCTCGACGCCTCTCTTCTGAGCACTCAGCAATAAAGAAAAGGGTAGAGGGTAAGTGGAGAATTCCAAGAGTGGCAATCGCGCCCACCTTACCGCAACGAAAGAAAATGAAGTCTTTTTAATTTTCTTGTGATTTTCGAAGTGATAGAAATGATAAATGTTATTTTGCTTTCACAATTGAATACATGATAGATGATACTCAGCTTTTGTCCATATTCATGTTTGTGCGGACATAATTACTAAAGGCAGAGATATGTGCGCCTTATGTTGTAATTTTCCTGAAGTTATATTTTGGAATAAAGCTTAATTTCTTTAAGAAATTGTAGGGTATTATATGGATTAATAGCTTAATATATGGATTATCTAAACTTATTTAAAAATGGAATTTTGTCTCTGTGTGTGTGTGTGTGTGTCCGTTACCTATAGACTCCGAAACGGCTGAACCGAATTTCTTCAAAATTTACACAGTTGTACTATAAGCGTCTACGAGTGTTCTTAGCTAGGGTTTGTGTCGAGGTTCCCCCGATAAATATCGAAAATCGATCATCGAAAAAATCGGGTTGTAGAAAGAGTGATCCGATTTTAATCAAATTTGATACACTCATAGACAAAGACATAAGAAACTATATTCAGAAGTTTCAAGGTTGCAGTTCTTACAATAATGCAGAAAATCGATAATATATATATATATATATATATATATATATATATATAAGGCAAGAGGTTTGTGTGTGTGTCTGTTTATCTGCCTGTATGTCTGTATTTTTTCAGCCCTTTTATTTTAGTTTTTGCTTCGGGTTTGGCTCTAAGTAGGTATAATTGTAGTTTTTACTCTCAGCCATGGTACCATTTACTCAGAGAACTTATTTTGCCTTCAAAATTCAGTTTACACACGAAAAAAAACTTATTTGATATCGATACCAGGACATCAAAATTTGACTTACATCCATTCATTTCTCTTTCAGTCTACGGTTTCGCTTTAACCGGAAACAGCTATTGCATTTTAGTCTTTCGTGCCAACGTCCAAAGAGTCTGAGATCCAGGACCATGGATTAGCTTTAAAGCTTTTATTACACCCGAGCAACGCCGGCTATACTGCTAGTATAGATTAAATTGTAGGATTTTAAACGGATTTGGGTGAAGACACTACTTGAAATATGTTTTACTGGTAATTTTTTTTATATAAAAATGAATTGTCTTTTTTATTATAAAAATGTCTTTTTATATGTTCATATATTTTTTTTTTTTGGAGGGGTTCACTGTTTGTTCATAACAAGGACCCTATCAGGTGTTACGACCCCGCGTCAGAGTGGACCTGGGAACAATATCAGTTAAGAGGTGGTTCGACACTCTCTAAAACCTACATTATCTCGATAATAGGCCTTTCTGCCGGATGTAGTTTATCATCATACCCAGGACAATGTGTTGGCGTCGTCGTCGTTGTTAGTAGTAGATGTAATAATATCAAGTCGTAAATATCGAAATAAAAACTGCCTTTTCTTTTTTGGCTTCTTTTTACTTGACATTCTTAAACATATTAAGATATCCCATATTTTTTCTTCAAATCAAATCGTCGCCGAGCGTCACCGTCAGTGCTTTCATTCGTGCTAGCATTTTTCCCCCTCCATTCATTTTATTTCATGGCTTCATTTCTCGTCTGCATTACAATTTTTTTTTATTTTTGAAAGCAAATTACCGTGTAACACCTTTTTATTGTTTCAGCTGTCTTATTTTCTTCGTTCTCCATCCTCCGCCCCACTTTGTTTCCTTATTCGGCCTTTTCTCTTTCTTTTGTATCCTTTCTCTATCTGTAATCTCCTCCTACTCTAACTCTTTCCCTCTCTATCACTTCATCTTTTGGATACTCACACTGTTTACATTATTACCTGCAATATTATCACAGTGTCATTACAAAACTATTCTTTTCCTCTTTTGACTTTTTATGCAAAATTGGGTAAATCTTTCTCTTCTTTCTCCCTCTACTCTCCCTCTTCTCTCTCTTTTCCCTATCATCTCTCTTTCTCATTATCTCTTTATACTCTTCATTTATTATTAGCCTCTAAGTCGTCATTTTTTCTTTCTTTGTTTCTTTGTTTATTTCTAGAATTCTAGAGGCTAAGAGTTCTAGTCACCATGTCTTTCTTTCTTTTTATAACAATGTTCGTCAAAGAAAAGAAAAAAGAAAGAAAGGAGTCAGTAAGCAATGACGACTAGGTCTCTAACAAGTAAAAAAAAAAGAAAGGAATGTTGGCTCGGCCTCTAAATAAAAGAAACAAATGACATATAGGGCACTTAAAAGAAAGAAAAAAAGAAAGTAAGAAAGATGGAAAGAAATGACGATTGGGTGGCTAGAAATAAATAAATCAATAAATGATGACTAGGGTTTTAAATAGAAATAAATAAAGAAAGATATGATCCGCAAGAAAAAAAAAAGAAAGAAAGAAAAAGAAAGAAAGAAAGAAAGAAAGAATGACGACTAGGACTCTGACAAGTAAAAAAGAAAGAAAGAAATGTTGGCTAGGCATCTAAAAAGAAAGAAAGAAAAATGACAACAGAGACTTGAAAGAAAGAAAGAAAGAAAGAAAGAAAGAAAGAAAGAAAGAAAGAAAGAAATGACGATTGGGTGGCTAGAAATAAATAAATAAAGAAAGAAAGAAAGAAAGAAAGAAAGAAAGAAAGAAAGAAAGAAAGAAATGATAACTCGGGTTCTTAATAGAAATAAATAAAGATATGATCCCTAAAAAAAATAGAAGTCAGTAAGCAATGACGACTAGGTCTCTAACAAGTAAAAAAAAAAAGAAAGAAATGTTGGCTCAGTCTCTAAATAAAATAAAGAAATGACATGTGGGACACTTAAAAGAAAGAATAAAAGGACGAAAAAAGAAAGAAAGAAAGTAAAAATGGAAAGACGGAAGGAAATGACGATTGGGCGGCTAGAAATAGATAAATAAATAAATAAAGAAATGATAACTAAGGTTATAAAAAGAAAGAAAGAAAGAAAGATATGATCCCTAAGAAAGAAAGAAAGAAAGAAAGAAAGAAAGAAAGAAAACAATGACGACTAGGACTCTGACAAGTAAAGAGAAAGAAAGAAATGTTGGCTAGGCATCTAAAAAGAAAGAAAAACTGACAACAGAGACTTACAAGAAAGAAAGAAAGAAAGAAAAAATGATGGCTCTGAAATAAAAAAGAAAGAAAAAGAAAGAAAGAAGGAAGGAAATGAATGACTAGAAAATTACAAAGAAAGAATCAATGACTGAAAGAAAAAATGACGACAACGACTATCAAGATAGAGAAAGGAAGAAATGATGAATCAAACTCTAAAAGAAAGAAAGAAAGAAAGAAAGAAAGAAAGAAATTATCCCAAGGATGATAAAATGAAAGAAATAAATAAATGCCGACTAGGATTCTGAAAAGAAAGAAGAGAATTATGACTCGAACTCTAGAAAGTAAAAACAAAGAAATGACAGCTTCGACTCTAAAAATAAAGAAGAAAAGGAAATAAGAAAGAAATTACGACAAGAACTTTAAAAAGAAAGAAAGAACGAAAGAATGACAGAAAGAGATGATGGCTAGGACACTATAAACAAATAAAGAGAAAATAACGACTACGAATTAAAATGATCAACAAAAAAAATTATGACAAAGATTATAAAACGAAAAAAAAAAACGATTCTAAAACGAAAGAAAAAAGAAAGGAATGATGTCAGACTAAAATGAAAGAAAGATTGGATAACATTCATTCTTTCTTTCATTTTAGTCTGATATCATGTTTAGTATGACAACATGTTTAGTATGACATTACAAAGAAAGAAAAAAAGAAAGAAAGAGATGACGACTACAACTCTTAAAATAAAGAAAGGAAGAAATGATGAAGTGGATACTAAAAATAGAAGAAAAGAAAAAAGAAATGATGCCAAGAAAAATAAGATGAATTCTTTTGAGTCTTAGTCGTCATTTCCTTCATTTTCATTCTTTTTGAAGTCCTAGAGATGATTTCTTTCTTTCTTTCTTTTTTTCTTTCTTTCTTTTGAGTGTTAGTCGTTATTTCCTTCACTTTCATTCTTTTTGATGTCCTAGATATGATTTCTTTCTTTCTTTCTTTCTTTCTTTCTTTCTTTCTTTCTTTCTTTCTTTCTTTCTAGTTGTCTAAAAACCTAAAAGATAGAAATGACGACGAAGACTTTATAAATAATTAAAGATAGAATGAGAAATGAAAGACAAAAAGACATGATGACAATAACTCTAAAACGAAAGAAAGACGCTGTTGTGGAGTAGTCTTTCTCACTGAAATGTCGGTTGCTAATCGACTGACTTAGTAATCTTTCACTGTAAGCTGACTTCCTAGTATTCGGCTAACTGCCTAGTAGTTCTACTGAACTCCAATAGAACTCTAAAGAACTCTCTAGAACTTCTAAGAACTTCCCAAGAACTTCTCAATATTTACTGTATGAAAAATACAATTGTGGCACAAGGCCGATTTGGGTGGGGGTCAAAAACTCAGGTTGGTCTTCAGTACCTATCCTATACCAAGCTAATCTGACTCACGATCCAAACATACTTTACAATATTTTCATCCACCACAAAGACATGTCCATCATCCTTCAATCCTTCATCCACCAAAATACCTCAAACATACCAGGGACCTAAAAAAAAACAAGAGTATAAAAATTTTATTGTGAATAATAGATACAAAAATATACTTAAAAATATATCATGAAATAATATGTGGGGAGGGGCATGACATAAATTCCCCCCACCCCAAAAAAGGAATAGGTGTGTTTCACCATAACATTAATATAGAAAGGACAGTCCATTATCTGAGGAATAGGTTATGTTTCACCATAACATTAATATTGGAGGGAGAATCCATTATCTGAGGAATAGGTGTGTTTCACCATAACATTAATATAGGAGGGAGAGTCCATTATCTGAGGAATAGGTGTGTTTCACCATAACATTAATATTGGAGGGAGAGTCCATTATCTGAGGAATAGGTGTATTTCACCATAACAGATACATAGAACGAAATTATGAAAAGGACTCTAAAAATAAAGAAAGAAATGACGTGTTCGACTCTAATTGTAAAGAAAGATAAAAAGAAATACTAAATGACTACAACTCTAAAAAGAAAGAAAAAGTCAAAGAATGAGTATTAGGGGTCTAAAAAGAAAGAACGAACGAAAGGAAGAGTAAAAAAAAAAAAAAAAAAAGAAATAAAATGAAATGACATCTAGGACTCCAAGAAAAAAAGAAATGACGAATAATACTCTTAAAAGAAAGAGCAAAAGAAATCATGACTAGAACTCTGAGAAGAAAGAAATACAAAAATGACTACTAGGACGCCAAGAATAACTAGGATACTAAAAAGAAAGAAACAAAGAAACAAAGAAAGAAATAGAAAGAGACATATAGATAGGATGAAGTGATAACAAGGTCTCTAAAATGATAGAAAATAATGACGAGTAGGATGCTATAATTAAAGAAAGAAGGAAAGAAAGAAAACTGGAAGACTAAATCTCCAAAAAAGCTTAAAAAATGAAAAAGAATGAAATGATGACTAGGACTCTAAAATGAAACAAAGCAATTTCTAAAATTGAAAAAAGAAAGAAAGAAAGAAATTACGACTAGAACTTGAAAAGAAAGAAAGAAAGAAAGAAAGAAAGAAAGAAAGAAAGAAAGTGTTATGGTGAAACACACCTTTTTTTTTTTAATCATATCACCCCGAGCAAGGCGGTAACGCCATTGATGTGTAGGGGGCTACGTAATAGTGAAAAGACTGGAAAAGATAAAGCCGGAAACCACATCCTAAACTGGGAATAAGGGATCCTCAGATAATGCACTCTCCCTCCTGTATTAATTAACAGGAAGTTCATGGGAGTTCTTTAGACTTCTATTGGAGTTCAGCAGAACTACTAGGCAGTTGATATTAGTCGGCAGTTTGCCGAATACTAAGGAGTCAGCTTTCAGTGGAAGATTATCAAACTCCTAACATTTTGGGTATGTTAAGTCGATTAGCAACCGATATAACACGATTATAACCTCCAGTGCGAGAACTACTCCACAACAGAAAGAAAGAATTAAATGATGACTAGTACTCTTAAAAGAAGGAAAGAAAGAAAAAAAGAAGTTATAACTAGGACTCTAAAAAAGAAAGAAAAAGAAGAAAGAAAGGAAGAAATAAATGATGTATGGGACTCTAAAATAAAAGAAAGAAAGAAAGAAATCAAAGGAAGTCATCATTTCTTTTATTATTTCCTTGTATTTTCCTAAACATCATTTGTTTCTTTCTTTTTCTTTTATTTTCTTTCTTTCTTTCTTTCTTTCTTTCTTTCGTTTCGAGTTCTAGTCGTAATTCTTTCTTTCTTTCTTTCTTTTTTTCTTTCTTTCTTTTTTTCTTTCTTTCTTAGTCTTACTCATTTCTTACGTTCTTTTCACAGCTCTGGTCAGTTTGTCTTTTTATCTTGTTCTTTCTTTCTATTTAGAGTCCTTGTAATTTATTTAGTTAATTTTTACGGTCCTAGTCATTATTTCTTATTCTTTCTTCCTTTATAATCTCCTAGTCATCATGTCTTTCTTTCTCTTCAGAGTCTCAGTCACCATATTCTTTCTTTCTTTCTTTCTTTCTAGAGCCCAAGTCATTATGCCTTTCTTTCATTTTAAAAAGACTTTGAAGATATTTCTTCCTTTATTTTTAAAAACTTAGTCATCATTCATTAATTCTTTGTAGATTCCTAGACATAACTTTTGCTTTCTTTGTTTCGAATCGTAGCCGACATTTCTTTCTTTCTTTTTTCTTTCTTTCTTTTTTTCTTTCTTTCTTTCTTTCTTTCTTTCTTAGGTCCCAATCATTATTCTTTTCTCTTCCTAGACGACATTTCTTTTTATATTCCATTTTAGAAACATAGACATAATGTCTTTTTTACTTTTGAGTACTAGTCGTCATTTCCTTCTTTCTTTAATTATTTTAAAGTCCTAGACATTCTTTCTTTCTTTCTTTCTTTCTTTCTTTCTTTCTTTCTTTCTTTTAAGATTCCTAGTTTTCATTCCTTTCTTGTAGTTTTTGAGATCTAATCAACAATTATTCTTTTCTCTTTTACTTGTTAGAGACTTAGTCTTCATTGGATACTTTTTGAATTCTTTCTTCCTTGCATTTTTGTTTCTCTGGTCTTCATTTAATTCCTTTTTATAGTAATAGTCATCATTCCTTTTCGTCACACCAAGACATCTTTTCATTCTTTATTTCCTTTTAGATTTCTAGGCATCAATTCTTTCTTTCTTTTTTCTTTCTTTCTATCTTTCTTTCTTTCTTTCTTTCTAGTTTCGTGCTCATCCTTTCTGTCTTTCTTTCCTTTCAGAGTCCTAGTCATCATTTCTTTCTTTCTTCCTTACTTTTATTCTTATTTAAATCTTAAGCGTAATTTGTTTTTTTCTTTTTATGGTTCAAGTCATCATTCCTTTTTTTTAAATTCTGTTTTTCTTTCTAACCTCTTTGTCGTCATTTCTGTCTTTCTTTCGTTATTTATTTCTTTTTCGTGTCGTATTCATCATTTGTCTGACTGTTTGTTCGTTTCTTTCTAGACTCTCGTCATCAATCATCTTTTCTTTCTTTCTTTCTTTCTTTCTTTCTTTCTTTCTTTCTTTCTAGTAGTCAGTTCTTTCTTTTTTTTTTAGATTCCTCGGCATCACTTTCTTAATTTTTTCCTTTCTTTTTAGAGCCACTTCTTTCTTTCTTTCGTTCTTTCTTTCTTTCTTTCTTTCTTTCTTTCTTTCTTTCTAGTAGTCAGTTCTTTCTTTCTTTTTAGATTCCTCGGCATCACTTTCTTAATTTTTTCCTTTCTTTTTAGAGCCATTTCTTTCTTTCTTTCTTTCTTTCTTTCTTTCTTTCTTTCTTTGTAGTGTCCTTGTCATTCTTTTCCTCCTTCCATTTTTCTTTTTAGTCAACTTTCATGAATTTCGTTTTTTTTCTTTTGTTTATTTCGTTTTATAACTCTAGTCATCATTTCTTTCTTTCTACCTTTTTATAATTCTATTTATTTTATTCATTTTTATTGTCTTAGGTATCATTTCTTTCTGTTTTGTTGTTTCTTTCCTTGGCATCATTCCTTTATTTCTGTTATCTTTTCTTTCTTCTTATTAGAGCCATAGTTATCATTTTCTTCTTTCAATTTTTAGCGTCCTAGTCTTCATTTCTTTCTTTCTAGTGAGAGTCCTAGTTGCCATTACTTTCTTTGTTGATTTAATTATAGATACCGAGTCATCATTTCTTTCTTTCTTTCTTTCTTTCTTCTATTTATAATATTTTTGTCATAATATTAATAGTCATAATTTTTTCTTTCTTTTGAGTCGCCTATCGTCATTCATTTTCTTTCTTTGTTTCGTTTTAGAAGCCTAGTCATCAGTATTTTCTTTCTTTCCTTCTTTCTTTCTTTCTTTCTTTCTTAGATTCCTATTCAACAATTTTTGTTTCTTTTTTTCTTTCTTTCTTTCTTTTTATCAGAGTTCAAGCCATCATTTCTTTCTTATTTCTTTCTTTCTATCTCCATAGTCATCAGTTCTTTCTTTCTTTCTTTCTTTCTTTCTTTCTTTCTTTCTTTCTTTCTTTCTCCATACTCATCAGTTCTTTCTTTCTTTCTTTTAGAGTTCTAGTCATGATTTTTCTTCCTCTTTTTCTTCTTAGAATCGTAGCGGTGATTACTTTCGTTCTTTTTTTCTTTTAGTGTCCTAGTCTTCATTTCTTTCCTTCCTCCTACATTTCTTTTTAGAGTCCGCCTTATCATTTCTTTATCCGCTTTCTTTCTTTCTTTCTTTCTTTCTTTCTTTCTTTCTTTTAAGTGATATAGAAAACGTTTCTTTTTAGTGTCCTAGTCATCTTTTCTTTCTTTTTACTGTCTGTCTTTTTAGAATCGTCGTCATGTTTTTTTTTCTTTCTAATTTTTTGAGTCCTTGTATTAATTTTCTTCTTCCCCTTCTAGCCTCAGAGTGTCATAGTCACCATTTTTCCTCCTTTTTAGATTTATAATGGTCATTTCTTTTTTCTCTCTTTTTTCTTTCATTTTAGGGTCTTAGTCATCATTTTTTTCTTTCTTTTACCTTTATTCATTTTAGAGTCGTAATTATCGTTTGTTTCTTTCTTTTTAGCCTCATAGGCGTCACTTTTTTTTTAGTATAATTGTCTTGATTGCTTTCTTCCTTTCTTTCTTTTTAATATCTTTTTCGTCATTTCTTTCCTTCTTTCTTTTTATGATCTTATTTGTCATTTGTTTATTTCTTTTTAGAGTTTTAATCATGTTTCTTTCTTTTCTTTTTTTATAGGATTCTAGTTTTCTTTTTTTCTTTCTTTGTTTCTTTCTTTGTTTCTTTCATTGTTTCTTTCTTTGTTTCTTTCTTTGTTTCTTTCTTTGTTTCTTTCTCTCTAGAATCCTTGTCGTCATTTCTCTCTTTCTTTTTAAAGTCCTAGTCATCATTTTTCTTCTTTCTTTCTTTCTTTCTTTCTTTCTTTCTTTCTTTCTTTCTTTTTAGTGTCCAAGTTGTCATTTCTTTCTTCTTTTTACATCCGTAATCATAATTTCTTTCTTTCTTTTTTTTTAGTGTCATAATCATCCTTTCTTTCTTTCTTTCTTTCTTTCTTTCTTTCTTTCTTTCTTTCTTTCTTTTTTTCCTTCTTTCTTTCTTTCTTTCACAAACTCTCACCTCATTTTTCTTGTCCTTACTTCAGTGTAATCATTCACTTCTCTTTCACCTTCCCACTAATTATTTTTATAATCCTTAGTACCATTTCTTTCTTTCTTTTCTCCATACCTGTCAAAGATTCTCTCCATTTATAGACTTTTTACCATTTTTCTTACTTTATCAAAATCATTCTTTTGCCCCCCCCCCCCCGCTAGTCTCTTTCTTTCTCTTTCGCTTCACTTACTTGCATAATCCTTATTGGTATTACTTTCTTTCTTCCTTCTCACCCTCTCTGTTATCGCCTTACACCTTCAATTTTTTTTCTCCTACACTATCACTATCATTTCACTCTCTCTCTCTCTTTCTCTCTCTCTTTGCTCAATCCATAATGATTTATTAATTTCAAATCCACAATATTATTCCAACAGAATCCCTCCCACTCTTTAGTTTTTTCCCCCTCTTTCTTTTCCTTCCTCTGGGACTCAAAATAACGGATTTTTCCTCTCAAATATTCCGTATCCTTAAAAACGCTCAGCACAACCGCACAATTAGATTTGTCGCTCGAAAGAAAATACATTCCTTTTCACTGGCCACTGACGGTGATGGTGACGATTTAGATTTCTATTGTAGTCGCAACAAGCAATATTTCTTAAACCCGCTACCTTCTTCTTTCTTTCCATTTGCTATTCTATCAAGTCAAATACCACGCCTGAAAACCACTTCTTAGTTTTAACCCGCAGAACGGTGAGTAGAATTATTATTTTTTTTTATTATGAATCTAAACGCATATTCAAGAATTGTTAATACTTTTTTTACGATATTATTGAGGTTTCGTTTTATTTCCATCATAGTCAAGCCAGTTTTCAAAATATTTATAAACATATTTCTGTCTTTTGTAGCCAGTAGTAAGACCAGCCAAACAAGCAGATAAAATATATTTGCAGAAACTTGTTTAACACATATTTTCTTTCGCCCGTGTAAACCGGGATGTATTGATGTAGTCGGCGCTCTGTATTAGCGGTGCTGGCTCCAGTGTTTGCCTGAGTTTTCCTGACAGTCAACAGGTAACTCGAAATTCTCTCTCATATGGTGTCGACTCGTCGGCTTATGTAATGAGATATTTCCCAGTACCGCTTGTTGGCAACAATAAACCAAACAAATATAAGAGATATAAAAAAAAGAAAGAACTGTAAACGCTAGTTTCATATATACATACGTAAGCCTCAAACTGATGGACAACATGCAAAAAAGATAACCCGGGCAAACTTTATATCTAATAAAATCTAAGTATTTCTTGAGTGCATACATATCTATTTTTTTATATATCCAAAGGTCTATCTATCTATCTATCTATCTATCTATCTATCTATCTATCTATCTCTATCTCATCTATCTATCTATCTATCTCGGTATGTTCATATCTATCTATCTATCTATCTATCTATCTATCTATCTATCTATCTATCTATCTCGGTATGTTCTATCTATCTATCTATCTATCTATCTATCTATCTATCTATGTATTATGTATTTGGGCAGCAATCTCTCTTTTATGCAGGCTTCATTAAAAAAAAAAGAGATAAGGTATTATGGTTAATTTTTTAATGACCAAAATACCTTGTCTCCCATTTTTAATGAAGACTGAATATATATATATATATATATATATATATATATATATATATATATCGGATTTATATATATATTGGATATATATATATATATATATATATACATATGTGTGTGTGTGTGTGTGTGGGTGTGTGTGCGTCTTTGATTATTTGATTATTTTTATAGATTATCAATACCTTGTGACTTTTTTTTAAAAGCTGAACCATATTTCAAGAATATTTTTTTTGCATATTGCGTTAACAATGTGTGATTAGAGTTATGATCTTTTCAGATACGAGTTTTACAATTTAAACTATAACTCTCCGATTGCTCATTTCGAGAAGATATCCGTTGTACTCTCATATCTCTCCCTCCCCCTCCCTCTCTCTCTCTCTCTCTCTCTCTATATATATATATATATATATATATATATATATATATATATATATATGATAAGCTGTGATTCAGCGAAACAAGACTGTCTGTGGATGACTATGTATATATATGTTTTTGTGTATGTGTTAATCGGTATTTTTCTGGGAGTTCTCGTCAATTTTTTTCACATTCTTTTTAAAAAAGGATCTACCGTGAAAATATGAATACTGATCTATATCTATCTATCTATCTATCTATCTATATATATATATATATATATATATATATATATATATATATATATATAAGTGCGTCTGCATATGTCAGTGTGTGCGCTTCAACGTGTGTATGTGTACGTGTTTGTCGATAATAAAATCCCCTTTATTTAATATTAGCGTGTTTTATGGCATTGTGTAGGAAACATAAGGTTGGTAATTCTAGAAATTTTACAAGACATTTCGCCATAAATCACAGGAATTTACAGAAATTAAAGAAATTTACAGAAAGCAATCTTAGGCGTGAACATTCTGAAATCTGTAAGCCGAATAGTTGCAAATTAGAAAAACCGAACACATGTATATCAGAGGAGAAAAAAATGCGTGTCTTGATGCGTGCGGCTTTTCCGTAAAGAGTCGATACGTTTCAGTAATTTTTCGGCGATAATAGTACCCGTAAACATTATCCAATAAGGCACAAATATACATACCTACGTTTGTTTGTGCAGGTTTCTCTCTCTCTCGCTCTTAGTGTGTGTGTGTGTGTGTGTGTGTGTGTGTGTGTGTGTGTGTGTGTGCTCGTACGCTAGCGCGTGTGTACGTGCGTGTTCCAATGTGTGTATTTTTCAGGTTTGCTATACGTACATACATACAGATAGAAAAAAATTGGTTGGATTTGTACCCATCTATCTATCTATCTATCTATCTATCTATCTATCCACATTCATCTAAGTGTATTCATATCTATCTATCTATCAATCTATCTATCTATCTATCTATCTATCTATCTATCTATCTATCTATCTAGTCGGTCGATCTATCTATCTATCTATCTATCTATCTATCTATCTATTTCAGTCGGTCGATCTATCTATCTATCTATCTATCTATCTATCTATCTATCTATCTATCTCAGTCGGTCGATCTATCTATCTATCTATCTATCTATCTATCTATCTATTTCAGTCGGTCGATCATCTATCTATCTATCTATCTATCTATCTATCTATCTATCTATTTCAGTCGGTCGATCTATCTATCTATCTATCTATCTATCTATCTATCTATCTATCTATCTATCTATCTATCTATCTATCTATCTAGTTTGCGTGTTTGTGCAAAGCGAATAAAGATTTCAAATCATCTGGCTTTTCTGATTGAATAATTATTTACCGCAGATATTATTTTATCAAGAAAACTTTTTATCAACACATCGGAATCCTATTCATTCTAGCAATGGGGAAGAGGTTGCATCCGTCGTTAATATTTAGCCTGCTGTGCGGATGAAATAAGTGTAAAGTTTAATCTTTAGGGCTAGCACATTTTCGAATAAAAATGATTCCCAGAAAAAGCAGGGATTTCCTGCTCGATACAATCCAATCATTGTATTTTTATAAAAAATTCGCACCGAGTATTAGGATTGATCCAGTTATAGCGCTCGCTAGAAAAATTTGCCTCTAAGAAATCGTGTGAAGAACTTTACTTCTTACCTGTTTCCTTTGACCCACGGTGATATTTACGAACACTCATGTACGTGGTCTGCCATAAAATCTATCTATCTATCTATCTATCTATCTATCTATCTATGTTTATCTCTCTCTCTCTCTCTCTCACACACACACACACTCTCTCTCTTTCTATATATATATATATATATATATGTATATATATATATTGCCGTTATTTTTAACGGCAGAGATACACTCATGTATATAAAAGTAGACAGCACGCAAAACACAATCGCACACAGACTCACACAAACATACACACAACCTCCCATATATATATATATATATATATATATATATATATATATATATATTAGTTGATACTGACATAATATTTAGCGATCTCATAATCTTATTTTTCATATCTATGTTTTCGCCCGGTTCACACTCCACCCACGTCTATTGAACAGGTGAAGAGGCTCATCCCTTGTTTCCTGTTTAGGATGTGGTTTCCGGTTTTTCTCTTTCCCAATCTTTTCACTCTTTTTTTTTTCAATTGGAGTAGATAGACTAAACTATCGCCCAGTTCACGCTCCACCCACGTCTATTGAACAGGTGATGAGGCTCATCCCTTGTTTCCTGTTTAGGATGTGGTTTCCGGTTTTTCTCTTTCCCAATCTTTTCACTCTTTTTTTTTTCAATTGGAGTAGATAGATCTATTTATCGCCCGGTTCACACTCCACTCACGTCTATTGAACAGGTGAAGGGAGTCATCCCTTGTTCCTTGTTTAGGATGTGGTTTCCGGTTTTTCTCTTTCCCAATTTTTTCACTCTTAGGTAGCCCCTGCGCATCAGTGGCGTTTTCTCCTTGCTTGGGGTGATATGATTAAAAAAAAAGTGTTTGAATTAGATCACCATTGATTTTAATATGCTATTGGTGGATACAGCCTAAAAGAAGCGTTAGAAGTTACGTTATGGCTTTTACTGGTGAGAGGAAGTGTTAATGTCGGATATAATGGGTTTAATTGGTATATAGAGATAGATAGATAGATAGAGACAGAGAGTGAGTGAAAATGAGAGATAAAAGAAAGACTGAAGAATAGAGAGAGCTACATATATCGCGAGATAAGGAGAAAAATGCTTATTCTCAATACAAATGAAAAATAAAAAGCAAAATAGGGAGTATGAAGATAAATTTGCGTCAGTTGCCTAAATAGAAGGATTTCTGTTATCTTGACCATCAACAAATGAGATCTGTGCTTAGGCTTAGCTTCAAACCAATTACTAATGGTAAATATATACGTATATGAAAATATTTTTTTAACTGGTTTCATTCCATGAAAGGCAGTAAAGCCACTAAGACACAATGGGTTAATGGGTGTGGAAGAATTAGGAGCAGAAACATTACAAATAAGTTGCAAGAGAAAAGAGTAATCAGTAGGACAGTAGATAGCGATTGACATTGCATTTAACGTTTTGCACATTAAATTTGGCTGAAAAGCAGGGATCCGGAAAGGAGTTCCACAAGTGAGAAGTACGAGAAAAAAAACTGTTATATATATATATATATATATATATATATGGAGAGAGAGAGAGAGAGAGAGAGAGAGAGAGAGTTATAGTTATAGTGATAGAAAATTTGTTACTTTAACTGAGCAGGAAATTGAAAGTGCGACACGGAGATCCGAAGGCGAATTGGCATGGCAAAGGACGCGTTCCAGAAGATGAGCAAAAAACACACAGGAAAATCTCAATAGAAACAAAGAAAAGAGTGCTGGATTGCTACGTGATGTCAGTTCTTCAATACGGCAGTGAATGCTGGACAATATCATCGAAAATGAGGACAAAACTGGAAGCGGTCTAAATGTCGTTCTACAGAAGGATGCTACGGATATCGCAAGCAACGATGAGGTGTTAGAAAGAATAGCAACAAAAAGGAAATTGATACTGAGCATCAGGAAGAGACAACTGAAGTTCCTGGGACATGCAATGAGGAAGGAGAGCCTGGAGAACCTGATACTGACTGGTCAGATAGAAGGAAGGAGAGACAGAGGAAGGCAGCGGATAACATATTTGCAGGGCCTGATCAGGTGGATGACGGAACGGGGGTTGCCAGGAGCAACAGGAGCAAACATACTAAGAGTCACAAGAGATAGGGAGACATGATCATGATCGCCTACGTCCTGAAGGGACAGGTCACATAGAAGAAGAAGAACTGAGCAGGTTCATGCCGACTTTGGAGTTCGTGAGGAAAGCGTTTTGGTGTCTTCACACATCGGGGCTCTTTTTATGTTAAGTTACAATAAAAAAAAAAGTCTTGATGAGTGAAGACATTATAACGGTGACCTCACGAAACTTCGAAGTCGGCAAAAACCTGCTAAGTTAATGTGATACATTCTTTGCACTTAAACGATCAGCACTTTATCTCCACCTCTATATCGAGCACTTCATGATAAAGAAAAAACCCGCTTGCCAAAATGCATTTCATCAGTAAAGCTAAAAAAACCTTAGTGCCCAAAAATTATCACAAATCAACACAATATATATATATATATATATATATATATATATATATAATTTAATCTATCTACCTATCTATCTATTATATAATTTATCTATCTGCTCATTCAGTTAATGAATTCGAGCACTCTGGCTATTGGGCGTGTATGATGATAATATACACGCTAAAAAGTCCATAGCTCAGAGGTGGAATCGCCGATTAACGCCAATTCGGTCGGGTTTCAATCCTGGGTTAAAAACAATCGGAGTCTAACTGTACTGATGAGCTGTGATACAGCGAAACAGATCTGTCTGCGGATGACTATATGACCATATATATATATATATATATATATATATAATTTAACGTATCTCTCTCTCTCTATATATATAATTTAATCTATCTACTAATCTATATATATATATATATATACACATATAATTTCATGTATCTCTCTATCAATATATATATATATAATGTTATCTATCTATCACTATAAATATATATATAATTTTATACACCTATCTATCACTATATATTTATATATATATATATATATATATATATTCTATCACTATATATATATATATTATTTCTATCTATCTATCTATCTATCTATCTATCTATCACTATAAATATACATATAATAACATCTATCTATCACTATAAATATACATATATCATCTATCTATCTATCTATCACTATAAATATACATATAATATTATCTATCTATCTATCTATCTATCTATCTGTCTGTCTGTCTGTCTGTCTGTCTGTCTATCTATCTATCTATCTATCTATCTATCAATCTATCTATCACTATAAATATACATATAATATTATCTATCTATCTATCTATCTATCTATCTATCTATGTGTGTATGTACTCGAAGCGCTATTTCTTTCAAACATATTTCGCAGAATACAGCCGACAAGGAAGATTTAATTAATTTTATTATGTTTCTCCAACATGCTAACATTTTTACGTTTTCTTGGAGATAGGGAGTATAAAACATGTCCATAATTTTGATCAACGCAGGCATTTTCGGCTAACTATATGGCTATTTTCAATGATCTTTATGTCTCTGCTGTTGTTATTTTTCCTTATGATTTGACTGTTACGTAATAACTTATTTTGTTTTGTAAAAGAAGGATTCATTCTAAGCCCTCCCCTGCCGTGCGTGACTGGGAATCGATTGCGCACCTTTCTATTTAAAAAAAAATCAATGCTCCATTTCCGTTATTAAATAATGTTAGGTTGATGGTAGGAGAGAAATGTTTGATATATCAGTGAAGTGCCATACGTGATACACGCTTGGGCGATCATGTCTCGAAAGAGCCATGACTGACTGGGTAGAAGATTATCCCGCAGTAGGTTGCCATTGCTTTCTGCCGACCAAGGCTATAGAACCCAATCTATCCTGCTATTTAACCCATAACTGGAAGGAAAAGACGGATGAATACCTTTCCCAAGGGTATTTGCGCGTAAGTGAATACAATGGATTCAACTGGAATTCGAACTCGGCTCCCCATGTTCTCGTTCCGAGCCGATATCCACTGTACCACAACGCACATATAGCCCATCTCTAATAGCAAAATGCTTTTGGCATTGTGATTATTGCTTTTCATCAGAGTTTTCCTTAAGATATATATATATATATATATATATATATATATATATATATATATATATATATATATATATATATATATATATATATATATATATGGCCGTATCTGACTATCGGGCACGGGTCCGGGCCGATCCGTACAATCATAGTGAAAATCCGGGCAAGAAAAAATGTCTTCGTCAGAAATCCAACGAAACAATTTACAAAGAAAGACAGAAAGAAAGAAAGAAAGAAAGAAAGAAAGAAAAATGAAGAAAACATCCGAATGAACGCAGTAAAAATCTGTTTGTTTATTTATTAATTTTAGGAGAAAAGATTGGTTATACTCAGAAAGTCCGAACTCGATTTCCTGCTTTCGTTAACTTTCTGTGTCTAATTTCCATTGGAATAGCCGAAAAAAGCCGCAAAAATCATAGTTTCTGGAAACGGATGACACTGATGACGTCATCATATTGTCAATTAATTAATCCGGGCAATTTTCTCTGTGCCCGGTGTTTTTTTAGCATCAGCTACGACCCTATATATATATATATATATATATATATATATATATATATATATTACTGTAAAGTTTTAAGATATGCTATATTTATAATTAAAGTGCTCGATATTAGGGTTAGAGCGTATGTAAATATAAAAATGGGCATAAAGATAAAATCCGAGTGGCGACAGTTTATTCTGTGATTGAACACGATGTTCATGATGATTGTGATCAAGCATGTATTGACCTCAGTGTTAATAAGTGTCATTATATATATATATATATTACGGAAATTAACAAAACTTGGTTATAAACAACCGACACTTTGAAATGATTTGTTTGAACATTATTTTTAATCGATACTCATATTTAAGTAGATATTCTGTTTTTAATTAAGCAGTATTGTATATTTATATCTACTGGCCTGATTATTTACGATAAATTTTTAATACGAAAATGTGTCATTTTGCAGGATTCGAACCTGCGACCCCTATCCACATAGGGGAAGCTCCCATTTGATCTGGCAACGTCATAGACCTCTCGACCACGAATAAATGAGGTTCTTATCAAGCCTATATAACACAATCGATTTTTTGATCGATACTCATAATTTAATATGAGCATCGATCAAAAATAATATTCAAACAAATCATTTCATATATATATATATATAATGATGCCAAGTCCATAAACGGAGATGATAATACAAAAAGATCTATTTAATATAAAATATTAGTAGATAGATCTGTACAAAGGGCTCATTGGATATTATCCAATGCAATGTATTAACCACGTATATATATATATATATATATATATATATATATAATTTTTTAATATTAAAATAATTTTTTTTAATATTAATTAGGATCGGGTTTTTGGAATTTACGTTCCTGCTTTTTTCACTTGGATTAAAGTATCTGAATTAATATATATATATATATATATATATATATATATATATATATATATATAATTTATTTTGACGAGTGAGTTCACTCATTTATTCAGACCTGGGAAATACATTTGATGTAATATTTATTAGGGTCATAAGAGAGAGAGACAGAGAGAGAGAGAGAGAGAGAGAGACAGAGACAGAGACAGAGAGAGTTCAAGTATTATGTGTGGAGATTGGACAGGACGAGTCACCAGAAAGTCAAGTACACACCCACCCACCCGCATGTACACGTATATATATATATATATATATATATATATATATATATATATATATATTCCATTTTTAAACGAGTTATTTGGCTACCCAGGTTTCTACCATGAGTGGTGTCTTCAAGCGATTTTTAATAACTGATTTTACCATTTACCGTTTTTCTTTTTAAGAACACTCTTGTAACGGTGTTTTATTTGAACGTTCACGTGGCAGAGAATTTATGAACGCGCATTGTTTAAATTAAAACGAATTATGCCATTTTTATCTATGGTTGTATGAACCTAAGAGGTATTTTTTAGTGTGGATATATATATATAATGGATATATCCACTCTCATATTCACACATCCACCTATCAAAACCATATATACACGCGTATTCACAAAATTAATACATAGACATATATACACAAGTATTTAAACTTCACCTGCACACACACACACACACACACACACACACACACACACACACAAACTACATTCAGTTACATACAACTTAACATTATTTAATAGGGGAAAATGGAGCATTAAATATTTTTTTTTAGACAGAGAAATGCTCAATCGAATTTCAGTCACGCAAGGTACGTGAGAGCTTAGAATGAATCCTTCTTTTTCAAAACCAAGTACTTAAAAAACATACAGACATATATATCAAATACATAGAAAAAATCCAGCCACAATTTCCTCAATACAGAAAAAATATAAAAGAATAATCAACACAAAATGAAAGTCAACTTTCAAGTGTGACAGAGTGGCTTAACTTAAAATCCTATTTAACAGGTAATTTAGATTCATTTTTATGACAGTTTTGACATTAATATAGATTAAGCTTTCATTGTTTCATAACAACGAAACCCCAGTCTATATTAATGTTAGCTTTAACCATCCCCACCAAATAATAAAACAAATTCCTGCCACTGTAAATAACAGGATCAACAAATTATCCGCCAATATTAAAATCTTTAATGAAAATAAACACCTTATAATAACGCCCTCCAAAAAGTGGTTTTAGACAGGAATTATTCTATCTACAACCGACTAGAGATACCGGAATAAATAAAGCTATATATAGAAAAAGAAAAGTAATATGATTCAACCCCACTTTCTGCCAACTATCTAAAAGTTCCAAACACTTGCGAAATGGGTCTATCTGGCCCAGCACAATCGAGACAAGCGATAGATTCAGAAAGGGCAAGAGACACAGTCGGTTCCAAAACAAGATCGATTCGGCAAGAAAGTCATGTTGTGCGTTTGGTGGAACTTTGAAGGAATCGTGCATTTTGAGTTGGTTACGAATGGTCGTGCCATCAGTGCCGAACTTTACTGTCAGCAACTTGAGCGGGTCTACGAAAAATTGAAGCAAAAGTACCCGGCTCTAATCCAGCGAAAGAGCGCTTTAATGCAGCAGGACAATGCCAAGCCACACACCGCCATGAAGACGAAAGACAAGTTTGAAGAGCTGGACGGCGTTGAGGTTCTGCTACATCCATCCTACAGTCCTGACTGTGCTTCATCAGATTACGGCCTTTTCCGCTCAATGCAACACTTTCCGAAGGGTCGCCGATTCGACACGTTTGACGAAGTCTAGGAAGCGTTTCAAGAATTCTTTGATTCGATACCGGCTGAATGGACTTTGACCAGTTCCGAAAGTTTGCAGATCGATGGCAGAAAGTCTTGGAAAATGAGTCTTTATTTTGAGCAACATTTTTTGTTGTTTTTGCGAGTAGAATTTTAATTTTTTGCAAGTGTTTTTTGGTAACCTTAGATTACTTAGCGAGTAAAATTTCAATTTTTTGCAACTGTTTACGAACTTTTGGGACAACCTCATATTAGTATCGGTCAATACTTTATGAAATTGATTCTGAAATTGATCGAAAAGAATTTTAATCAGAACAATCCACGAAGTAAGATTGTTAATTTAAAAACACTGAAAAATTAGCTACTAGTAACATTAACAACATTATTAATTTACTTAATAATAAAATACTAGATAGACATTAAAACAATCACCAAATAGATAATAAATACTCCAGTGATTGTAGAGTCAAAGATACTTACCCAGTTGGAGGTATATGCAAATATGAAAAAGTTATATACCAAGCAACTATTTTCTTATTAAATATGATAATGAGAAAAAAAGTATACAGAGATTTCCTCTGAACCCTAGAAATAGACATTATATAATCATAAGCACTCTTTCTCTAAACCCCCACCTAAAATATCAAACCGCTCTTTCTAAATATTTCTGGGAATTAAACGACATAAATCTCTCCCCACTGATTGAATGGAAGATTATAAGTAAATTCCAAACCTCCAATAATTTCAGAAATAGATATAATTTATGCTCAGATGAAAAATTAGAATAATCATATTTAGAAATACTAGCCAACTATTAAACCAGAGGAATGAAATCAATTTTAAATGCCGTCATAAAAATAAATTTAAATTATCAGTTAAATAGGATTTTAAGCTACCCAACTCGATCGCACTCGCAAGTTCTCTTACATTTTATGAATTTAGATGCGACAAGGCAGCTTCTCAATATCCCAAAATAAGTGTTCCAGGAATGCTTCCGTCAGTGGAAACAGCTCTGGATAAAGCGTGTGGCTTCAGGACGAAACTACTTCGAAGAAAATTAAGTGATGAATTGACACCTGTGCCCATACTTTTTGGACCAGACTATGTATATATTTAAGTTTTTCTTCAAATACATTTTTCTTATATTCATCTATGAAGACGAGCGAAATTACGTCAGGTTATTTATTTATTTCTATCGGCTTAAAACGATTTTTATAGTTTCAGAAATAACTAGAATACAAATATTGGGTGTGTGGAAAGTTCATGACGATTTTTCGTTGTTTATGTTTCAACGCGTCAAATTTATCGATATATACAATATGCTTACATTTCCAATTGGTCCTGGGTATGACCGTAAACTGCATCCAGCAGCAAGGCCTCTGATTGGGAGGTTGTGAAGAGCATAGAACTACTTCTTAATTGCTGTTGTTCCCACGTCCGCCCTGACCCAGGGTGGTAGCACCTGTTAGGGGTCTCAGCTATGGGTAAATAGTTAACCCCCAAACCGGGGTCAAAATGCTATGAAAGTATTTACCAACAAAACGTTTTTCGAATGAAATATCTATTACCAACAAAACTATTTTCGAATGAAAAATCTATTACCAACAAAACCATTTTTGAATGAAAAATCTATTACCAACAAAACCATTTTTGAATGAAAGATATATTGCCAACAAAACCTTTTTTGAATGAAAACAATAACTGTGATTTCAAATAAAAATGCGTTTCTGGCCTTAGATGACCCTTTAGATGTTGATAGGCCGTTAAACAGGATTAAGCTATGGGTAAATAGTTAACCCCTAAACCGGAGTCAAAATGCTATGAAAGTATTTAGAGGTTGATAGGCCGTTAAACAGGATTAAGCAAACAAACAAACATTTCCGATTAGAGCGCAACTATCTCTGCAACTACAATTTGGGAATACTGAAATCAAGCTGTTACAGAAATTTAAATTTAGTGGAATTGTTCTAACAGAAGACGGAAAGTGCAACACTGAGATTTAATAGCATATTAACATGGCCCAGGATGCATTTCAAAGGTTGAGCAGAGTATTGAGAAACAAGATTTTGTTGGAAACAAAGAGAGTACTGGATCGTTATGTGATGTCCGTTTTTCAATATGGCAGCGAATGCTGAACAATCTCATCAAAGATGAAGGAAAGACTTCAAGCAGCTGAAATGTGGTTCTACAGAAGGACGCCGAGAAAGAAAGGTTAAAGTTACTTAATTCTTGTCAGTTTTGAATCCCTACGAAAACAGAAGATTATAAAAATGCATTTTAATAACTTGATGCTTTCTTTTATTGCTGTAAATGCAAAAATGTCTCGCAAGCAAAATATGATATGTGCGTTTTAATTTCCCTTAAAAATAGGCATGAACTTTCCCGACAAAACAATATACATATAGTCATCCGCAGACAGATCTGTTTCGCTGTATCACAGCTCATCAGTACGGTTAGACTCCGATTGCTTTTTTAACCCAGGATTGAAACCCGACCGAATTGGCGTCAGTCGGCGATTCTACCTCTGGGCTATTTATATATTTAGTGTATCGAGGCAGCAAATAATTTTCTAAACATATACTGTTAAATATAAGAGACAATGAATGTATATTATGTTTAATCATGAGCCGTTCTAAACGTCGTATTTTGGCGTTAATTTCAGTTAAAAATAAAGACAAAAATTCTCCAACATTTGGATAATTTTTTTTTAAGTTGGTTCTAAGCCTTCGGCTCACATGAGCTATCTTCAGAGAGGTTATAAGGATGGTAACACAATAACATCCACCATCAGCGACGATTTTATCTTGTGTTGACATAAAACTCCGCTAAGCAAAGGCAATAGTTATTTATTTTCAATGTTATTATTTCTAACATTTAGGGTGCGTTAAGGCAATTAGCAGCCGACATAGCACTATTGTAACTTTCAGTGTGAAAGCTAATTCACAACAGTTTTACTGTATAAACTGAATGAAAATGCATCTTTTTTTGGCGGGTAATGAGAAATATTACAATGTTCAGCGAAAAATATCCAGGGGTAAGCGACATGAGCTACCTTTATCCACCCCTTAAGCAAGGTTTCATCTTAAAAAAAGTCATGCTGTGATCCTGGTAGGATTGGAAAGAAATTATGTACTACCAGCTTTTGTCAAGTGTTTCAGAAAAGTACTTCTCGCAACTAGACGAATTAAAAGCAGAAATTCAAGAAAAACGCCCAGAACTGGCAAACAAGAAACGTGATGTTTTTCAGCGGGATAATGCCAGACCTCTCCTCTTTTTTGTGATCCAGCAAAAATAGTTGATGCTTTTCTGGGATGTGTTATCCCACCCGCCATATTCACCAGATACTGCAATATCGGTTTTTTATTTATTCAGGTCCTTGCAAAATACTTACAATGGTGAAAATTGTAATTCTTTGCATGACATAAAGAAACACCTTGAGGATCTCTTTGTATAGAAACCACTGAAATTCTTGGAGGATGGCATCTTTAAGGAAGGAAAAATGAAAAACGTATTGTCAAACAAAATGACTGATATTTATTTGAATAAATATTTAATGGTATGACTTGGTTTTGCATTTTAATTTCCTTTAAAAACCGGCATGAATTTTCCCGATAACCCGATATATATATATATATATATATATATATATATATATATATATATATATATACGTGTCAGTCCGTAAACGGTGAGGATAATCCAACAAGATTTCCTTAATATAAAATATTAATTGGTAAATCCATATGTAAACTTAAGCAAAATCACATTGTAAATATATGTGGCAATGTACACACACACACTTATATATATATATATATGTGGAGAGAAATTATTATAAGTAAGTAGGTTGACCTAATGGGGTCAAAGAGACGCCAGAAGTCAAGGGAATTTGTTTTTTTTCAGAGGTCAAACCTTTTCAAGACGGTCTGAACAACTTCAAACGGATCCAACGCCATTATTTGGAACTGGACTCTATTTCTTTCTTCCCTCTTTCCCCCTTTCTTTCTTTCTTTATCCCCTTTCTCCTTATATTTATTGTCATTTAGTTGTTTGTTTGTAATTTTATGTTTATTATTATTATTTTTATTGTTATCCCTCTATTCATTTTAAGAAAAGATTCATTCTGGCAGAAATTTTGTACCAGATGGAGGATATATTGTAAGGTCTGATGATATGAACTAATTAAACTCATTGAAATGACCTATAGTTTATAACTGAAATGACGTGTTGTGTTTTCCTTTATAAACTATATATATATCTTTAATATAACATGTTTCATTTTATTAAGTTTTTCAGCGATTGTTAGTAAGACATGAATTTAAAAATTAACTTTTATTTTATCAAAGAAAGAGACAGTATATTGGAATGTTGAGGCTTGATTTCATTGGTCTGATACATTTTACGAGTAATAAAGCTATTAGCAATAATTTTTTAAATGTATGTAACCTATGCTTGTTTATATGTATGTGTTTTAAGTGTAATAAAAACAATAGATGCATATTTTAAATGTAAGTTTTTATAATTGCCTCTTTGGTATATATCTGTATATGTAACTCTATCACTGATATTGAGCGCTTTCAAATAAGTACCGCGCATATATAATATATAAATAAGTTGCACATATATATATATATACATTTCAGATACGCACACACACAAACATATATATATATATATATATATATATATATATATATATATATATATATATATATAGTTATGATTAATTGTACATTGCGACACGGAAATTTCTGTTTTGAGATAGATTTTCTTCATCAGCCAGTGTTTGATGTTGGTTGTACAGATGATTTAAATTTAAAGAAATGAACCTTTAGTTTGGTGTGTATATATGTATACCAAATATTATATATAATATTGGGTTTTCTGGAAATCAATTTAAACAAAAAAATAATTTCGAAGAGAGACATTCAAACGTTTGGAGGCTGTGGTTGAGGCCACTGGTGATTTTATTGAATAAATTTACTCATTCGTATTTCAAGATATTTTTGTAAAAATTTTAGTAAATATGTCCATTTAAATGAGATGACAGTATTATTTTCATTATTGCAAAATTTAGGCGACAATTTATGTCGGACTCTGGGTGTGTGTGTGTGAGTATATATATATATATATATATATATATATATATATATATATATATGACATAAAATTTAGATGTTTTTAAAGTTTTATATTTTTTTACTTTTTAAATATTTGTATATGTTTTACATTATTTATATATATATTAGGTGATATATATTAGGTGATATATATTAGGAATATATATATATATATATATATATATATATATATATATATATATATATATATATATATAAACAGAAATAGGGCTATGTTCCAACGAGAGAAATCGGTATGGAAGAAAAATTGTGAGAAGCCATGAACATTCTGTTTGTCTGATCTTGTTTTTCAAAAAAACAAACGGATCTCGATATGTAAAGTTACAAGTTCATTCTCCTGAAGAGTGACAACTTTAGACTCGAAACACGTGTAACCACGCAAATACCATTACGGACACTTAAGATATCATACAAAAAGCAACTAATATTAATAATAATAACAACAATAAATTTACATTATAAACAAAACGTCCATGGGTTCTTGCGCTTTTTTCTTACATATATATATATATATATATATATATGTGTGTGTGTGTGTGTGTGTGTGTGCGTGTGTGTGTGTGTGTGTGTGTGTGTGTGTTACGAATATTAACGAAGATTAACGAAACTTGGTTATAAACAACCGACAATTTGAAATGATTTGTTTGAACATTATTATACACATATATATTTCAATATCAGAATGTACTTCTGAATAAACGTAGAGAAATCATTAGTATATGTCGTCACAGAAATTAATTTAAATTGCAATAAGTATATTATTCTTCCTTTTAGTCACGATAGAATTTTTTAAAAATTTGGCTAAGCAGTTACCTTTTCCCTCCTACCTACCACTATTAACCCAAGGGTCAAGCCACATACCTCCCACTACCATAGAAGAAATTACTACTAAGATTCCGCAAGCTTAACCCTATAATAGCCAATATTCCCCCACCCCATCCTTTACTAGACTAAGCCTCAAGGATGAGAATTTTTCCTCATTTCTTTTCAAACGGGGTTGATAATGCATGTCTTAAATTAACATGTTGAAAATGGCTATTTCCCCTCTAAATTTTATTTGAATTCACACACACACACACACACACACACACACACACACACACACACACATATATATATATATATATTGGTTTTACTACAACCACGCTCTCCCGTAGACTTACCTGTCACCTTTCTGATCAGAGCAGAGTTAAACAACATTTCTTAAAAAACATAGTCATGTAGGTAATATCACAGCTTTTAGTCAGCAGTACAATAATCCTCACTCACACACACAGTAAAAAGAATCTTCAGATATTGGAGGCCATCTACATTAAAATCAAACAACCCACACTTAATAAAATCACTTGTTCAAAGCGCACGAGTTCCAGTTTCTCACACTAAACTCGACCATGATCACATCACGTCTCAGCAGAGAGACGAAGTAAATATATAGAAAACACTTGGAGAAAAAGGAAATAGTGCTAACCAATTTTGTTTTTACACTGTAGACAAAAAAAAGAGTATGTTATGTGATATCTGTTTACATATATGGTAGTGAATGCTAGACGATCTCCTCAAGGATGAAGGAGAGACTCGACGCAACAGAAGTGATTCTACAGATGGATGTTGGGGATACCATGGACAGAGCAACAACAAGGTTTTGGAGAAAATGCAAACGAAAAGGAAACTCTTACTTAGCATCAGGAAAGACAACTCAGGACACCTAATGAGGAAGGAACGATTGGAGAAGCTAATGCTCGCTGGACGGATAGAGGGAAGGAAAGACAGGGGAAATGAGTGCGAAACCTACTTGATGGGCTTGAGCAGGTGGATGACGGAGAGGGGTTTGCGAGATATACCAAGGAGAAAGATATTAAGCTCGACAAGAGATAGTGACAAGTAAAAATCCATGATCACCTACGTCCTGAAGGGACACAGTACACAAAGAAGAAGAAGAAGAAGAAGAAATTACACCAAATACAAGCCTAGAGAGTCACACAAGTTAGATCTTTTAATGAGTAAATTATAAAGGCTTGTCAAAGTAATTAAAGCGAGGTTGAACTTCTAAAGTTTCCTATTATTTATAATTCGATTATGCATTGATTAAATATTTTAAATTTTAAATTAGTCAAATGGTGGGTAACTTTTATTTGGAGGCGGGGTAAATAACTAAACAACACATAAGTGGATTTGTTTTGATTTTTATGGATTACGATTGGCTTTTTATATATATATATATATAAGAAAAATTAAGACAGACGCGTTATTTCATGGTAATTCGGAAGTATAGGCCTATTTCAGGCGAGCCATCTTCAGCTTCCGTCTTTATTCAACGAAGGATTCTACATGAATGGGATTCAAAAAGACCTAAGCAGGCGAATAAAAAAATAAAAAATAAAATAAAAACATAAAGCTCTATTTCTCCCTCTCTCCTTTCTTTCCTTTCTTCTCTTTTCTCTATCACTCCCTCTTTCTCGTCTGACCCACCCGCTTCCCCCGAACTTTCTTCGACACTGACCGCTGGGCAGGCGGCATCAGCTTTGGTTAGGGGCGATGAATTAGCGTCTTGACGTGCTATCTGATGTAGGTTCTATGCGACTTTTACATATGATTATGTAGGAATGCCTGTGGGTTCGACAAACGGATGGATTGTTCTTATTTTCTTTTTTAGAGGAGCGACAGTTATATTCTTATCATCTTATATGTTTTTATCTTATTTTTTATTTTTTTATTCGCCGGCTTAGGTTTTTGTGAATCCCATTCATGTAGAATCCTTCCTTGAATAAAGACGGAAGCTGAAGATGGCTCGCCTGAAATAGGCCTATACTTCCGAATTACCATGAAATAACGCGTCTGCCTTAATTTTTCTTATATTTGCTCTATATGTAGAGAGTTATCCTACCATTATATGTAAAGGATACTCCTTTGGATTCTTCTATGTCCACAGGGCATGTTAATATATATATATATATATATATATATATATATATATATATATGTATATATATCGGTTTTTTTTATTCCGTTATTTCTAACTAATGTCATCTCAGCGTGGTGTAACTGGCAGAGAAGCTAAGGTGGTTGGCCACTACTACTGAGCTGTGAGTTTGATTCACACAGCGGGATATATAAAAAATTCAATATTAAATAAAAAAGCGTTTATGCAAAATTAATCATCTCAGTATCTATCTATCTATCTATCTATCTATCTATCTATCTATCTATCTATCTCTTACATTCTGTTACTTTCTTTCTTTCTTTCTCTCTTTCTCTTTCAATCAGTCTGTTTCGATCTATCTATCTTTTTCTCTCTCTTTTGCACATAGTATTCCCCTTTCTTTCTCTTTATATCTTTCTCTCATTCTGTTTTTATCTATCACAGTCTTTCTCTCTATATATGGTTATATAATTCTCACATAGTTTTACTCTCTCTCTCTCTCTTTTTCTCAGCCAGCCTCTTTTTTTCTATCTAACGTAGCTATTCTCTCTCGTTCTCTCTTTCTCTCTCCCGTTCTCTCTCTCTCTCTCTCTCTCTCTCTTACCATCTCTTATATGCGATGCTTTTTTCATCCGATTATTGATTTTTAATAATCATCCGGGATAATTGTTCACAGAGGATAAAAAAAGAATAGTTTTAAAATGCTTTTAAATAATCAATTTTCGACTGGCAAACAAATTTAGTTTGGCGATGAAAAAGCATATATCGATAACCTTTCAAACGAAAGGCGCATTTTCATTGCCGACTTTTAAGAAATTATTAATTATTGTAAAAACTGGTTGATGGCCGATAAACATCTTAGACGAAAGATGACACAAATAATGACGATGGTTTACTTATGCTTTATCTCCTCCTCTTAATAATAATTATTGATATTTCACGAGTCAACTTAAAAAAAATTTGAGAAGGTTTATGAAAAAAAACAAACAAACAACAAAACAGTCCTCCTATAGAGCAGTGAATCCTGGACAATCTCCTCGCAGTTGAAAAAGATACTTCAAGTAATAGAAATAAAGAAGAGTGTTGAACGGTTATATAATCAGAATTAAAAGTGTATGCAGTTGTTATGTAATATTATCTCTTCTATATGATAGTGAATGCTGGATAATTTCCTCACAAATGAAAAATAAAGAACTTGTGGCAAGAGGAACAAAGAAAAGCATAGGGAAATATGATGTAAAATTATCTCTTCTATATGATAGTGAATACTGCATAATCTCCTAACAGTTGAAAAAAAGACTTGTGGCAAGAGGAAAAAAGAAAAGCATAGGGATATATTACGTAATATTATCTCTTCTATATGATAGTGAATACTTCATAATCTCCTAACAGTTGAAAAAAAGACTTGTGGCAAGAGGAAAAAAGAATAGGGATATATTACGTAATATTATCTCTTCTATATGATAGTGAATACTTCATAAACTCCTAACAGTTGAAAAAAAGACTTGTGGCAAGAGGAAAAAAGAATAGGGATGTATTACGTAATATTATCTCTTCTATATGATAGTGAATACTTCATAAACTCCTAACAGTTGAAAAAAAGACTTGTGGCAAGAGGAAAAAAGAAAAGCATAGGGATATATTACGTAATATTATCTCTTCTATATGATAGTGAATACTTCATAATCTCCTAACAGTTGAAAAAAAGACTTGTGGCAAGAGGAAAAAAGAATAGGGATATATTACGTAATATTATCTCTTCTATATGATAGTGAATACTTCATAATCTCCTAACAGTTGAAAAAAAGACTTGTGGCAAGAGGAAAAAAGAAAAGCATAGGGATATATTACGTAATATTATCTCTTCTATATGATAGTGAATACTTCATAATCTCCTAACAGTTGAAAAAAAGACTTGTGGCAAGAGGAAAAAAGAATAGGGATATATTACGTAATATTATCTCTTCTATATGATAGTGAATACTTCATAAACTCCTAACAGTTGAAAAAAAGACTTGTGGCAAGAGGAAAAAAGTAGAGCATACGGATATATTACGTAATATTATCTCTTCTATATGATAGTGAATACTTCATAATCTCCTAACAGTTGAAAAAAAGACTTGTGGCAAGAGGAAAAAAGAAAAGCATAGGGATATATTACGTAATATTATCTCTTCTATATGATAGTGAATACTTCATAATCTCCTAACAGTTGAAAAAAAGACTTGTGGCAAGAGGAAAAAAGAAAAGCATAGGGATATATTACGTAATATTATCTTTTCTATATGATAGTGAATACTTCATAATCTCCTAACAGTTGAAAAAAAGACTTGTGGCAAGAGGAAAAAAGAAAAGCATAGGGATATATTACGTAATATTATCTCTTCTATATGATAGTGAATACTTCATAATCTCCTAACAGTTGAAAAAAAGACTTGTGGCAAGAGGAAAAAAGAAAAGCATAGGGATATATTACGTAATATTATCTCTTCTATATGATAGTGAATACTTCCTAATCTCCTAACAGTTGAAAAAAAGACTTGTGGCAAGAGGAAAAAAGAAAAGCATAGGGATATATTACGTAATATTATTTCTTCTATATGATAGTGAATACTTCATAATCTCCTAACAGTTGAAAAAAAGACTTGTGGCAAGAGGAAAAAAGAAAAGCATAGGGATATATTACGTAATATTATCTCTTCTATATGATAGTGAATACTTCATAATCTCCTAAGACTTGTGGCAAGAGGAAAAAAGAAAAGCATAGGGATATATTAAGGAATATTATCTCTTCTATATGATAGTGAATACTTCATAATCTCCTAACAGTTGAAAAAAAGACTTGTGGCAAGAGGAAAAAAGAAAAGCATAGGGATATATTACGTAATATTATCTCTTCTATATGATAGTAAATACTTCATAATCCCCTAACAGTTGAAAAACAGACTTGTGGCAAGAGGAAAAAAGAAAAGCATAGGGATATATTACGTAATATTATCTCTTCTATATGATAGTGAATACTTCATAAACTCCTAACAGTTGAAAAAAAGACTTGTGGCAAGAGGAAAAAAGAAGAGCATACGGATATATTACGTAATATTATCTCTTCTATATGATAGTGAATACTTCATAATCTCCTAACAGTTGAAAAACAGACTTGTGGCAAGAGGAAAAAAGAATAGGGATATATTACGTAATATTATCTCTTCTATATGATAGTGAATACTTCATAATCTCCTAACAGTTGAAAAAAAGACTTGTGGCAAGAGGAAAAAAGAAAAGCATAGGGATATATTACGTAATATTATCTCTTCTATATGATACTGAATACTTCATAATCCCCTAACAGTTGAAAAACAGACTTGTGGCAAGAGGAAAAAAGAAAAGCATAGGGATATATTACGTAATATTATCTCTTCTATATGATAGTGAATACTTCATAATCCCCTAACAGTTGAAAAACAGACTTGTGGCAAGAGGAAAAAAGAAAAGCATAGGGATATATTACGTAATATTATCTCTTCTATATGATAGTGAATACTTCATAATCTCCTAACAGTTGAAAAAAAGACTTGTGGTAAGAGGAAAAAAGAAAGGCGTGTACGGAACTATTATGTAATATTATCCCTTTTATATGATAGTGAATGCTGAACAATCACCTCACAGATGAAGCAATAGAAATGTCATTTTGCAAAAGGATGCTCTTAATACCAGTGGTTGAACATGTATGCAATGTCGAAAATTTGAAGAAATTAGAAATACAGATTTTGACGAGTAAATTAATTTATATTTTTGACTGCACAGTGTGGTAGGGTCAGTTGGGCACCGTCTGTAAGAAAAAGAGCGCCAAGAAACAATTCACTCCGCCCAGAAAATTAGAAATAACATGCTATTCTGCTTGGTATTTTAAAACTAATCAATGGTCCTGGAGCTCAGACTCTTTGGACGTTGGCACGAATGATTAAAAAGCAATAATTGTTTCCAGTTAAAGCGAAACCGTAGACTGAAAGAAAAATGAATGGACGTAAATCAAATTTTGATTTCCTGGTATCGATACCAAATAAGTTTTTTTGTTGTAAACTGAATTTTGAAGGTTAAATAAGTCCGCTGAGTAAATGGTATCATGGCTGAGACTAAGAACTACAATTATACCTACTTAGAGCCAAACCCGAAGCAAAAACTGAAATAAAAGTGCTAAAAAAAATACTGACATACAGGGATAAACAGACACACACACAAACATCTTGCCTATTATATTATAGATTTTCTGCACTGTTGTAAGAACTGCAACCTTGAAACTTCTGAATATCGTTTCTTATGTCTTTGTGTATGAGTGTATCAAATTTGATTAAAATCAGACCACTTTTTCTATAACCCGATTTATTCGATTATCGATTTTCGAGATTTATCGGGAGTACCTCGACAAAAAACCTAGCTAAGAACACTCGCAGACGCTTAAAGTACAACTGTGTAAATTTTCTAGAAAATCGGTTCAGCCGTTTCGGAATCTATAGGTAACGGGCACACACACACACACACACACACACACACACACACACACACACACACACACAAAGTTCCATTTATAAATAAGTTTAGATTTAATTTTCGTATTGCAAGATATTTGTGTGTAATTTGGTAATCATCTCTTAAAATGAGATGTTTTTTTTTTTTTATAATCATTTCACCCCGAGCAAGGCGGAAACGCCACTGATGTGCAGGGGGTTACATAAATGTAAAAAGATTAATTAGAAAAGAGTGAGGAGTACAAACTAGTTAGAAAGGAACAATTAAAAGCTGAGAAAGCAGGTGCGATGACAGACACATAGGTGGAGAGAAAGGGAAGGTCATACAGGGGAGGGGAGGGAGCTAGAGGCCAGTGGTTAGTAGATGAGTATTGACTTTGCATTTAAATTTCTGGAGGTTGTCGCTGTCAGGAAAGCAAGAATACGGGAGTGAGTTCCACAGGCGGGAAGTGCGAGAGAAGAAGCCGAAGGAGTAGAATTGTCGTCTGCATTTGGCTAACCTGACTGTGAATGGGTGGGACCCAGTTGCCAGTCTAGTTGCACGGGTAAACACCTGTTGAGGAGGCATCAGTGACTTAAGCTCATCCGAGCAGAAGCCATGAAAGTATTTATAGAAGAGACAGAGAGAGGCCACCTTTCGACGATGGGGAAGTGGCTGCATTCGAGTCGCCAGATCAGTACCTATCACATTACAGACTCTCCTTTGGAGCTTGTCAAGAACACTGAGGAGAACGGCAGGGGCACCTGACCATAAATGGCAGCAGTATTCCATGCACGGACGGATGGTTGACTTGTATATATGCAGGATGGATTCAGGTGGAAAAAACATCCTGAATCGACATAGTGACCCAATCTTCCTAGCAGTAGATTTTGCTATGGATTCAATATAGTGGTTCCATTTGAGGTCTGAGGACAGGGTGTCAGTGCTATTTTCAATTTTGCGTAATTTAGACGGCCGTTTTTTCACCTCAACCTGAAAATCGAATTCCAGTTGAATTCCTTGCCTCCTATTACGCACAAATACCATTAGAAAAGGCATTAATCGCTCTCTTCCTTCCAGTTATGGATTAAATAACAGGTCAGATTGGGTTCTATAGACGTGGCTGACAACCAGTCTACCGCAGAATGTAATAGCAACCTACTGCGGGATAATTTTCTGTACAGTCAGTCATGTCTAGAAAAAAGACATGATCGCCCAAGCGTGTATCACGTATGGCACTCAACTTTTTTTTTTTTATATAATCGTTTCAACCCAAGCAGGCCATTTCACTGCCACTATTACGCGTGGGGGGGTTACATAGAGTGGTGAGAAAGGATGGTTAGATATAAGAAAAGTCAGAAGGAGGGTGATAGACGGGTAAGGATATCGAGAATGAGAGTTGGGTAGGTGGTGAGAGTGTTGGGAGAATAGATACAAGTTAGTGTGATAGGAGATGTCTATTGACCTTACGTTTAAACACCTGGAGATTGTAGCTGTTTGGAAGCGCGAGAAAAGAAGCTGTTGGAGTAGAAATTACGCTTACATCTTATCTGTTTTACTGTAAAAGGGTGGGACCTAGTTGCTAATCTAGTATCTCGTGTAACTTCATAGCTAGGCGGCACCAATGATCTAAGTTCATCGGAGCAGAAGCCATGAAAGTATTTGTAGAAGAGGCACAGGGAAGCCACATCACGCCGGTGAGAGAGTGGTTGCATCCCGTCTGCCAAGTCAGTATCGATCACGTTACATATTCTCCGTGACTGATACTTAACATCAGAAAGAAACAGTAAAAATCTCTAGGGCACATTATAAAGAAAAATCCAGATTCAGACCCAGATATCTCGTGACTCCCTAGAATCGCTGGGGTACCACATGTCCTGCAGCCGCAGTAGGAATGATGTTTCTTTGGGCACGACAGCCTGACGGAGCCCAAACCCCTCCAGGCTGTTTTGAATTTAGAGTTTTCCCTCTCATGTTTCCACCCAAGTCTATAGAACCCAGATTGTTCTGCTATTCTACCCATAGTTTGGGGGAGAAGAAAAGGATTCCCTGATGGTATTAGCACGTAAGTGAATGTAATGAAACCGACTAGAATTCAAACTCGGCTCTCCGATTCCTTAATCCTAGCTGTTATCCATTACTTCATCATGCTTCCTATAAAAAAGAAGGCTTAGAAAATTTGACACTCACAGTACATGAAGCTAACAGGGAAAAAAGAAAACAGTGCATAATCTTCTTCTTCTATGTGCCCTGTCCTTTCAGGACGTAGGTGATCATGGTTCTCCACGTTTCCCTATTCCTTGTGGCTCCTAGTATGTTTGTTCCCGTTACTCCTGTCAACCCCCGTTCCGTCAACCACCTGATCAGGCCCTGCAAATATGTTATCCACTGCCTTCCTCTGTCTCTCTTTCCTTCTATCTAGCCAGTCAGTATCAGGTTCTCCAGGCTCTCCTTCCTCATTGCGTGTCCCAGGAACTTCAGTTGTCTCTTCCTGATGTTCAGTATTAATTTCCTATTGTATAAATGGATGACAGAAGAGAGTTTAGAAGAGATAACAGAAAGTCAAAATTTACAAACAACTGCAAAAAAAAAAACCCCAAAAAAAAACAAAAAACAAAAAAAACAGTAAATAGTAGAGAGCAATGATCGCCCACGTCCAAAATAGAAGAAGGAAAAAGAACGAATTTGTGTAAATGGTTGACAGAACAAAGATTAAGAGTGATAGCTTTAAAACAAAATGTTACCCCACCAAACCCCGTTCTGTCATTCATTTGTTCAAGCCCATCAAGTATGTCACGCGTTGCTTTCCCCTGTATCTCTCTTTCTTTCTATTTGACCTGTGAGTATCAGATTTTCCGAGCCCTCTTTTCCCATTACATGTCCCAGGAATTTCAGCTGTCTTTTCCTGATTTTAAGTATTAGTTTTCTTTTCGTTTCCATTCTCTCCAAAACCTCATCGTTGCTCACATGTTCAATCCATGGCATCCTCAGTATCCTTCTGTAGAACCACATTTCGGTTGTTTCAAGTCTCTACTTTATCTTTGATGAGATTGTCTAGCATTCACTGCCATATTAAAGAAATTTAAAAGACATGATTTTAAAAGTTATATTAAATTTGTAAGAAGTAATTAAAAAAAATCAAATTTAAAAGAAATGATTTAAAAACAATAAATTTATTAGTAGTTAAAAATTAAATTTAAAAGAAATGGTTTAAAAACATTCAGTTTATTAGAATTAATTAAAGAATTAAATTTAAAGAAATGATCGAAAAAATTAAATTCATACGAAGAATTTGAAAAATTAAATTTAAAAGAACTGATTTATAAAATTGAATTTATAGGAAGTAATTAAAAAATAAAATCTAAGGGAAATTTAAAACAATTTCATGTATGGATGTTTACGAATGCGCAGTTTTAGAGAGAAATTCTTGAAGTTTCCAAGAGAACTCGAGTCCTATGATGAATGTGGGAACAACTTTATAAATGTAAAATATCTCAAGGAGAGAGACTATATATATATTTGTTTGTTTTAAACAGTGTATTATTACATCTGCCTGTTTATTCAAGAAATAAGAAATCTTGATGAAGAAAATGTACTCTCCGGCAGTGATCGCACCTGCGTCCGCCACTGTAGGATAAACCAACGTTTGATACGACGTACTTCACCGCTCGGATACGAAAAGCGTCACAGTTCAGTAAGGCAGTTTTCACTACAATGCTAGTCTCACAACATGATTACCATGTTTGGTACATAATACATGCCAATACTCCACATTATACATCAGTCAGTTAAGTGCCATAAGTGATACACGCTTGGGCGATCATGTCTCGAAAGAGACATGGCTGTGTGGGCAGAAGATTATCCCATAGTAGGTTGCTATTTCTTTCTGCGGTATAGAACCCGATTTGTTCTGTTATTTAACCCATAGTTGGATGGAAGATACGTATTAATACTTTTCTCAAGGGTATTTGCGCGTAAGTGAATGCAAGGAATTCAACTTGAACTTGAACACGGCTCCCCGTTTTCTTGTTCCGAGCCGATATCCACTGCACCACATAGCACATCCTACATTATACATAACTCCACTTATATTTTGTTACACATAAAATGACATTCATCCCTGAAAATGGCTAAAAGTATAGCCGAAAGCGCTCGGATTAAAAAAAAATCTTTTGGACTATTTTTATATAATTTATGTCCTTAAAAGAAAGAGATCATATAATCACAAAAATTACATAAAAAGGTTAACCACCACACCTTGTCTGTCATCTTTAATGAAACCTGCATATATATATATATATATATATATATATATATATATATATACAACTATATATATGTGTGTATATATATATATATATACAACTTTAAAAACAAGGAATTTATTTATAGTTTCTAGAGCTCTTTCGACAAACATCACATCAGAAGAAAATCGTTGGAATCACAAATCAAGCGAAAAACAGCAACGAAAATGAAGAGCAAAAAAAGGGGAGAACGTTAAAATAAATATACATATATATATATATATATTTATAACAAGGGGAGAAGAAATTACGTGTAAATAATTATCGAGGGACAGTTAAAATAAAATATCCCCCAGCAAATAAAGAGACTTAACAAAATCTTTCAGCCGGCAAAGAAAAGGTTTTCGTAAGTATATGCAGACTGATTCCAAAATCTTTACTGGATTATTGGAACCAGCCACATGTAAAACTTTAAACGACTCTTTCTTATACGACTTAGCACAGGCTATATTCTCTACTAGGTGTTGGGCAATAACCGATCCCATATTGGTAGAGGGAAGACAACACATGCTACCTATTTTGCCAAATCGTATATATATATATATATATATATATGTGTGTGTGTGTGTGTGTGTGTGTGTGTGTGTGATATAATATAATTATAAATTAATTAAGACAACACATGCTACCTATTTTGCCAAATCGTATATATATATATATATATATATATATATATATATATATATATATATGTGTGTGTGTGTGTGTGTGTGTGTGTGTGATAATATAATTATATGGTTATGTCAATTTTACATTGCTACATGGAAATTTCTATGTTTCGAGATTAATTCTCATCATCAGGCAATGTTGGTGTGGTTGTGCAGATGATTTACATTTAAATGACAAATACTTTCGGTTAAATGTAAATAGTCTGCACAACCACACCAACATTGCCTGATGATGAGAATTAATCTCGAAACATAGAAATTTCCATGTAGCAATGTAAAATTTACATAACCATATAATTATATTATATTAAGCTCTATAATACTCATTATATTGGACAGTTTATAATGAAATAAATGCCAGAGCACTCAAAATATTAAAAAACCTTGAGTCCTCTTCACTTGGAATTATATATATATATATATATATATATATATATATATATATATATATAGTGTTTGATTGTGATAATGTTTCGCACTAATATTGTTGTTTTTCATTGGTTTTAATGGAAAACGTATTTTCGCAGGCAGTTATTTTATCATAAAGTGCTCGATATCAAGGGGCAAATAGAGCATTGATATGTACAAAGAGTTTGTCTCTTTAACAGAGCAGATTCATGCCGACTTCAAAGTTTCGTGAGAACACCGTCATGATCTTCTTACTTATATATATATATATATATAGTGATGATCCACGTATACTGTCTTAATATGTATAGGAAAGAATATTAAAAAGTTTCGATTTTAAAAACGTGTTATTTTGACAGTATTTGTTTATTTCTATTATTATATTTTCTATTTCAGACCGCCCCCTCGGTCCTTCATCAGAAACAATCTGATGAAGGACCGAGGGAGGTCTGAAATATACAATATAATAATAGAAATAAACAAATACTGTCAAAATAACACGTTTTTAAACTCAAAACATTTAATATTCTTTTCTATATATATATATATATATATATATATATATATACTTGCTTGAACGTTATTTTTAATAGATACCTGTACTTGAGTAGATACTCTGGTATTAATTAAGCAGTATACTTTTATATACATATCTATCTGCTTGAATATCTTAGAAATTTTGTTGGGAAAATATATACCAATCTTAACGAAATTTCTCAAAAACATTCAGGCCGGTAGATATTCAGGTAGGTTCCAATTTTAAGAATGACATATTTTCCTAACAAAATTTCTCAGAAAATATTCAGGCCGATATATGTATATATATATATATATATATATATATATATATATATATACTGATTAATTAAAAACAGGGTATCTACTCAAATACAAGTATCTATTAAAATAATGTTCAAACCAATAAATAAAAATATGACGGTTGTTAAATTCATTTCATAAGTATTTGGATCTTTTCGTATCATCTTCTGTTTACGTTTGTTTACATTAAGTTACGCCTTGAGAACAGAGATAATTATTGCGAGGAATCGGAAGTTTGTGTTTATAAGGATTGATTGTGCTTCGTTTAGATTGTGAAGTCATTCGTGGTCGGGCGATCTAAGACGCGTTATATTAATTGGCGGCTCCCTCTGTGTTTCTAGAGGTTGAAGGTTCAAATCATGTTGACTGGCGCAAATTTTTCTAACAAACTTTCTTTAAAATATTCCAGCCATTATATATATATATATATATATATATATGTGTGTGTGTGTGTGTGTGTATACTGTTTAATTAAAAACAGTAACTACTCAAATGCGGGTATTTATTAAAAATAATATTCAAATGAATTATAATGTGTCAATAGTTAATCCATTTATTTTTCCTTAAAATTTAGTTAAATACAATGTTCCATTTATAAGTCTAATATAACTTATAAATTAAAAAAATATTTTATTAAATTAAATGACCCACACAAATCTTATTTGGCTATCTTAACTACAATATACAGTAGTATATCATAATTATGTAATTCTAATTATAACCTCAACATTCCAGCCCATTTACTCATGAGGTAGTACAAAATCAAATTAAAAAAAAAAATACAACCAGTTGTTAAAAATTCTTGTCTACCCGTTTAAATAATGTACAGTCTCACTCTGTATCCTACCCAGACAAAATTAAAACGTCATATGCCTTGACACCAGAAATTTCTGCTTCCTTTCACGACCCAAATCTTCAACTCCAAGGTTACCTAATTTTCATTTTTGATTGAACAATATTGACAGACATACTAGCATATTCTATACCTACCCTTTCTACTACTACACTTTCAGTTTCTAAATAAACATGAATTCATCTTATATTTTCTAAAAAATCATTTTCACAATTCATTTTAAACTATCACCTGAAGAAGAACAGTATTGTTCTGAAACATGAACATTTTTGTGTCGTGATATAATGCTTTTATAAACCATTCTAATAAAAAAATACAATATTAAGATCTACTTTGTATTGAGCACTCTTTATAAAAGTAAATACTTGAACAGCGGATTTTAATCTACCTGCTCTTTCACTTTGTTTTAAAGTATATATATATATATATATATATATATATAAACTTATATATATATATATATAACGTAAATTACAGGCCGGTAGAAATAAATATATAAATATACTATTTGATTAAAAACACAATATATTTATTTAAATACGAGTATCGATTAAAAATAATGTTCAAACAAATAATTTCAATGTGTCGGTTGTTAAAACCATTTCGTTAATCTTTGGGATTTTCCATAACATTGTATGTTTACATTTGTTGACAGTACAATAAATTTTAGAGCAGAGATGGTGATTTACTTAGAATCGAAAATTGTGGTATATAGGCTTCATTTGACGTTTAGACTGTGATATCATTCGTGGTCGAGAGGTTTAAGACGCACCAGATCAATTAGTAGCTTCTCTTATGTTGATAGGGGTCGCAGGTTCGAATCCTGCCGAATGACCGACATTTTCGTACAAAATTTATCGCAAATAATCAGACTGGTAGAAATAAATATACTGTTTGATTAAATATCAAAAATTGAGTATCGATTAAAAATAATGTTCAAGCATATATATATATATATATATATATATATATATATATATAAAGATCTATATTATTGTACATAATAATTAATGTCTATATTGGATCTGCAGGAGAATATTAAATGACAGTTTCATATATCGCAAAACGCTTTTCAAATATCGGAAATAGAGAAAATAATACTATTATGTACTGCTGCTGGGTCTTAACAAACAACGAGAAATACGTATAGATAATCGGTGACGCGTTTGTAGAGCAGGAGGGCGGCACACGAAGAAGCTGTCGGAAGTTGGAAGCCAGCAGGAGGCTTTTTTTTCTGCCAAAATTCTAGACTTTGTATAATCTTAAATCTTCCCAGCGACCCACATGGCAACGCCTCTTCGCCCACACATTTCTTCTTTTTCGGGTTGTCACTTTGTTGACTTTATCTATGACCGAATATGTGTGTCAATCACATCCGTGGCTCCATCCACTTTTTAAGACGGTTATCACTTTTGATGACTTTATCTACGGCCGGATGTATCTCTCAGTTCCATCCGCCGTTCAAGCTAATATATTACAATACGCCTCGTCGGAGTTCATATGAAACATAAAAAGAACGAAGAATTATCTTCAGGTTAATTGAAAATTAGAAAAAATATCGGCAGACCTGTACGACCGGCACTCCCCTCTGTAATGTTATTGCTTTTCATTTTTTTAATTTTTTTAATTCATTCTTATTGACTGCACCTTAAACTTTCAGATTGGGAAAAAAAAAAAAAAAAATGGAAAAAATTCAACATTTAAAGATTTTAGAGGGTGCTTAGTTTCTCATACAACGTTCTAGTAAATCGATCCCCCGATATTGGAAACATTCGCTTTGTAGTCGAGTAAAAGACAATTTTTTTTTTAAACTTGTAAGAAATTAATGAAAAAGACCGTTTTGGGGGAGCGATTTACTAGAACGTTGTATGAGAAACTGAGCACCCCTAAAAATTTTTAAATATCGAATTTTTTCCAAATTTTATTTTACTAATCTGAAAGTTTAGAGTCTAATCTATAAGAATACACTGAAAAAAGTAAAAAAAAAAGGAAAATAAAAAAAAATTACAGGGGGAGTGTCGGTCGTACAGGTCCGCGAAAATATCGATTGTTATAAAACAGGCTTAAATGCCTTCCAGATATCAAAACAATAGTCCGAGCTTCATTCTTATTACCTAAAGCTTGATAGACTCTTTCAGCAATAATCGTTGACAGACCAACAGTTAACCGAGAGAAATATCTCATCAGTCATCCAGTTAAGTTCCGTATGGTATACACTCTTGGGCGATCATGTCTCTTTCGATCCATGACTGATTAAGCAGAATATTTTCCTGCAGTAGATTTTCATTATATTCTGCATTACTGGATGCCAACCAAGGCTACAGAACACAATTTGTCCCGCTGTTTAACCCATAGCGGGAGAGAGAAGAAATGGATTCATAACTTTCCCAATGTTATTTGCTCGTAAGTGATGTACACGTACATTATATGAGCTGTGATACAGCGAAACATGCTTGTATGTGGATGAATAGTTATATATATATATATATATATATATATATATATATATATATATATATATATTCGTAAACGTAAAAAATTGTTCCTCAGCTAATTGATGTTATAATGTTAACTTCAGTATCGTTTTGGATGTTTGAATGTTTTAAGTTTATTTTTATACGTACCTATATACACACACATATGCATATTATGTTATTGGTTAAACATTTATTCTTAAGTGGTCAATTTTCTTTGGTAGTTATATTTAGTGATGTTATTTTACTGGTAGTTATTGCTTTTGTTGTGTATATTTTGTTGGGATTGATTATTAATTTCTGGATGTTATCCATGCAGCTATAACTGATATTGATTGTATTTTTGTTGATAATTTTTGGTAATTTGATATTTTTAGGAAAATATTTTTCAATTATCATGAAAAATGCTTTCCTTATTTTTTTATTGTGTTGTAACGGTGAATCAAATTATATTTCTCTTTCTGTTGTTTTGTTTGGATTGTTTTCATTTATTATTACTGCTTATTGTAATATTTGTTATTTCTTAGTGTTGATTAGTATAATTTTTGTTTTCGCTGAACGTTTTAGGCTACTAGTGCTTGTTGAGATCATTTTATTCATTATTTGCTAGAATTAGTGGGTGGTTGAAGTTTGGTTAATAGATATTGGATTGTTATTTGTTTTTATGCATTATTTGTAAGTTCAGTTGTTTAGGATGAATGTTATGTCTAGGAAATTTACTATTTTTTGTTATATTTTATATTTATTGTAAATCTTAGGGATTTAGAGGAAGTTGTTGTTAGTTTTCTTATTTTTTCTGTACTTCTAGCGTTGAAACTTTAAAAACAAAATGTTTTCGTCCCTGTACAAACCTGTTATTTTTGTTAATAGTATTTGTTAATTTATTAAGTGTATGCTTATGAGTTCGCATAATACTGAGCTATCATAGCTACCCATTGTTACATCAGAGTTATTATTATCATTGTCATTACCATTATCATTATTATTACTGCTCTTTTTCGTCTATATATTGCTATTGTGGTATAATATTGATTTTCGATAGTGTTTAATTATATTTATCTTCGTTAAGGCTATTTATACATTGTTTTGCTAAATTTAGTGCGTTGTTTAATATGTGCTTATTAATGGATAGATAGAAGCCTTTTATGTTTAAATGTATGAAGGAGTATTTTTCTCTATTGTTAATATGACTGAACCAATTCATGGTTGCTTTTGTATTTTTCTATTGGTTTATGTTGAGTGAGTTTTTTAGTTTTAAGCATATTTTTTTCCAATATTTGTTTATTTATTTTCCCAATGCTGATTTTTTGTGGGTTTTAGCAATCTGCGTATAATTTTAGTTGTGATATTGTCTTTATGGATTTTTAATTTAATAAATGGTTTTACTTTTGGGAATTGTTTTATTTTCGTAGTCACATATACTAGAAATCTCATCTCCCTTTTTTTTTAACACCCAATGAGATGTAGGGCAGTAACTTTTTGTTACTGTTTCCATAACAATCTGTTTTTTATGGGGCAGCGTTGTTAGCCCTGCGCCCAACCCCCAAATTTGGAGGACCGGTGGACCATTCTTAGTCCTTACGTTTACAGCACCGCGTATTCACAAACGGTCACCTAAGTACTTACCAGGCTCGATGTTGCTTAAGTTCGGTGACCGGACGAGAACAGGTGTATTCAACACGATATAGCCGTAGACATGCTAGAAATAACACCTTTGAAAAATACTATCAGACCATTTTCTTTTTTCCCGAATACTTATTATGTACTCATATATATATACATATTATTTTTACAACCTCACGTGATCCCAGCAGCACAATTCCTCTAATAACATCAAAACTAGGTCGACTATGTTTGTTCTCTGGCGAACCGTGTTCAAAGTCAAGTGTCGACAGCGACACTTTATTCATATATGACATATTCATATATTTTCAAGCTTTCGGCCTATCACGTTGAATACACCTGTTCTCGCTCGATCACCGAAGTTAAGCAACGTTGAGCCTGGTCAGTACTTAGATGGGTGACCGCTTGGGAATACCAGGTGCTGTAAGCATATAGTGACGGATGTGCGTTGTGGTGCAGTGGATATCGGCTCGGAAAGAGAAATCAGTGAGCCGAATTCGAATTCCTATTGAATACCCTGCATTCACTTAAGCACTGGTACCCTTGAGAAAGGTATTAATCCGTCCCTTCCCTCCAGTTATGGGTTAAATAACAAGGGTAAGACTTGGGGACCCTGCCCTTAAAAACAAATCCCAACGAGTCTTGATACTCGAAAAGAAAAAAATATTACTAGACACAAAACTTATATAAAAAACAACAATAAATTGTTGGAAGAAAAAAGGATTACCAGCAATAAATAAATAAAATTTAGTTGGCAATAAATGACCCGCCGAGTTTGATTTTCCATAAAAACAAAACAACCGACCAAAATCATATATTTTTTTTTGAGATGACTTCCTCTTGAATCTAAATTTCTTTAGTTTCGTTTCAGTATTTAAAAATTCTGTTGCTGTTCTTTCTCTCTTACCGTAAAATCTTGGTCCAACAATTTCTGATGGCATGGGTACGTCAAACGTGTCATTTCTATCGAAACCTCTTTACGGAGACTTTCTAAATCAGTGAATCTTCATTTTAATGATTAAGGTGTCGCTTATGTTCCCACCTTTGTCTCTGTACCCCGCTGAATATTTCGTAGAATAAATTTTGAATAACTTCACCTGGTTATTTCTCTGCAGACCTGCGAATATGACATCTCTTTGGTGAAGTGGTAAATATTAACGGAATATCTTATTACGACGTGTAGAATACGTTTTTGCTTTTTGTGTCTTCGCGTAAGTTTAAATGAATAATCGTCGCCATTTTTGTAAAGTCACATATACTAGAAATAACGTCTTCGAAGAACCAGTTACAGGGGGTGTCAGAAAGTGCAAGAGAAGGATGTGAATACAGGAGTGAAAACAGTTACGAAGGTCGAGAGAAAGGAAAAGAACAAGATACACGAGGTGATGTAGAAATAACTGAAGTCAAGTAGATAAGAGATGGGTATTGACATTGCATTTAAATTCCCGGAGATTCTAACCGTCACGAAAGCAAGTATACAGGAAAAAGTTCCACAGGGGGCGGGGATTGCGAAAAAAGAAGCTAATGGAGTTAATTGACGGCGGCATTTGGTTGATTTAACTGTAAAAGGGTGGGATCTTGTTGCCAGTCTGGTTGCTCGAGTAAATTCTTGTAGAGGGGATACCAGTGACCTAAATTCATCGGAGAAGAAACCATGAAAATATTTGTAGAAAAGACAGAGGGAAGCCACATCCCGCCGGACCAGATATGTCTAGATATGACAACAGTACTTATTTTAAACAACGTCACGTGATCCCAGCAACACGATTCTTCTAATTACATCTAAACGGGTTCGACTGTCTTTGTTTTCTGGCGATCCGTGTTTAAACTCAAATGTCAGAAGCGATACTTTATTCGTATATAACACTTTTATTCTAATTTTAGTTAAGCGGCTAAGTTTTGAGCGTTTTTATTTATGTCGGTTTCTGCTTGGCCATTAAAAGTTTTAGTGACTTCTTTTTCAACTTCTTCTTCTTCTATGTACCCTGTCTCTTCAGGACGTAGGTGATCATGGTTCTCCACGTCTCCATATCCCTTGTGGCTCTTAGTATGTTTGCTCCTGTTACTCCTGGCAACCCCCGTTCCGTCATCCACCTGATCAGGCCCTGCAAATATGTTATCTGCTGCCTTCCTCTGTCTCTGTTTCAACTATTGCATTGTAATTGTCGGTTTCCCTTTTGTAGATTGTTCTGGATTTATCTGCTTTTATAAATAGTTACCCCCGCCTTTGTTTGTTTGTCTGTCGGTGGTCAAGATACCTCAAGATTCGCTGGATAGATTCAGATGAAACTTTCAGAGATGATTGGTCTCTTATTATATTTTGGGTTCAATCCGGTACGGGATAAAGTTTCTAGATTATATTTCCGTTCTTTTTGTTTTTACTAATAATTATCCGTATGTTTCATATACCAAATGCTGAATCATCTCCCTTAGATTGCTTTATGTCATTACATTTTCTGAAGGCAATATTTTTTTCACGAAAACATTATTATTTATAATATAAATTTAATTTTTATTATTCAAAAGCAAAAAGAGAAAGAAAATATAAAATACACAAAAATATGAGTCAAAATACAAAACAAACACTTACTCAATATTAACAGCTTAGTTTTTAAATTCTAATATAAACTTAATATTTATTATCTTGAAGCAATATATATATATGTATATATAGTCATGAGCAGACAGATCTGTTTCACTGTATACAGCCGATTGCTTTTTACCCAGGATTGAAACGCGATAAAATTGGCGTCAGTCGGCAATTTTACCTTTGAGCTATGGGCGCTCGGTAGAAGGAGGCAGACTTTTTAGCGTGTATATTATCATTATACACGCCCAATAGCTGAGAGTGTTCTAATTCATTGCTGAACGAACGGTGCGTAGATGCCAGAGTAGCTACTGTTTTTCAAAGTCTATCATACTTCCAGAGTGCTCAATCAGGGTGTGGGAGCGTAAATAAACATTCGCAAACAGATCTGTTTCGCTGTATCACAGCTCATCAGTACGGTTAGACATCTGATTGCTTTTTACCCAGGATTGAAACCCGACAGAATTAGGCGCTCGGTATCAATACGGATATCAATAAATATACATGTTGATATCCATATACATCGATAAATATACATGCAAGTACACGCACATATAAAAATAATCCGACGTCTATAGCACAATTCGCAGTTTCATGCATGAAACTCCTAGTCGTACTATAGACGTAGGATAATGTTATCTTTCTTTCTTTCTTTCTTTCTTTCTTTCTTTCTATCTATCTATCTATCTATCTATCTATCTATCTATCTATCTATCACTGTCTCGTCATTATCTATCTATCTATCTATCTATCTATCTATCTATCTATCTATCTATCACTGTCTCGTCATTATCTATCTATCTATCTATCTATCTATCTATCTATCTATCTATCACTGTCTCGTCATTATCTATCTATCTATCTATCTATCTATCTATCTATCTATCTATCATTTAGAAATTAGTTATTTTCGCAACCTAGGTTTACACCTTTCGGTATCTGCAGGCGATTTACAATAACTGATTTGCTGATTTACAAACAGGTATTTTTTACGAAAACGCAACTGGAATTTTTAAACAACAGAAAATTTTCAAAATTAGGGAGGAGTTACTTAAGGATCTTAAAACACTTTCGTCCATGTTTGTATGAACCTATTTTTTTTTTAATCATCTCACCCCAAGCAAGGAATTCCACTGCCACTATTGCGCATGGGGCTACATAGGGGAAGGTAAAGAGAAGGAGTGGTTAGACATAGGGAATGTCAGGAGGAAGGTGACAGATGAGTAAGGATAGCGAGGATGAGGGTTGGGCAGATGGGAAGAGTGCTTGATAGAATGGGAGCAGGTTAGTGTGTTAGGAGGTGTCTATTGACCTTACATATTGACCAAACTCCTGGAGATTGTAGCCGTCGGGGAAGCAATCATTTGGAAGAGAATTCCACAGTCGGGAATTGAAATATGTATTGAATATTGAATATGTATTGAAAGATGTGATTACATCTGGATATTATTTCTGATCTTTCTTAGTTAATTTTTCTTTCGTTTTGGAAACAACATAATGGCTAGCCTCCCCCCCCCCCCCCGGCACAATCTGCAGATATAACTACTGTTGTATCGTTTGGCTTTTTTTTTTTTTTTTTTTTTTAACTATATTCCATATTATATCAGGGTCTTTTCTAGTTTTCATTTTTAATTTACAGACTTGGCTAGCCAGCTTGGTACAAGAATCCGTTTGCACGATTGAAAATCGAAAAATCAGTTATTATACATCGCCTGAAGAAACCGAAAGGTTGAAACCTAGGTTGCGGAGAAAACGCATTTCTGATTAAAAAAATATTCGAATGTTCGACAATATAAATGTTTTGAACACTTTGTAATACAACTAATGAGTACTAGCTGACAATATCGACAAGGCCTTTTCTTCTCATCCATTTGCCCATATATTTGTGTCTGGTGACTTTAACGCCCACCACACCAAGTGGCTGGAGAACTCTGTCATCGACCTTGTTGGTGTCCACACCATGAATTTTTCAATCACCCAATCCCTTACGCAAGTGGTGGACTTCCCCACGCGTTTCTCCAATAACCCTAAAGGAAGGGACTCACTACTAGACCTCTACTTCACTTCCATCCCAGACTCTTGCACTACCAGACAGATCTGCCCTCTCGGAAACTCTGACCACGCCGTAGTTTCCGTCCACATCTCATTCCACTCCCACCCTACCCAAGAAACCTAGACCAGCAGAATATCCTACTGCTACCAAAGAGCAGATTGGGATTCGTTCCGAGACTTCCTCTGTGACGTCCCTTGGAACAACGTTTTTAGTCTTCCCGTCAAAGACTGCATCCGAGGTTTCCTCCTGGGTTAAGGCTTGCATCGATGCTTTCATCTCTGTCAGGAAATTTCAGCTTAAATCTCATTCGTCTCCCTGTTTCTCGCCCGCTTGCTCGGTTGCCATTGCCTACCGGAATCATTTCTTCCGGCTCTATCGTCGCTACGCGTCGCCTCAGCTCGTAATAAGTGTAAAAAGATACTTAACGAAGCTAAGATGTTGTTTGCTGCCAGAATGAAGCAACGCATAGCATCCTTCAAGTTCGGCACCAAAGACTACTGGCGACTCTGTAAAAGCGTGCTTAACAAGAGTAAGTCTTCAATACCCCCGCTAATCAATGAATTTGAGGTCCTCACCTCCTCAGCGGACAAGGCTGAATGCTTTGCTCGCAGATTCTCGACCAATTCGAGACTGGATTCGTCTGGAGTTTCTACAACCGACTTCCCACCTAGAACTGAGGCTCATCTGAATGACGTCCACGTTACACCCTCGCTGGTTTCTAACATAATCTCAAAACTTGACCCTCACAAAGCAAGCGGAGGGGACGGAATCCCAATCATAATCTTGAAGAAATGTGTCCCTAAACTCTCCTCTGTCCTTTCTAAGCTCTACAACTTCTGCCTATCTGCTTTCTGAATTCCTGCCTGTTCGAAGTCTTCCTCTGTAGTTTCTATATTTAAGAACACTAGAGAACCCTCGGACCCCGGAAATTACCGCCCTATCAGCCTCCTACCGATCTTTGGCAAAGTTTTCGAAGCCATTATCAACGCCGAGGTGGTTCAGCATCTCACAGCCCACAGGTTCCTCTCAGACAAACAGTATGGTTTCCGCTTCACCAGGTCTACTGCTGATATGCTAACGACCATCACCGAGTATATATACCAGGCTCTCGACAAGAATGGCGAAGCCCGAACCGTTGCCTTGGATATCTCTAAAGCGTTCGACAGTCTGGCACGCTGGCCTTCTACGTACACAGAGGAGCTATGGTATAACTGGACACATATTTGACCTAATCCAGTCTTTCCTCTCTAACCGCACATTGAAGGTGGTGTTAAACGAACATACCTCCCAGAAGTACCATACGAACGCGGGTGCCCCTCAAGGCTCTATCCTAGGTCCTACGCTCTTTCTGATCTACATTAATGATCTCCCCGATGCCATAAGATCCCAAGTAGGCATGTACGCCGATGACACCACAGTTTACTCTCGCCTCGATCAAAAATCTGGTATGGGCGACAAAGCGAACCTCGCTGCATAGCATGAAAAGGACCTCCAATCCGTAGTGGACTGGGGTAAGAAATGACTCGTAAATTTGAATGCTTCCTAAACGAAGCTGCTATCAATTAACCGTCATAGACAATCGCACCTACCTACATGGAACAGACTCTCAGCGAGTAAAACACTACGCCTCCTTGGCCCCACACTCTCAGCGGACCTCAAGTGGAAAGACTATATCGAATCCATTGCTAAATCCGCTGCCATGAAAGTCGGTTCTCTGTGCAGGGCCGGAAGTATTTCCCGTCCGAATTTATCCCGCACATATATAAATCTACCATCCGCCCGTGCATTGAATACTACTGCCACATCTGGTCGAGTGCCCCTGCTATTCTCCTCGGGGTTCTTGACAAAATACAACGGAGAATCTGTAATGTGATTGATACTGACTTGGCAGACCGTCTGCAGTCACTCTCTCACCGGCGTTACGTGGCTTCCCTGTGCCTCTTCAATAAATACTTTCACGGCTTCTGCTCTGATGAACTTAGATCACTGGTGCCCCCTAGGTACGAATTTGCACGAGATACTAGATTAGCAACTAGGTCCCACCCTTTTACAGTGAAACCGATAAAATGTAACCGTAATTTCTACTCCAACAGCTTCTTTTCTCGCACTTCCCGCCTGTAGAATTCTCTTCCACATACTTGATTCCCCGACAGCTATAATCTCCAGGAGTTCATCCGAGCAGAAGCCGTGAAAGTACTTATAGAAGAGGCACAGGGAAGCCACGTCACGCCGGTGAGAGAGTGACTGCAGGCGGTCAGCTAAGTCGGTATCGATCATATTACAGATTCTCCGCTGTATTTTGTCAAGAACCCCGAGGAGAATAGAAGGGGCACCCGTCCAGATGTGGCAGCAGTATTCAATACACGGGCGGACGGTAGATTCATATATGTGAAGGATAGATTCAGGCGGAAAGAATTTCCGGGCCCTGCACAGAGAGCCGATTTTAAACCAATGAATAATGATAATCAAATTAAGCTCATCATATTATAAAAAATCTAAAACAATAGTCTCTAATACCTCTACAACCACACAACTAAATCCTCTACAGAAAACCAATGTAGTGTATCAATTTACATGCCCGTTCAGAGTTTGTATATCTGATACTAATAATAAACCCACTACATATATCGGTTTTACTACAGCCACCCTCTTCCGTAGACTTACCTGCCACCTTTCAATTAAACAACATTTCTTAAGAAAACATAGCCATGTAGGTAATATTAGACAGATTTTAGTCGATAACACAATAATACTCACACATACATTCAGTAAAAAGAAGCTTCACAAATCGCAGGCCGTCTACATTAGAACAAAGCAATCCACACTTAATAAAATCGCATTTCAATCTGGTCACAACACATTACATGGTATTTAAACATATGATTCTGTTAATATTTCGGTCTCTCACGCGGTGTGATAGCATAGAACTGCATTACAAATTTACGAACTGTGTCTGCTATTTGGTAACTGTTATCGTCGCATAGCAATGTTTTATGTCAACATAAGATAATCTCATCTTTTATGGTGGATGTCTTTATGTTAACGTCTCTGTAAACTCTCTGAAGATGGCTCATATGCTGCAAAAGCTTAGAACCAGCATAATAAAAATATATAGAAATGTTGGACAATTTTTGTCTTTATTTTCATCTGAAATTAATGCCAAAATACGATGTTTAGAACGACTCATGGTTAAACATAATAGACATTCATTGTCTGTTATATTTAACAATATCTGTTTAGAAAATTATCTGCTGCCTCGATACATTATATAAATATACATATATATATATATATAATGTGTCGAGGCAGCAGATATATATATATATATATATATATATATATATATATATATATAATGTATCGAGGCAGCAGATAATTTATAACTTATATTTCTTTAAATTATATATATATATATATATATAATGTATCGAGGCAGCAGATAATTTATAACTTATATTTCTTTAAATTATATATATATATATATATATATATATATATATATATATAATTTAAAGAAATATAAGTTAGATATGTCGTTGCAAAAACCTCTTCAGTAAAGAAAGCTTATCTGCCCTTAAAATCATCATTTGACATTCAGGTTTTTGCTTGAAATTGAATAACGACCACCAGCGCCGAGATTACTACGACTGCTGCCGCTACTACTACGACTACTAATAATAACATTAAAGAACTACTAAAAATAGCAAATGCCAGGAGGTTCATTGATGGTTTTACGATTAAAATATCACTGTCGAAAGCATAATTTTGATAACGACGAAGACTGATTGTGGCTGTGATGAATTCCAATGAATTGGTCACATCAGCAATTTCGTTTCCAATCGCAAAAAGCAAATCCCAATAATAATAATAATAATAATAATAATAATAATAATAAACAAAAACGAATCTTGAATAGAAAAACTGAGAATCTCCACAAAGTTCCGGTGGGTATCTGATTTACGGATGATGCCACAAGCAGAGAACATTTTCAGATTTTTAGAATTTTTTTTTTGTAAAATAACGATTCATTTGTAGAAGACATTCAGTCAGTTAAATGCCAGACAGAATAAACGCTTGGGTGATCATGTCTTGAAAGAAGATCGTGTCTGGGCAGAAGATTTTCCCGCAGTAAATTGCCATTATTTTCTGCGGTAAACTGTTTACCAACCAAGGCTAAAGAACACAAGCTGTCCTGCTATTTAACCCATAGCTGGAGGGAGAAGAGATGAATCAATACTTTCCTCAAGTATATTTGACTGGAGGTGAATGCAACGAATTCAACTGGAATTTGAACTCGGCTCTCAGATGTATCGTTCCGTGCTGATATCCACTGCATCACACCGCACATCCTGCAGCACATATAAGACATTAATTAACCTATAGATGAGACGAGATGGGTTCATACCTTCTTCATTCTTTTATGTGCTGTGTCTCTTCAGAACGTAGGCGATCATAGCCCTCTACATCTTCCCATCCCTTGCAGTTCTAAATAACATTTGTTTTGGTATTTCCTCAAACACTGCTCTACAATCCATTTGCTAAAACCCATCAAGTATTTCACGCGTTCTTTTTTCGTATTTCCCTTTTTATCTATCCGTCTTGTGAGTATCAGGTTATCCAAGCCCTCTTTCCTTATTACGTGTCACAGAAACTTGAACTGTATCATCCTGTCTTGAGCTTACTCAATAATTAACTTAAGAATTCAGAATTATTTAAATAAGACAACCGTAAAATTTTCACGGGACTCTCTAGCAAACATTAATTCAACAGCAGACTATATTTGCGTATTGAAGTAATTTTGCAATGTTTTCTATTGTAGTAATAATCATTAATTCAACAATACGCTTCTTTTACTTATTGAAATATTTTATTCAATGAAAAACGAAAAAAGTTATTTAATCTATTTAAGCCTTTTTCATTTAAATCCAACTAATCCGAATAAATCCAACTAATCCGAATAATTTAATATTGCTAAAATGGTTCTATTATGATTTCTTAATTCATCCAGAATAATTATTATTTGTAGTAAGAATAAGAAAAAATAATTCAGCAAAAATTAATTCAGCAAAAATTAATTCAGCAAAAATACTCTTATTACGCAAGTTTAAATAACTTGATCTAGTTTTAAGAGAATCCAAATAACAGGACTCTTAAATTTTTTAGATAATTCCGTAACATTTCTTAGAGATCCTGGGCATGACGGTAAACTGCATCTGGCAGCAAGGCCTCTGATTGGAAGGTCGTGAGGAGCATGGAACCGCCTCTTAATTGCTGTCGTTCCCAGGTCCACCCTGACCCGGAGTTAGGGTCCCAGCTATGGGCAAATAGTTAACCCCCAAACTAGGGTCAAACCCCTATGGAAGCATAAAAATAGACTTGTATAGAAATATATATAAAAAAATAAAGTTTTATAGAAAAATATACATTGTCAATAAATTTCAAAAATTCTTATCTTATCTATATATATATATATATATATATATATATATATATATATATATATATAGTGGGGTAGAAAAGAGTTGACTGATTTAATTTTTCTGGCATTTATCTTCCCTCAAAAATTCTTATATTAAATGCTGAATTGAATTTTTCTGGCATTTAAAATAATAATTTTTGAAGGATGATAAATGCCAGAAAAATTCAGAAAAGAGTTGACTGATTGAATTTTTCTGGTATTTATCTTCCCTCAAAAATTCTTATTTTAAATGCTGAATTTAATTTTTCTGGCATTTAAGATAATAATTTTTGAAGGATGATAAATGCCAGAAAAATTCAGAAAAGAGTTGACTGATTGATTTTTTCTGGCATTTATCTTCCCTCAAAAATTCTTATCTTAAATGCTGAATTGAATTTTTCTGGCATTTAAGATAAGAATTTTTGAAGGATGATAAATGCCAGAAAAATTCAGAAAAGAGTTGACTGATTTAATTTTTCTGGCATTTATCTTCCCTCAAAAATTCTTATCTTAAATGCTGAATTTCTGGCATTTAAGATAAGAATTTTTGAAGGATGATAAATGCCAGAAAAATTCAGAAAAGATTTGACTGATTTAATTTTTCTGGCATTTATCTTCCCTCAAAAATTCTTATCTTAAATGCTGAATTTCTGGCATTTAAGATAAGAATTTTTGAAGGATGATAAATGCCAGAAAAATTCAGAAAAGAGTTGACTGATTGAATTTTTCTGGCATTTATCTTCCCTCAAAAATTCTTATCTTAAATGCTGAATTTAATTTTTCTGGCATTTAAGATAAGAATCTTTGAGGGATGATAAATGCCAGAAATGCCAGAAAAATTCAGAAAAGATTTGACTGATTGAATTTTTCGGGTATTTAAGATAAAATTTTTTGAAGCATGTTAATACCAATCCTACTAATTAATCCATAGCAGAGGAGGTGCAGAAGAGGTGGAGTCATACCATTCCCGAAGCTATTTACGCGTAAGTGAATATAAAGAAATTGATCCGACTCTCTGACCTCTAATTCCGAGTCGTTCTCAGTTACAACACCCACCAACCCATCCAAACTTACAGTATCTGATATTCTCAAGGGGTCTCCCATCTCAGTACCGACTAGTCTCGAAAACATGTTTCAACGTGTGTTATGGACGTAAGCCGTGTATGTGTGTGCGTACGTGTGTGTGAATTTGTTTAGAAAAAATATATAAATAAAAATGTTTTTGAAGATACAGAACTTGATAATAGAAAAGTGAAAAGCTGAATACTATTCAATCAGTTAAGTGGCGTACGTGATACACGCTTGGACGATCATGTCTCGAAAGAGATATGACTGACTGAGAAGAATATTTTTCTGCAGTAGGTTGCCCTAATTTTCTGCGGTAGACTGGTTGCCAACCAAGGCTATCTGTCCAGTTGTTTAACCCATAACTAGACGGAAGAGACGGATTAATACCTTTCCCAAGGGTATTTGCGCATAAGTGAATGCAGGGAATTTGACTGGAATTCGAACTCGTCTCCCCGATTTCTCGTTCCGAGCCGATATCCACTGCTCCACAACGCACATCCGTTGAATACTATTAGGCATGTTAAAGAGCAAGAAAGCTGGTTTGCTCCCGTTCTTCAGGCATCATCGCGCGATTAAGTTAAATTAAAATAAATTATGGGATGAATGAAGGGAAGGGAAGAAAGAGGATGTAAAAAGAATAATGTGAAAGGGAAAGAAGTGCTAGAGGCTAATGATAGCAAGTCCGAACAAACATCCACGCTGTTTACAGAGAGAAGGTTTGCAGGACCTGATATACAAAGAATCTAGCACTCTTAAATAAAATATACATTGTGACCGGGACACGATTGTGAAACATTTAACACTAAAATCAACAACACACTTTATATTGTTTATAAAGTGCTCGAATGTGGGGGAACCATGGGTATTCGGGTGAGGTTCATTAGAAGCCGTGGTATGATTCCTGATCTTACTAGGAACGTACTGTTTAATTCTCATATCTAGACGTTGAGTGGTTCTTCCTATGCAGTTGGCACCGCAATTACAATTATATTGATAAATTTATAGCGGCAATGGTTCTTTTGGCAATAGAAGGCTGACAAGGAGAATTTGATACTTAAAGTAGTGTGGAGGCGTCTTGTATGTAAGAAATGTCTGATGCATTCGCTCCTTAGGTCAGTAAGTAGTTTTGAGACAGGGAAGAAGGTAAGGAGAGGTGAAGGGAGGCGAGCATAGTAGCCGCTTGACTTGGTCAAGGGAGATACTAATCACTCTCGTCTGTCTCCGTCGGTCTGTCTGTTTGAGTGCTTTCTGTCTCGGCTTTTTATTTCGACTTTTTGGATCGCAAGTGATCATTTGGGAATTCATATCCGTATTTGATTCTGGGCTTCCCATTAGCCGATAAATAAAATTCGCGTAGGCTCACGAACTGGAAAATTAATATTTGATTAATTTTTAGTTTTCAACCGGAACATCTCCGCGAAGCCGGCTGAGTACCGACGACTTTTGGTCATTTGCTTTTTGTTCGTGAAAGTGCGAACATCCGGTCCATCGCTTTTGCTCGGTCGGTATCACCACAAATTACGTAATTTACACGATGAAGAGGGAGAACGTACTTGCGACTAGCACAGAAAATAGGTCGGGTTTGAAATACCACTCGAACCTCAGCCGAGAAATAACAGACACGCACACTAGATGAAATATCTTTAGTTGAGCTTTCACAGTCAGCACCAATCCAGGGAAGTCTAAGATAAACAAGGCATTTTTATTGACTATAATCCGTTTGATTTTTCTGAACTCAGCAATTTTGTCGCGGATAATAGAATAAACAGTATTGTGGGAATGCCCTACACCGCATATTTTCTTATATAAATATTAGAAAAGTCGCTAGGACATTTTACTCAGTAAATTTTAACAATAACTAAAACGAGTCGGAAAAGTTTTGCATAAATGTTCCAAGTCATGTGACATTATAATTCAGGTTTCTCGTGTGTAGCATCTGTCTGTTTTGACAGACCATAGATCTACTTTAATAGAGAATATTTTTGATTACTGTCCAACGCAGTGCAGCGTCTGTTTTACCTAATAAATTCGTTAAAATGAAAGAAAGGCATGATGAATTGGGCTCTAGAAAGAAAGAAAGAAAGAAAAAAGAAAGAAAGAAAGAAAGAATATGGTGACTGAGATTCTGAAGAGAAAGAAAGACATGATGACTAGGAGATTATAAAGGAAGAAAGAATAAGAAATAATGACTAGGACCGTAAAAATTAACTAAATAAATTACAAGGACTCTAAATAGAAAGAAAGAACAAGATAAAAAGACAAACTGACCAGAGCTGTGAAAAGAACGTAAGAAATGAGTAAGACTAAGAAAGAAAGAAAGAAAGAACGAAAGAAAGAATTACGAATAGAACTCGAAAGAAAGAAAGAAGGAAAGAAACAAATGATGTTTAGGAAAACACAAGGAAATAATAAAAGAAATGATGACTTCCTTTCATTTTTTTCTTTCTTTCTTTTATTTTAGAGTCCCATACATCATTTCTTTCTTCCTTTCTTTCTTCTTTTTTCTTTCTTTTTTAGAGTCCTAGTTATAACTTCTTTTTGACTTTCTTTCCTTCTTTTAAGAGTACTAGTCATCATTTAATTCTTTCTTTCTTTCTGTTGTGGAGTAGTTCTCGCACTGAAGGTTATAATCGTGTTATGTCGGTTGCTAATCGACTTAACATACCCAAAGTCTTAGGAACTTGGTAATCTTCCACTGAAAGCTGATCTCTTAGTATTCTGCCGACTAATATCAACTGCCTAGTAGTTCTAATTGACTTCAATAAAAGTCTAAAGAACTCCCATGAACTTCTCGTTCACTGTTGTTAATGAAGAAGAGAGAGTCCATTATCTGAGGAATAGGTGTGTTTCCCCATAACAGTTCTGTATTCTTTCTGCGAGTAATAGTACTCATGGAGTATGTGCTCTGATGTGGCTTTTTGTCGCCAATTTGTTGTGTAGTTGTAGCGTAACTTCGACGCAAAGTAACCGGTTTTTGCCGGAAGTAAGACACGGTTCACAGGAGGTAGTTTCAAAACAGTGTATTAGTATAAACAAGATATTCAAAGAAGTGTTAATAAATAGTAATAAAGAAATAAATATCATTACACTGCACGACTAGTAACTGTTGTTAACTGCTGCACTTGACTGCTCTAGTTGACTACCAACTTTACAAGATTTATTATGTAAAAAGTATATAATTGTGGCACAAGGCCAGTTCAGTGGGAAAAGCTCAGATTGGTCTTCACTAACTATCTTATACCTAGCTAACCCGATTCACGACCCAGGCATACTTTACAATTTCCTCATTCACCACAAGAACTTATTCGTCATCAATCAATCCTTCATATACCACAATACTTCATACAATCAGGGGATCTACAAAAAGCCCCAAATGTCAATAAAAAATTATTTATGTACAATATACAAAATATATAAAAATTCCGCATGAAATGAGATTCCAATTCAAGTATTTATCCTTAGCTATTTCAATAATTGGTTATGGCTGCAAGTTAACAGGTATTTGAACTAATAGTCTTCCCTTTCATAAATTGTACTTCAAGACTGACAAGTTTCATCAACCCAAAGCACAAGTTTCAAGATGCCAGGAGGCTTGTGCGTCTTCTTTCTGTCACTAGAATGGGACTTGGCCAATGAGAGGGTTGTATCTTGTTTCAATAGGTTATTTAAAACATGTATCATAAGGAGCACATTTATGCAGTTGGAGCCTATTTCCACAAAACTCTTCGGCTTGACAACCTTGGAACTTAACGACTAATGCTATCAGTAAACGATTTAAATTGTTAAGACGAGTAGTGGGTCTGCAAGTGCCCATGTGTAGGCAGCTGAATATTTTTTGCGGAAGATTTCGATAAACTAATTGCAGATAGAGACTGTTTGCATAAAAAATTAAACAAGGATTAATGCCATTATTTTTTGGGGAAATATGTCAGAACGAAACTTCATCCACAAGGAATTGATAGTTGAAGAGTTGCTTTATTTGGAGTAGAAGTGGGTGGCAGAAGCAGCCAAAAGACAAATGTAAGGAAAAAATAAGATGAATAATTAGTAAAAGGAAAGACAGGAAGACGAGGTAGAATTGTCAAATAGGGAAGGGAAAATGAAGAAAACGGAAATATCAAGAATGGAAGGGAAAAGATGACCAAGTATTATCAAAGACAGAAAAAAAAACGACCAAGTATTATGAAAATGAAAATAAAAAGACAATCCAGTATTATCAAAAATAGAAAGTAAACGTCGACCAAGTATTATCAAAAATAAAAAAACGACCAACTATTATCGAAAAAAGAAAGAAAAAGACGATCGAGTATTATCAAAAATAGAAAGGAAAACGACAAAGTATTATCAAAAATAGAAAGAAAAACGACCAAGTATTATCAAAAATAAGAAGAATGGCCAATTATTATCAAAAATAGAAAAAAAAAGACTAAATATTATCAAAAATAGAAAGAAAAAACTACCAAGTATTATCAAAAATAGAAAGAAAAAGACAAAGCATTATTAACAGTAGAGAGAAAAAGATTATCAAGTATTATCAAAATAGAATGAAAATGACGACCAAGTATTATAAAAAATACAAAGAAAAAAACGACCAAGTATTATCAAGGACAGAAAGAAAAAGACGATCAAGTATTATGAAAAAATAGAACGAAAACGACGACCAAGTATTATCAAAAATAGAACGAAAAAGACGATCAAGTATTATCAAAAATATAAAGCCCATAACGACGAAATATTATAAAAAGTCAAAAGGAAAAATCAAGTATTATCAAAAATAGATAGAAAACGGCAACAGTCAGTCCCAAAAATAGAAGACGGTAGGCGAGAACTTATAAAAATATTCGATGTAAAAACGTCCAGACAATGTTTTCAGCTTTTATTGAAACCACTGGAACAGACGAAATATATATATATATATATATATATATATATATATATATATGTTTAAAAATTGTATATTTGGGCAACAATCTCTCTTTTAAATAGGTTTCATTAAAAATGACAGAAAAGGTATTATCATAAAGTTTTTTATTTAATTTTTCATGTGTTCGTATATTTCTTTCTTTTCAGAACTGAAATTTCATTCGATCTCATTCAAACACACATCCAGATCTTCCAGGACCTATCCGTGATATATTTGTTGATAATACATGCATAATAGCGTCATCCACAAGCAAAATTAGATTAAAAATAATGGAGTCATTGCTAATAAAAAAGAGAAATCCTACACTTAATAACATCAATTTTGAACATGTGCTTACTGGGTTCGGAAATTATCATAACACAAGATTCTATATGCATAAATTTTACACATATTTATTTACAAGTAAAACAAAATTAATTCTTGATAATGGCTAAAATTATAGCCGAAAGCGCCCGAAAGTACAAAAGCTTTGGACAATTCTCATATAATTTGAGTTTTGAATAGAATAAAAATATGAACACATGAAAAATTATATAAAAAAACTTAATGAAAATACCTTGCCTGTCATTTTAATTATATATATATATATATATATATATATATATATATATAGATAGATAGATAGATAGATAGATAGCGATAAGATGATGTGTAGAAACCTTATCAGTCAGTGGAAGCCAAAAAAAAAAAAAAAAAGAAAGGACCTTTAAGACATACAGTCTTTGCAATAGAGTATTCTGTATCAGAGATAGGACATCAATAGGATTAATACAAATACAAAATGTATCACTTAGCTGATTGTTCTTATATTTTGCACCTCTACTCCAAAGATTTGTAGATGAAACTTTGTGACATTTTCTGATACCTCCTGACGAGTGGATTGAACAATCGCACGAAAGTTTGTCTATGAATCGCTGGAGTAAAAGTGCTGAGCATAAAATCAATCAGCTAAGTGGCAAATTTTATATTTCTATTAATCCTCTTGTCATATCTGGTCAGGCGCTTCTGCTGTTCATCTTAGGGTTCTCGACAGGCTCCAAAGGAGAATCTGTAATGTGATCGGTCCAGACTTGACAGCTCGACTCCGGCCACTTTCTCGCCAGTGGGATGGGGCTTTCCTCTGTCTCTTCTACAAATATTTTCATGCCTTTTGCTCCGAGGAAGTTAGGTCACTGGTGCCACCTCTACAAGAATTTTCTCAAGCAACCACTCTTTTACAGTTAAATGAACCAAATGCAAGCGACAATTCTTCTCCATCAGCTTCTTTTCTCGCAGTTCCCATGTGTGGAACTCCCTTCTGTATACGTGCTTTCCTGACAGCTACAACCTCCAGGAATTTAAATGCAATGTCAATTCCCATCTCTTATCCACTTGACTCCAGCCATTCCCTCGTCCTTTCTACATCACCCTGTGTATCTTGTTCTTTTCCTTTTTCTTTTTTCGTTCCAATATATGCTTAGTGCCAATATTGTTGTTTTTTTTTCACTGGTGTGTTAATAAAAAGATATTTTGGTAAGCAGATTTTTATCGTAAAGTGTTCAATGTAGAGATGGAGCTTTTATAGGATTAATGTAGAGAAGTTTGACACTTAACTGAATAGAGGCATACCGATTTCAAAGTTTCGTGAGGGCACCACTATGATGTCCTCACTCCTCATGACTTTTTAAAACCTACAGATTGATCTGCATTAATCCTATATATATATATATATATATATATATATAGTCATCCGAAGACAGATCTGTTTCGCTGTATCACAGCTCATCAGTACGGTTAGACAGCCGATTGCTCTTTACCCAGGATTGAAACCCGACCGAATTGGCGTCAGTCGGCGATTCTACCTCTGAGCTCGGTAGACGGAGGTAGGCTTTTTAGCGTGTATATTATCATTATACACGCCCAATAGCTAAAAGTGTTTTAATTCATTGCTGAATGAACGATGCGTAGATGCCAGAGTAGCTACTGTTTCTCAAAGTCTACCATTCTTCCAGACTGCTCAGTCAGGGTGTGATAGTCTATATATATATATATATATTAATAATAATATTAACTATAGCAACAACAATACCAATAGTAACCGAACTAACTCTGCCAAAACTAGTATTAATTAAGCTATAATTTAATTCGTCTTGAACAACCCACCGAGAACGAACTCGGAGGGAAAAGAAGGGAAAGTAAAAACAGAAACAAACGAAGAACATGAACAAAAAGTCAAGCAATCGGAAGAAAGAAAAAAAAACCCAAGACGAAAACTCAATACAAAAGTAGAGCAAAAAAGACAGAAAATTTGAACAAGCGCCAACAACCTAATGAAACCGTGGTAGGATGTTGGCTCTTGCTCAGATTTTCTGTCTTTGTCTATATATATATATATATATATATATGTGTGTGTGTGTGTGTGTGTGTGTGTGTGTGTGTGTGAATATGATACATACTGTTCTATAAATGAGAGCAATAATGTTAAGCCATGAATGAATGACAAAATTGGGAAAAATTGTTGTAAACGGTTTTGTTTTCTAAAAGAACTTCATCAAACTAATGTAACTAATGTTTATGTTAATAGAATTATATAGAACGGAAGGAGAGCGGAAGAAATTGTATAACACATCACTCTATAAATCCCGGACCTAACTAAGAAAACAACAACTTTTTGAGAACTTTCGACTTTATTCATCAACATAGTCTCCTTCTAGGATAATTCATTGATTCTAACTCTTCTTTAACAATTCGATGCCTTTTTTGTAGAATGATTTGTCTTTGACCTCAAAATACACCTGTTTCATGGAAGCCAAATCTCTTTCCATAGAGCATTTATTTGAAGTCTGCAAAAAGCCAGTAATCGCTGGGGGCCAGATCTGGAGAATGGGGTGGATGCAGAAGCAATTCAAAGTGTCATTCATATAGTTTTGCCATCGTTGCGATCGACTTGTGACACTGTGCGCTCTATTTGTGAATGTCCGCTCTTTTCTTTTTCATTTATGATCGTTTTAAGCAATTTCTTCCTTAAAATGCATGAATAATGCTATATAATATACTCTATTGATGGTTCTTCCTTTCTCAACTTAATCGATGAATACCTTGCATATCCTAAAATACGGAGATCAAAACCTTGTCTGCTGATGTTTGATTTTACCTGCTACTGTCCACTCAGCTGACTGCCGATTTGACTCCGGAGTCAAGTAGTTGATTCATGTTTCATCCATTGTCACATATTTACGTAAAAAGCTATTTCTTGTTGCGTTGAAACAGTTGCAAAACGCTCGGAATCGTCGACTCGTGGTTGTTTTTGAACTATTGTGAACAAACGCGGCATCCGCTTTGAACACAGCTTTCTCATTGACAAAGGTTCTTTCAAAATGGTGAATACACTACCTTCTGATATGTTCAACTCATCTGCTATCTTACGTAACTTTAATTTACGAACGGCCAAAACAAGTTTGTGGAATTGTTAGTGTTTTTCGGAATTACTACTGTTTTGGGGCGACCTGAGCGTTCAGCATTATTTGTGTCAGTACAACCACGTTTAAAGTCAGCATAACACAGAGTCCGAATAACATTTATAACGTCATTGCTTTGTTTGAACAGTATTTTTGCCATAAAAAAAAGAAATGCTTTATGAACACACGAAATTCAGATTTTTACATTGTTTTGAATATTTGCAACAGTCAGTCAGTTAGTTAAGTTCCATACGTGAAACACGCTTGGGCGATCATGTCTCGAAAGAGACATGACTGACTGGGCAGAAGATTATCCCGCAGTAGGTTGCCATTGCTTTCTGCGGTAGACTGGTTGCCGACCAAGGCTATAGAACCCAATCTGTCCTGTTATTTAACCCATAACTGGAAGGAATATACGGATTAATACCTTTCCCAAGGGTATTTGTGCGTTAGTGAATACAATGGATTCAACTGAAATTCGAACTCGGCTCCCCGGTTTCTCGTTCCGAGCCGATATCCAGTGTACAACAACGCACATCTTTACTTAAATAAATGTAATTTGTAAATTAATAAGCCGATTAGTCTCAAATTTTGTCACGTGCCGTCTGAAGGTTGGTACTTCATAAAAATTACATGGATTTTTTTTATTAGTGGGACCTACTGAGTCATGTATTTAACTCAACCGTTGGTTACAATTATACACTAATAGGAGACGCTGAAATTATATATAAGCGTTAGATGCCTTCACTTTTGACACGTTAAAAAACACATTTAAAATAATGAGTTTTCTAAATTTATAAATAATCAGGGAAATATCAATTCCTAGTTTTTATTTTTTTTATTTTTGATCATTTCACTCCAAGTAAGGCGGGAATGCCACAAGTACGCAGGATGTTATAAGGAGTCAAAGAAAGAGCAAAAACTGATCATAGAAAAGATTGAGTAACGCACAAAAGATGAATGGGGTTCAAGTAGACAGAAGGTGGCGATTGACGGTGCATTTAAATTTTTGGAGATCAATTAAATTTTTGTAGCTATCAAAATTAACGCAGTCATGTAATTAACTGCTAAATGACTTTCGGTGTAGGCAACAAATTTCAGCCTATTTTCGGCCTATTTACGTCCTTTACTGAAATGTAATGAAAGTAATACACGATTTTTTTTCTACGCGTATGACTTTCATTACAAGAAGTAAATATGCGGAAATTTCAGTAAAAGAAGTAAATAGACCGAAATTTGTTGCCTACGCCGAAAGTCATTCTGCAGTTAATTACATGACTTCGTGAGAGTTACGGGAGACAAAAAGTGCGAGATGAAGTTCGATTTTTTTCTGGTCTTTAAGATCAATAAAGGTAGGTTTCTTCAATAACTAATTGTTGATTTGAGTTCATCATTTACATTTGCAGAAAAATAATGCTATTTTCGATAGATTTGAAGGGGGAAAAGCCTTCGGGACCTAAAACGAAAATTTACCGAAATTTCTTCAATTTAGCCGGTTATTTTTACTTTTAATGATTTAAAAAGCATAATTCTTTTCTAGTTTTACAAGCAACAATTGTATACATAATAATTCGAAATTTCTCTTATCGTAAATGCAGTTACAATATTATTGAATATCGCCGTCATTTTCGACAGTGGGGTAGTGTGGAATTTCTTTGGATATTTTTAATTTTAATCATTTAAAAAGCAGAATTCTTTATGACACGTGACACTAGAGATAATTTTATCGATAAAAATCCCCAGATCACTCATGCAGAAAATATAACAAATGCAATTGCAAAATTATTCAAATATGGCCGCCATTTTTGTCTGTTTGGTCCGTGTTAGCTTTCCTAGGATATCATTAATTTTAATAATTTAGAAAACGGATTTCATTCAACAACAATATAGTTATTTCTACAGATTCTACAGATTCCAGATTACACATGCAGAAAATGTATCCAATGCAATTTAAAAATTATCTACATATAATTCCGTCATCAATTTATTTATTCATTTATTAGTTTTAGAATATATCGGATTTGAATAAATCTCACACAGACGATAAACTACTTGAATAGAAAACTGTGGTTTCAACAGCAAAAAAGGAATCGCTCATTTTATTTAGTTGTCTTTCAAAAGAAAAAAAATAACAATTTTTTTGGAGATAGTGAGACAAAGACAAAGAGAAATTGAGAGAGAAGCAGTCATCCTTCAGCACCAGACATCACCTCTTGCTCCTCCCAATTTCACCAGTCATATTGCAAACAATCGATTAAATCTTGAGTGTCTCTCATCCATCCTAAACCTCGTATACATATTGTTAACGAAAGAAAAAAGTATTTTGATGTATTGACCAGTACGGGAATATTTCAGCTGCAACACTTTGCAAAATTACCATGTCATTGTAACTACGTCCAGATGTATTGTTATGCAAAGATAAAATATTCTGATGTATAATTGACCAGTGAGTGATTTCTTGAGTTATAGCCCTTTGCAAACATGCTATAATATTGTAACTACTTCTAGACGTATTCTTATGTAAAGATAAAGAAAGTATTCTGGTTTTATAAGTTACAGTGAGCTTTTTTTTTAGCAACAGCACTTCATTGTAACCAATTCTAGAAGTATTGTTAAAGTGAAGATAAAATTTTCTGATGTTATAATAGACTACTTCAGAAATCTGTCATTTACAGCATTTTGCAAAGTTACCATACGATTGCAACTACTTCTAGACGTATTGTTATGTGAACATATAGAAAGTATTCTGATGTTAAGATTGACCTGTGAGTAATTTTCCAGCTACATCACTTTGCAAAGTTACCATAAGATTCTTAACACTACTAGACGTATAACACATCACTTAATAAATCCCGGGTCTAACTAATAAAACAACAACATAAAAAAAATCGACTTTATTCATCAACATAGTCTCCTTCTAGAGTGATACACTGATTCCAATGCTTATCTAACAATTCGGTGCCTTTAATGTAGAAAGATTTGTCTTTAGCCTCAAAATACGACTCGGTTTCTGATATCACTTCTTCATTGGAGCCAAATCTCTTAGCCAGGATCATTCTTTTGAAGTCTGCAAACAGCCAGAAGACGCTGGGGGCTAGATCTGGAGAATAAGGTGGATGTGGAAGCAATTGATGTACTTTTGTCATCGTTGCCATCGACTTGTGGCATGGTGTGTTGTCTTGTTGAAAGATCACTTTTTCTTTTACATTTGTAGACGTTTTTTGGCAATTTCTTTCTTCAAATTCACATATAATGCTATATATATATATATATATATATATATATATATATATATATATATATATATATATAAACACATCACTCAATAAAATCTGGGACTAACAAATAAAACAACAACTTTTAGGTTAAAATTCGACTTTATCCCTCAACATAGTCTCCTTCTAGGGTGATATACTGATTCCAACGCTTCTCAAACAATTCAATGCCTTAATTGTAGAACGAAATACGCATCTGTTTCCGATATTACTTCATCAAAACTCTTTCCCTGAAGCATTCTTTTGAGGTCTGCGAACAGAAGCTGGGGGAAGAGAGCAGATCTGGAGAATTTGGCGAAAGCAGCTCGAAGTGCAATTCATGTAGTTTTGTCATCGTTGCGATCGACTTGTGACACAGTGCGTTGTCTTGTAAAAAAAATCACTTGTTTTTTCTTCTTCATTTGTGGTCGTTTTAGGCGATTTCTTCCTTCAAACCCACAAAATATTGCTATATAATATTCAATATTGATGGTTCTTCTGTTCTCAAATTAATCGATGAACGAAATATTTTGGGCATCCCAAAATACGGAGGCCGAAATCTTGCCTGCTGATGTTTCCGTCTTTAGTCGCTTTGAACGGCTTTCATTTGCTGCTGTCCATTCAGCTGACTGCCGATTTGACTCCGGAGTGAAGTGTTGGATTCCTATTTTATCTAGTGTCACATATTGATACAAAATCTCTTTAAACAGTTGCAAACAACGCTCTGAATCGTCGACGCGTTGTTGTTTTTGATCGACTGTGAGCAAACGCGGCACCCAATTTGAACACAGCTTTCTCATTGACAAATGTCTATGCAAAATAGTGAATACACTACCTTTTGATATGTTCAACTCCTCTGCTATCTTATGCAACTTCAATTTACGATCGGCCAAAACGATTTTGTAGAATTGTTGGTGTTTTCCGGGACAACTTCTGATTTGGGGTGACCTGAGCATTCAGCATCATTTCTGTCTGTACGACCAAGTTTAAAGTCAGCATACCACCTCTTAACCGTTGTTTCCGGCGCAAAAGAGTCCAAATAACACTTATCATGACATTGCTTCGCTCTAATAGTATTTTTCCCATCATAAAGCAATGCTTTATAAACACACGAAATTCAGATTTTTCCATAGTTTTGAAAATTTGCAACCCTTGCTTCACTTAAATAACTGAGCATCCCCTAAAAATCTTTAAATATTTTTTCCAATTTTTTTTCTAATCTGAAAGTTTAGGATCTAATATATAAGAATACATTAAAAAAGTTCAAACAAAAATGAAAAGCAAAAAAATTACAGTAGGTGTGCTGGTCGTACAGGTCCGTCAAATATTTCTCTTAAGACCTTTTTTGTTTAATAGTTAAAAGCATGTATTTGTGTTTCGGAAGAGTATGTTGCATATCGATGTTGATAAGCTTATATACTTGCTTAAATAGGTCCGAATCAGATTTTTATAGTTTGACTTTTGCCAGAGAGTTGTTGTTGTTGCTAGTGATAAGGATAACTGTAAAAATTAAAAAAAGTGTTACTATTATAGAAGACCGTCAATAAAAAAGCAAGCAAATTAATATCTAGTATTTGTCTATATTTCTGAGATGAGGTAGTATTTACAGTATTTACATTATCCGGACTATTGTCCTCATCTTTGTTGCCATTTATACGACGTTTTGGCTGTTGTACGCTCCGGCCTTCTTCATGTGCTAGGAATTTTGAATCGAACTCTTTTTTTGCAATCACTGTATATCATCCTCACTCTTTGCGTAAAGCCTCGATTGGACCTTAAGAAGACATGGCTCAGTGGATATAGACGTTGGTTATTTCCTGTGACTTAACCCAAAGAGCTGCGAGTTCAATACTAGGCTACAACAGTGGAGAACAAGTAACTTGCAGGGTTAGCGGGAAATAACTCATGACTTCCAATCGAGGCTTTACGCAAGGAATGAATATGATATACCCCAGTGATTGTAATAAAGGGTTCGGTTCGAAATTTATAGCATCTGAAGGAGGCTGGAGCGTACAAAGGCTGAAACGTCGTACAAATGGCAAGAAAGATCAGGATAATACTCTGAATAATGTAAATACTGAAAATATTTTTTCAAAATTAACTAAAAACAACCGCAAAATGTTTGACGCAATTCCATAATTATTCTGAGAAAGCATCATTGTATGTGCGGCCATATTATTGCAGCAACATTCATTCGTGTTAACGTGACGGCAACAGTGGCAAATGCCCACACAATATATCTTTGTTTTTTACTTACAGGATTGCAGTTCCGCCATGTTATTTTTGTCATCAATTTATCGCGTGGTATTTCACAGTGAATAATATTTTTTAGCACGTATAATTCTTTTACAAATTGAATGTTGGCACAATTCCGAGTTACTTCAATTATTTTTCTGATAGGGGATTTGTTAGGCAATAAGTCGGTAGTTTAATTAGATAGACAATTTAAAAAAAAGCAAATCATAATAACAAACCAGAGGCTATATCTGTTGTCGACATCACATGCTAATGTGACGAGAACGGCTTACGCTTAGATTAGGTTAATTAATTTAGACATATCAACACTAGGGATGGTTAGTAAAGAATATAAATATCACAGGTCAAAAATTGAAATAAATCAATGCAAAGGTTGACATAAGCCGGTGTATACTAGAGACAAAAACGTAAACGTCTGTTCGTTTTACACAAGAATAAAAAAAATGTAGGCATTTGTCTGGCATGAACTGGAGTAAAAAACACAGAAATAGATCGGTTTAAGGGAGAGTTAAAACATCGACATGGGCCAAGATTACATTAGCGTCAAAAACGTAGATAACATCCGGTTTACATGACAGGGGAAAACTTACACATAGGTTGTTTAAATGACAGCGAAAAACGTGCATATAGGCCGGTTAACATTACAGTCAAAAACGTAGATAGGTAAGTATATTTACCCTACTCCCCCACTGGAGTGAGATATGACACAAGGTCGGTTTTTAATGTAGGGAGCCCGAACGTGTACGAGCGGGCAAAGGTAGAAAAATTACGCAGTCCCCGCAACTACCGGTCTCGCCGGCCCCGGTGACGAGCATCTGGTCCACACCTCTGGTACAATGGGGTGGCGCGGCCTTGGGACACTGTTCCCTGGGACCGGGCATCTACTCCGTATGATTTTTCTCAGTTGCATATCTGTCCTCCGACAGAGCCGTACTCTGTCTTCGAGGACAAAGATCCAACTTAAGAGATGATTGAAGGTCCCTACCCGACACATAAGGTTTAAACTAGAGTAAAAAATCGGTGTATACAGGCTGGTTTACACGTTAGAAAACGTAGACATAGGTAAGGTTTAAACTAGAGGGAAAAAAACATACATATAGGGCGATTTATTGTAGCTAGGTATTGAAATGACCATCTTTGAAGTGCAGAATAAGTCTATTTTAAATAAATGAAAAGTAGGTACTGAAAGCAGTGAATGGCGTTGCTTAGAACATTTGTCACACAAACATTGCAGAGGAAAAAATATATTTATTAGTCCGATTTATTTTATACATGAGTTTCTATGTATCCGCACATGAGGTGAATTATTTTGACTTCAGAGAATGAAGTCAACATTGTCCAATACGCAAGGTAGTCAAATGATAGATAACAATTACCTTTATCGTCTATGTATTGCTGAAATTAATCGTTCGGGTAGTTTATTAACAACCTTTTTCTTTGGGTTCAACCAAAGCTTTTATCCACTAAGCCATGTACCCTTGAAGTGAAGAAAAATTTCTTGGGTTGAGTTAAAGGGAAATAACTGATACTTAAACATCTGGAAGAAGCATCGTTCGTGGAATCTATCTCGATGAACGAAATAAATATTAAGTTCGAAATTCTAATCACCTGAAGAATACTGAGGTGTACAACGGTCGAAGCATCGTGAATATATCAACAAGGATGAGGACAGTAATCTGAACAATGCAATTACTGTAATTAATTACAATATCTCTTCTCAGAAATATAGACAAATATAGGGTAAAAACCAAGTTTGTCACAGGTCCCAGTTTTAGAATTTAGTAAAAAATGTAATCCTATGTTTGGTTTGCACTAGAGTGGCGTTTCACAATCACAGCACCCTAAATTTAGACAAGCTGAGCTTTATATATAAAAGACTGTCGTTAAATTTACTCATGAAACTTTATCCATTCTTAGACCTTCTTGTAGGATCCATTTATAACACATTCACCACTTCATTATGACTTGGCAGACCGCCTGCAGTCTCTCTCCCACCGGCGCGACGTGGCTTCCCTGTGTCTCTTCTATAAATACTTTCACGGCTTCTGCTCAGATGAACTTAGATCACTGGTGCCCCATAAATACGAATTTGCACGAGATACTAGATTAGCAACTAGATCCCACCCTTTTACAGTGAAACCGATAAAATGCAACCGCAACTTCTACTCCAACAGTTTCTTTCCTCTCACTTCCCGACTGTGGAATTCCCTTCCACACGATTGCTTCCCCGACGGCTACAATCTCCAGGAGTTTAAATGTAAGGTCAATAGACACCTCCTAACACACTAACCTGCTCCCATTCCTCCTGACATTCCCTATGTCTAACATTCATTCCTCCTGACATTCCTTATGTCTAACCACTCCTTCTCTTTACCTTCCCCTATGTAGCCCCATGCGCAATAGTGGCAGTGGAATGCCTTGCTTGGGGTGAGATGATTAAAAAAAACTAGCAACAAGTCTTGCCACTTTCATTTTAAGAGTAAATGCCCACTTAGATATAAAATGTTAGTTATAACAAATTCCTAAAAAAACACACGAGAACTTGTCATCTTGTCTCATTCTTCTTCTTCTTCTTCTTCTTCTTCTTCTTCTTCTTCTTTTATGTGCCCTGTCCTTTCAGAACGTAGGCGATCATGGCTTTCCATGTCTCCCTAAGCCTGGTGGCTCTTAGCACGCTTTCTCCTGTTACACCACACAACACTTGTTCTGTCATCCACCTGATCAGGCCCTTCAAATATGTTATCCACTGCTTTTCCCCGTCTCCTTTTCCCGCTATCTGGCTTGTTAGTATCAGGTTATCCAAGCCCTCCTTTCTCATTGCATGTCCCAGGAACTTTAGAAGTCTCTTCCTGATGCTCAGTATTAATTTCCTTTTCGTTTCCATCCTTTCCCATTGCTCACATGCTCACATGCTCAATCCATGATATTCGCAGCATCCTTCTGTAGAACCACATTTCAATTGCTTCAAGTTTATCTTCATCTTCGATGATATTGTCCAGCATTCACAGCCATATTGAAGAACTGATATTACATAGCAATCCAGTACTCTTTTCTTTGTTTCTAGCGAAATTTTCCTGTCTCTTAATACTCTACTTAACTGGAACGCGTCCTTCGCCTAGCTAATTCGCCTTCGGATCTTTGTGTCGCATTTTCCATCTTCTGTTAGAACACTTCCGAGGTATTTAAATTTTTGTACCTGAACTTAATAATGTAAATCAGACACTAGTTAAAAATGGTTTTCCTATCTACGTCACCGATCACCAGATCAGACTATTTCCCTGAAAAGTAACTAATAGCGATACCGAACATATAAGCAAAAGTAATAACATCAGCATCTTTTACAAAAGCCGAATATTTGTTAACTATAAGCAAGACGAATTTACTTTTAAAAATATCATAGAGAAATACACAACCCCAATAGACCAGAACAAGAAAATTCAATTATCTTACAAAAAAAAAGAAAAAAAAACGAAAAAAAAAAAGATAGCATTATCAAAAAAAAAAAAAAAACACCTCCGAAAAATCAAAACTACAAAGAAGCATCATTATTTACAAGTTCAAATGACCATTAAGAATAATTTCTGATCAAACCAAACTCATAAAAAATTCTCCTTCTTCTTTTATGTATCGTGTTCCTTCAGGACGTTGGCGGTCATGGTCTTCTAAATCTTACTATCCCTTGTAGCTTTTAATGCTTTTTGTCTTAGTATATCTCTCAAACCCTGTTTTGCTATCCATTTGCTTAAACGTGTCAAGTATGTCATGCGTTGTTTTTCTCTGTTCCTTTTTTCCTCTAACCGTCCTGTGAGTATCAGATTCTCTAAGCCCCCCTTCATCATTACGTGTCCCGAAAAATTCTGCTGTTTCTTTCTGATATTAGGTATAAGTTTTCTTTTCGTTTCCTTTCTTTACAAAACTTGGTAGTTGCTCACATGTTCAGTCCATGGTATGCTCAGCATATTTCTGTAGAACTATGTTGCTGTTGCTTCGAGTCTCTCGTTCATACTTGACGAGTTTGTCAAGCATCCGCTGCGATACAGAAGGACAGACATCACATAACAGTCGAGTTTCCAACGAAAATTTCCTGTATATGAGGAAAGAGGGTTTGGAGAACCTGATACTAACAGGTCAGATAGAGAGAAAAAGAGACAGGGGAAAGCAGCGGATAACATATTTGAAGGGCCTAATCAGGTGGATGATGGAACGAGGGTTGCATGGTGCAACAGGAAAAGGCATGCTAAGAGCCACCAGGGATAGAGAGACGTGGAAGTCCATGATCGCCTACGTCCTGAAAGAACAGGGCACATAGAAGAAGAAAAAGAATCATGTCTACACCAAAATCCTCTAAGGTTGTCCGTATCTGTATTAAAATTCAGTCTGGTCCTGCTGTTTGTTTCTATTAAATTTGGATAGTGCAGCTTCCACTTTGGTTTTTAATATTTCCGTACCTTCAGTATTTTTGTGTATTGCCGGTTGCTCTCTTTCGTAAAAAAAAAACGATCTCCGATATAATCGTCCGCCTGCTGAAGTATTTTTTCTTTATAATTACATCGGCCATACTACTACATGCGTATTTATACGAATCACGCTACACCTACCTGATCATAGCTCTATTAGAACTCATTGAAACACATTCGAAAACCTACCAAGCTCTCTCCGAAATATACTCGTAGAAAACAGAAGTATAGTATTCTCATCCACATAAAAAAATGAGATAAAAATATGGAAGCCATAATAATAGAAAAGAAAAAGTCAATAGCATTAACTACGAACATGGTCAAAATGCGCTGACCATGCTTGGAAAATAAACATTCCTATAACTTCAGACACATATATAACCCCCCCACATATTCAGTTAAAAAATCGCCCTTAATAATGACTACAAAAATAGCCGAAAGCGCTCGAATATGCAGAACTTTTGTACAGATTTTACACACTTTGAGTCATTAAAAAAAAGAAAACACTTGTACGAACGCGAGAACAATTTAATAAAAAGCTTAATTGCAGTGCCTTGTCAGTCTTCTTTTATGAAACCTGTATAAAAGAAGGATTGCTGCCCCATATATATTTTTTTTCTAAACATATACTGTTTAATATAAGAGGAAATGAATGTCTATTATGTTTAAACATGAGCCGTTCTAAATGTGTTATTATTAGTACCAGAGATAAAAAAAAACACTACATATATTCGTTTTACTACAACCACGCTCTCCCGTAGACTTACCTCTCACCTTTCTGATCAGAGTACAATTAAACAACATTTCTCAGAAAAACATTACCATGTAGGTAATATCAGACAGATTTTAGTCAAAAATACAATAATCCTCACTCATACACACAGTAAAAAGAAGCTTCAGATATTGGAGGCCATCTACATTAAATCCAAACAACTCACACTTAATAAAATCACGTTTAAATCTGGTCATACCACGTTACGTTGCATTTGAATACATGGTTCTGTTGTCATCTCGCGCTATCACGCGGTGTGACGTCATAGAACCGCATTGCAAATTTTAGAACTGCGTTTGTTATTTTTGGTAACTATTGCCGTTGCTTAGCGGAGTTTTATGTCAACACAAGAAAAAATCGTCGCTGATGGTGGATGTTATTGTGTTACCATCATTATAACCTCTCTGATGATGTGAGCCGAAAGCTTAGAACCAACTTAATAAAAAATTATCCAAATGTTGGAGAATTTTTGACTTTACTTTCAACTGAAATTAAAGCCAAAATACGACGTTTCATGATTAAACATAATAGACATTCATTGTCTCTTATATTTAGCGGTATATGTTTAGAAAATTATTTGCTGCTTTAATACACTGATATATATATATATATATATATATATATATATATATAATATATATATATATAATATATATATATATATATATATAATAGATAATATATATATATATATATATAGTCCTTATAACGTAAGAAAAGTTAAGCTTCTGATATGTTCGAGTCAGGGTGATCCAAGATGATTTTAAAATATGTCATTTTAGAAATAACGTCTTTCCCGGTTGCCTATTTAAGTATATGACCAGCCATTTAATACTCAGACGAGAATATATGATTCTGAACCAAATCGAGCAAATTGAAGTGCAGAATAAGTTTATTTTAAATATATGAAAAGTAGATACTGATAGTAGTGAATGGCGTTGCTTAGAACATTTGCCACGCAAACATTGCAGAGGCAAAAACGTATTTATTAGTCCGATTTATTTTATACTTGTGTTTCCAAGTATCCACTCATGAGGTGAATTGTTTTGGCCAATCTTAACTGCCTTCAGGGGATGAAGTCAACATTGTTCAATACGCGAAGTAGTCAAATGATAGATAACAATTACCCGTATGTATTGCTGAAATGAATCGTTCGGGTGGTATATTAGAAACCTTTAGCTGAGGCCATGTTTTGTCGTAAAATATTGCCATATTTTGGCCATATTTTGTCGTAAAATATTGCCATATTTTGGCCATATTTTGTCGTAAAATATTGCCATATTTTGGCCATATTTTGTTCTAAAATATTTTTTTTACTAGAAGAAAGCTGTTGAAACTTTTTGACAACGACATTAACAACGCAAATTTATCTTAGGTTGTTTAATATCTTTGTTACAGTTAATATATAAGCAACGAATCTTGGTAAAAATGGCATTGATACGCATTAAATCGTCGGAAACCTTAATAATGTTTCTAATTAACTTTTACAAAGACGACATATTTTTGGAAACGATATCAAATATAGAAAATATAAATTCTTAGATTTAATTATAAAGACACATTTGTGGTTTTTCTCGATTTCAGTTCATTTTTTTCATTTTCTATCTTTTTTTTCATGCTTTCATTCGCCATCTTTAATTTCCATTGATTATAATATGGCTACCTTAAATTACATGTATTTGGATATTTGAGATTAAAAAACCTTTCATAAAACGAGTAGGCTGTAAGAAACGTTATTATCTGGTTTGCATATTATCATCTTCTTTTTCTTCTATTTGCCGTGTTCCGTCAGGACGTTGCGATCATGGCTCTCCACAATCTCCTGTTCTTTTTAGATCTTAATAATATTTTTATTAGCTTTCCTAAACTTTGTTCCGACATCAGTTTCCTGAAGCTCGTTAACTAGCTTATGCGTTGTTTTCTTTCGTTCCACTTGCTTTCAAACTGAGTATAAAATTTTCCAAGCTCTCTTTCCTCATTAACAGCCAAGAGCCATACGTGAAACACTCTGGCTAGAAAATTTTTACTGCAATAAGTTCTTATTATTTCCGCTGTAGACTGGTTGCCAACCAAGGCTATGGAACCCAATCTATTCTGATATTTAACCCATAACTAGAGGGAGAAGCGACGGATTCATACCTTTTCCAATAGTATTTGTGCTTATGTAGATGCACTAAATTCAACTGGAATTCGAACTCAGATCTCCGATTTCTCGTTCCGAGTCGATATCTGCTGCACCACAAAGCACACTCGCCTTTTCTCATTATGTGTCCTAAAAATGTCAACAGTCTCTTTCTGAAGTTTGGTATAAGTGTCAGTTTATTTCTGTTTTCTCTCCAACCCCCGTCATTCTTAAAAACTACATTTCTGTCTCGTAACTTAATTCACAAACAGAAAAAGGCGTTAATCTACAAACTACACAGTATATTAAGAATCCGAGTGTTTATTGCAACAGGGGAAAATGTGTTGTTATTTCGAGCAGAAACGCGGTCAATGACCAATTCTCTGATGAAAATGCTAGACGTCACAAAACAAATTTTCAAGAAAGGACTTAGTGTATCCTGGAGAATTTTCACATCAAAAGCTTAACTTTACGGTAAGCTAATGAAGGTAGCATGAAAGGTGCAGTTAAGACGAATACGTTTAACAAGAGACAGTGACAAGCAAGATGATAAAGTCGCCAGCAAATTCGTACACTGGTCGTCAAGCAAGGGAAGAACAAGAGGAGGAAGACGAAGATACATATTCGCAGACACACTGGTAGAATACTCAGGAATGGAAACGACACAAAAGATAATGACTAAGACGGATAATCAGTCATTTAAGTGCCATACGTGATACACGCTCGAGCGATCATCTCTCAAAAGATTTTCCCGCAGTAAGTTGCCATTATTTTATGTGGTAGACTTGTTGCCAACCAGTGATATAGAACCCAATGCTATTTAGCCCACGGTTAGAGGGAGAAGATTAATACCTTTTTCAAGGGTATTTGCGCATGAATTAATGCAACGTATTCAACTGGAATTCGAACTCGGCTCTCCGATTTCTCGTTCCAAGCCGATAGCCATTGCACCGCAACACACATCCAATATGGTATACTGTACTAAATTTACCTGGGAAGTGTTCTAATAGAAGACGGAAAGAGATTCGAAGGCGATTTGGCATGGCGAAGGACACATTCCAAAAGCTGAGTAGAGTATTAAGAGACAGGAAAAATTTGCTAGAAACAAAGAAAAGAGTACTGATGTCAGTTCTTCAGTATGGCAGTGAATGCTGGACAATATCATCAAAGATGAAGGAAAAACTTGAAGCAATTGAAATGTGGTTCTTCAGAAGGATGCTGCGGATATCATGGATAGCGAAATGATGAGGTTTTGGAAAGGATGGAAACGAAAAGGAAATTAATACTGAGCATCAGGAAGAGACTGCTAAAGTTCCTGTGACATGCAACGAGGAAGAAGGGCTTGGAGAACCTTATACTAACAGGCTCGATAGAGGGAAAAAGAGACAGGGAAAAACAGCGTGTAACATACCTGATTGGCCTGAGCAGGTGGATGGCATTATGGGGGTTACGTGGTGTAACAGGAAAAAGCGTGCTAAGAGCCACCAGGAATTGGGAGACGTGGATCTTAAGTAGCAACATTGCAAAGACTAGTTTGCAATTTCTGACTAAAAAAAGCTGCAGGCTCTGAGATTCTATGATCACTTCTCTGTGATGACAGACTTGTGCATATTGAAAATGGGTTAAGAGGTTTTCTTTATAATTCAATTTCTGATTAACAACGACCTCAAGCCGCGGAGCATCTTCGATTAATTCTCCGAGATGACAGCCTTGCAAACATTCATTAAGTTTTGGAAAGTTTTCTGTAAAGTTTTCTGTAGTTTTCAATTTCAGACTAAACAAACCCCAACACGCTGAGCATCTTCGGCCACTTCTCTGTGATGAAAGCCTACACATAACGGTCTTTATTATAATATATAGGATCATTTCTATACTGTAATACAACAACAACAACAACAACATTTTATATACTTAAAAATGTCGCCAAGGCTTAATTTAGATTTCTTTTGTCGTTATTGTTCAAAACTTAACATTAAACGTCTGCCTCTATTTTTTTTTTATTGCAAACAACGTTAAATTAATTCGTGTTTACATAGCCTCCCCCGCGAAGTTTCTCCATTAGAATATATAAAGGACATATTGTCATTTTGATTTTTTTTTCATTAAATTAATTGCATTCTTATTGATTCATTTTACAAATATTTGATTCGTTCTATTTTAATGGCAGTTTTTGTTTAGTTTAGATCACCATATTTTTTCGAAAAAATAAATTGATTCAGAAATTCTTCAGCAAATCTAATGAAACCATTATGCCATTGAATATAAAAACGGGTGGTGACGCAACCGTTAGCAACATAGAAAACGGAATCGACATAAGGGAAAAATATGAATCCATTTTTCTTTGCTCGCCATTCCATTAATTAACAAACATCTTGTTAATGGTATGTCATGATGATTGATAGAGAAGCGATCAGGGACATCGGCAAATTGTTCTTCTCTGGGGAATTTACCTGCCACTAGCAATATGCAACTCTCATTGTCAACCTCGACAAGTCCTAATAAAGTGAGAGAAAACGAGCCAATCATTCATAATTTACTACAGACTAACGTGAAATCAGAATGGATGGAATAAAATTCCGTATTAAAAAAAACAGAAACAAAAAAAAAAACAAGACCCAACACTCTTCTTAAAAATGTACTCGATACAAAGAAGAGCGAATAATATTTATTTAGAATTTATAACATAAGTATGTTTTAATATCACTACAAAAGTAGCCATTTTTTTCAACACTAACTGTGACTTATCAAGTGATAAGGCTCTGTGGTGAATACGGAATTAAAAGTGACTCTTTTGTCTTCATTTTTTTTAAATTCCGAAATCCAATTTGAAATCTTAATTTTGACAAATAAGTAAAACGATTGACCTCGTACTAAAAGCAAAAGAAGAAGCCAAATTTCGCGATCCAACGTTAGATTAATTTTGTAACCAATGAAAGGAAACGATTTGCAAAACTGAGAGAGAAGTTACCAAGCCGATGGGAAAAAGACTTTAGCTATAAAATAGACAAAGAAAGTCAAATCAGTCAGAAATGGAAGCGAAGTCATACACTGCCAAGATATCATGAACGAATTTTCTAACCACTGACACGTACATAACGTTCCGTCACACATTCGTTCTCGTTCTCGTGTGTTATTTTCCTTTACCTCTTCTTCTTCGTCCTCACCATTCTCGGCGTTAACAAGAAGATAACAACAACAACAACAATACGACACTTCAATTGACTCCTAAATATTAATGTCGATCAGTATCATTTTTCTTTATTGCTTTACTTTCATTTTCACTTTTTCGCCGGCTTTAAAAAAGAAAAGTAACAAAAACTTCATTAGTATCCTGTAAATTCCGCATAAACCCATCTACCAACAACTAGAAGTCTCGATTCATTTAACTACGAACTACATTTTCTCTTGGAACATTTGACTCCTACAAATTGATGTTATTCTGTTCTGTTAATAAATTTCTCTTTAAAGATAAATACGAAATACTTTTATTCTTCCAACCATTAATCTTCTGATGATTCTGATAAACTCAAGTTGTAAAGAGTTCGGTTATCTTTAACACAAGGCCAATCTAATAAGCATGATCGAGATCCCTATAGTTGATTTCAAGTTGAAGAGTTTTAGAAAATTCAAAACTATACAAACCCCCTTAATCAGGGAAATATTGTTACATGGCCAAGTGGATATAGACGATAGTTAGTCTCTGTGACTTGACCCAAAGAGTTGTGAGTTCAATACCAGGCTACAGTAGAGGTGAACAAGTAACATTGAAGGTGACAGCGAGATAACTCATGACTACCAAAAAAGATTCTACGCAAGGGATGAGAATGATATACCCCAATGATTGTAATAGAGAGTTCGGATCGAAATTCCTAGCGCTCGAAGAAGGCCAATGATTGTAATAGAGAGTTCGGTTCGAAATTCTTAGCGCTCGAAGAAGGCCAATGATTGTAATAGAGAAGTTCGGTTCGAAATTCTAGCGCTCGAAGAAGGCCAATGATTGTAATAGAGAGTTCGGTTCCAGGAACCTAGCGCTCGAAGAAGGCCAATGATTGTAATAGAGTTCGGTTCGAAATTCCTAGCGCTCGAAGAAGGCCAATGATTGTAATAGAGTTCGGTTCGAAATTCCTAGCGCTCGAAGAAGGCCAATGATTGTAATGAAGAGTTCAGTTTCGAAATTCCTAGCGCTCGAAGAAGGCCAATGGTGTAATAGAGAGAGTTCGGTTCGAAATTCCTAGCGCTCGAAGAAGGCCAATGATTGTAATAGAGAGTTCAGGGTTCGAAATTCCTAGCGCTCGAAAGAAGGCCAGTGATTGTAATAGAGAGTTCGGTTCGAAATTCCTAGCGCTCGAAGAAGGCCAATGATTGTAATAGAGAGTTCGGTTCGAAATTTACAAGCGCTCGAAAGGCCAATGATTGTAATAGAGAGTTCGGTTCGAAATTCCTAGCGCTCGAAGGCCAATGATTGTAATAGAGTTCGGTTCGAAATCCCTAGCGCTCGAAGAGAGCCAATGATTGTAATAGAGAGTTCGGTTCGAAATCCTAGCGCTCGAAGAAGGCCAATGATTGTAATAGAGAGTTCGGTTCGAAATCTAGCTCGAAGAAGGCCAATGATTGTAATAGAGAGTTCGGTTCGAAATCCCTGGCATTCGAAGAAGGCCAATGATTGTAATAGAGAGTTCGGTTCGAAATCCCTAGCGCTCGAAGAGGCCAATGATTGTAATAGAGTTCGGTTCGAGAAATCCTAGCGCTCGAAGGCCAATGATTGTAATAGAGTTCGGTTCGAAATCACAACAAGAGAGGCCAATGATTGTAATAGAGAGTTCGGTTCGAAATCCCTAGCGCTCGAAAAGAAGGCCAATGATTGTAATAGAGAGTTCGGTTCGAAATTCCTAGCGCTCGAAGAGAGCCAATAGTTGTAATAGAGAGTTCGGTTCGAAATTCCTAGCGCTCGAAGAAGGCCAATGATTGTAATAGAGAGTTCGGTTCGAAATCCCTAGCGCTCGAAGAAGGCCAATGATTGTAATAGAGTTCGGTTCGAAGTCTAGCGCTCGAAGAAGGCCAATGATTGTAATAGAGAGTTCGGTTCAGAAATCCCTAGCGCTCGAAGAAGGCCAGTTATGTCAGAGGATTCGGTTCGAAATCCCTAGCGCTCGAAGAAGAAGGCCAGTGATTGTAATAGAGTTCGGTTCGAAATCCCTAGCGCTCGAAGAAGGCCAGTGATTGTAATAGAGAGTTCGGTTCGAAATCCCTAGCGCTCGAAAGAAGGCCAATGATTGTAATAGAGAGTTCGGTTCGAAATCCTAGCGCTCGAAAGAAGGCCAATGATTGTAATAGAAAGTTCAGTTTCAGAAATTCCTAGCGCTCGAAGAAGGCCAATGATTGTAATAGGAAGTTCGGTTCGAAATTCCTAGCGCTCGAAGAAGGCCAATGATTGTAATAGAGAGTTCGGTTCGAAATTCCTAGCGCTCGAAGAGGCCAATGATTGTAATAGAGAGTTCGGTTCGAAATTCCTAGCGCTCGAAGAAGGCCAATGATTGTAATAGAGTTCGGTTCGAAATTCCTAGCGCTCGAAGAAGGCCAATGATTGTAATAGAGAGTTCGGTTCAGAATTCTAGCGCTCGAAGAAGGCCAATGATTGTAATAGAGTTCGGTTCGAAATTCCTAGCGCTCGAAGAAGGCCAATGATTGTAATAGAGAGTTCGAGTTTCAAATTTCTAGCGCTCGAAGAAGGCCAATGATTGTAATAGAGAGTTCGGTTCGAAATTCTAGCCCCCGCTCGAAGAAGGCCAATGATTGTAATAGAGAGTTCGGTTCGAAATTCCTAGCGCTCGAAGAAGGCAATGATTGTAATAGAGTTCAGGTTCGAAATTCCTCGCACTCGAAGAGGCCAATGATTGTAATAGAGAGTTCGGTTCGGGAATTCCTAGCGCTCGAAGAAGGCCAATGATTGTAATAGAGAGTTCGGTTCCAATTCCCCTAGCGCTCGAAGAAGGCCAATGATTGTAATAGAGAGTTCGGTTCAGGAAATTCTAGCGCTCGAAGAAGGCCAATGATTGTAATAAGAGTTTCGGTTCGAAATTCCTAGCGCTCGAAGAAGGCCAATGATTGTAATAGAGAGTTCGGTTCGAAATTCTAGCGCTCGAAGAAGGCCAATGATTGTAATAGAGAGTTCGGTTCGAAATTCTAGCGCTCGAAGAAGGCAATGATTGTAATAGAGAGTTCGGTTCGAAATTCCTAGCGCTCGAAGAGAGGCCAATGATTGTAATAGAGAGTTCGGTTCGAAATTCCTAGCGCTCGAAGAAGGCCAATGATTGTAATAGAGAGTTCGGTTCGAAATTCCTAGCGCTCGAAGAAGGCCAATGATTGTAATAGAGAGTTCGGTTCGAAATTCCTAGCGCTCGAAGAGGCCAATGATTGTAATAGAGAGTTCGGTTCGAAATTTCTAGCGCTCGAAGAAGGCCAATGATTGTAATAGAGAATTCGAGTTCCAAAATTCCTAGCGCTCGAAGAAGGCCAATGATTGTAATAGAGAGTTCAGTTCGAAATTCCTAGCGCTCGAAGAAGGCCAATGATTGTAATAAGAAGTTCGGTTCAATTCTAGCTCGAAGAAGGCAATGATTGTAATAAGGAGTTTCGGTTCGAAATTCCTAGCGCTCGAAGAAGGCCAATGATTGTGACTAGAGAGTTCGATTCGAAATTCTAAGCGCTCGAAGAAGGCCAATGATTGCTGTAATAGAGAGTTCGGTTCGAAATTCCTAGCGCTCGAAGAAGGCCAATGATTGTAATAGAGAGTTCGGTTCGAAATTCCTAGCGCTCGAAGAAGGCCAATGATTGTAATAGAGAGTTCGGTTCGAAATTCCTAGCGCTCGAAGAAGGCCAATGATTGTAATAGAGAGTTCGGTTCGAAATTCCTAGCGCTCGAAAGAGAAGGCCAATGATTGTAATAGAGAGTTCGGTTCGAAATTCCTGGCACGCTCGAAGAAGAATGACGATTGTAATAGAGAGTTCCGGTTCGAAATTCCTAGCGCTCGAAGAAGGCCAATGATTGTAATAGAGTTCGGTTCGAAATTCCTAGCGCTCGAAGAAGGCCAATGATTGTAATGAGGGGTTCAGTTTCGAAATTCCTAGCGCTCGAAGAAGGCCAATGATTGTAATAGAGAGTTCGGTTCGAAATTCCTAGCGCTCGAAGAAGGCCAATGATTGTAATAGAGAGTTCGGTTCGAAATTCTAGCGCTCGAAAGAGAGCCAATGATTGTAATAGAAGTTCGGTTCGAAATTCCTAGCGCTCGAAAGAAGGCCAATGATTGTAATAGAGAGTTCTCAGTTTCCCGAAATTCTGGCACTCGAAGAAGGCAATGATTGTAATAGAGAGTTCGGTTCGAAATTCCTAGCGCTCGAAGAAGGCCAATGATTGTAATAGAGAGTTCGGTTCGAAATTCTAAGCGCTCGAAGGCCAATGATTGTAATAGAGAGTTCGGTTCGAAATTCGCGCTCGAAGAGGCCAATGATTGTAATAGAGAGTTCGGTTCGAAATTCCTAGCGCTCGAAAGGCCAATGATTGTAATGAAATTTCGGTTCGAAATTCCTAGCGCTCGAAGAAGGCCAATGATTGTAATAGAGAGTTCGGTTCGAAATTCCTAGCGCTCGAAGAAGGCCAATGATTGTAATAGAGAGTTCGGTTCGAAATTCCTAGCGCTCGAAGAAGGCTAATGATTGTAATAGAGAGTTCGGTTCGAAATTCCTAGCGCTCGAAGAAACCAATTGTAATAGAAGTTCGGTTCCGAAATTCCTAGCGCTCGAAGAAGGCCAATGATTGTAATAGAGAGTTCGGTTCAAATTCCTATTGCTCGAAGAGGCCAATGATTGTAATAGAAAGTTCGGTTCGAAATTCTAGCGCTCGAAGAAGGCCAATGATTGTAATAGAGTTCGGTTCGAAATTCCTAGCGCTCGAAGAAGGCCAATGATTGTAATAGAGTTCGGTTCGGAAATTCTAGCGCTCGAAGAAGGCCAATGATTGTATTAGAGTTCGGTTCGAAATTCTAGCGCTCGAAGAAGGCCAATGATTGTAATAGAGAGTTCGGTTCAAAATTACAACTCCGAAGAAGGCCAATGATTGTAATAGAAGAGTTCGGTTCGAAATTCTAAGCAACTCGAAGAAGGCCAATGATTATATAATAGAGTTCGGTTCGAAATTCCTAGCGTCGAAGAAGGCCAATGATTGTAATAGAGAGTTCGGTTCGAAATTCCTAGCGCTCGAAGAAGGCCAATGATTGTAATAGAGAGTTCGGTTCGAAATTCTAGCGCTCGAAGAAGGCCAATGATTGTAATAGAGGAGAGTTCGGTTCGGAAATTCTAGCGCTCGAAGAAGGCCAATGATTGTAATAGAAGTTCAGTTCGAAATTCTAGCGTACTCAGAAGAGAGCCAATGATTGTAATAGAAGTTCGGTTCAGAAATTCTAGCGCTCGAAGAAGGCCAATGATTGTGTAATAGAAGTTCAGGTTCGAAATTCCTAGCGCTCGAAGAAGGCCAATGATTGTAATAGAGAGTTCGGTTCGAAATTCCTAGCGCTCGAGAAGGCCAATGATTGGCAATAGAGAGTTCGGTTCGAAATTCCTAGCGCTCGAAGAAGGCCAATGATTGTAGTAAAGAGTTCGGTTCCAGAAATTCTAGCGCTCGAAGAAGGCCAATGATTGTAATAGAGAGTTCGGTTCCAAAATTCTAGCGCTCGAGAAGGCCAATGATTGTAATAGAGAGTTCGGTTTCGAAATTCCTAGCGCTCGAAGAAGGCCAATGATTGTAATAGAGAGTTCGGTTCGAAATTCCTAGCGCTCGAAGAAGGCCAATGATTGTAATAGAGAGTTCGGTTCGAAATTACAGCGCTCGAAGAAGGCCAATGATTGTAATAGAAGAGTTCGGTTCGAAATTCCTAGCGCTCGAAGAAGGCCAATGATTGTAATAGAGAGTTCGGTTCGAAATTCTAGCCGCTCGAAGAAGGCCAATGATTGTAATAGAGTTCGGTTCGAAATTCTAGCGCTCGAAGGAGGACAATGATTGCTTAATGAAGGAGTTCGGTTCGAAATTCCTATCGAAGAAGGCCGTGGAGATTTGTAATAGAAGTTCGGTTCAAATTCCTAGCGCTCGAGAAGAAGGCCAATGATTGTAATAGAGTTCGGTTCCGAAATTCTCAGCGCTCGAAGAAGGCCAATGATTGTAATAGAGAGTTCGGTTCGAAATTCCTAGCGCTCGAAGAAGGCCGTAGTTGTAATAGAGAGTTCGGTTCAAAATTCTAGCGCTCGAAGAGGCCGGTAATTGTAATAGAGAGTTCGGTTTGAAATTCCTAGCGCTCGAAGAAGGCCAATGATTGTAATAGAGAGTTCGGTTCGAAATTCCTAGCGCTCGAAGAGAAGGCCAATGATTGTAATAGAGAGTTCGGTTTGAAATTCTAGCGCTCGAAGAAGGCCAATGATTGTAATAGAGTTCGGTTCGAAATTCCTAGCGCTCGAAGAGTCCAATGATTGTAATAGAGTTCAGTTCAAATTCCTAGCGCTCGAAGAAGGCCAATGATTGTAATAGAGAGTTCGGTTCGAAATTCCTAGCGCTCGAAGAAGGCCGGTAGTTATGGCTTGAGAGTTCGGTTCGAAATTCCTAGCGCTCGAAGAAGGCCAATGATTGTAATAGAGAGTTCGGTTCAAATTCCTAGCGCTCGAAGAGGCCAATGATTGTAACAGAGAGTTCGATTTCGAAATTCCTAGCGCTCGAAGAAGGCCAATGATTGTAACAGAGAGTTCGGTTCGAAATTCTAGCGCTCGAAAGAAGGCCAATGATTGTAATAGAGTTCGGTTCGAAATTCCTGCGCTCGAAGAAGGCCAATGATTGTAATAGAGAGTTCGGTTCGAAATTCTAGCGCTCGAAGAGAAGGCCAATGATTGTAATAGAGAGTTCGGTTCGAAATTCCTAGCGCTCGAAGAAGGCCAATGATTGTAATAGAGAGTTCGGTTCAGAATTCCTAGCGCTCCAGAAAGAGGAGCCCAATGATTGTAATAGAAGAGTTCGGTTCGAAATTCCTAGCGCTCGAAGAAGGCCAATGATTGTAATAGAGAGTTCGGTTCCAGGAAATTCTAGCGCTCGAGAAGGCCAATGATTGTAATAGAGAGTTCGGTTCCAGAAATTCTAGCGCTCGAAGAAGGCCAATGATTGTAATAGAGAGTTCGGTTCGAAATTCCTAGCGCTCGAAGAAGGCCAATGATTGTAATAGAGTTCGGTTCGGAAATTCCTAGCGCTCGAAGAAGGCCAATGATTGTAATAGAGAGTTCGGTTCGAAATTCCTAGCGCTCGAAGAAGGCCAATGATTGTAATAGAGAGTTCGGTTTGAAATCCCTAGCGCTCGAAGAAGGCCAATGATTGTAATAGAGTTCGGTTTTAAATTCCTAGCCCTCGAAGAAGGCCAATGATTGTAATAGAGAGTTCGGTTCCGAAATTCTAGCGCTCGAAGAAGGCCAATGATTGTAATAGAGAGTTCGGTTCGAGGCCTAGCGCTCGAAGAAGGCCAATGATTGTAATAGAGAGTTCGGTTCGAAATCCTAGCGCTCGAAAAAGGCCAATGATTGTAATAGGAAGTTCAGTTCAAAATTCCTAGCGCTCGAAGGCCAATGATTGTAATAGAGAGTTCGGTTCGAAATTCTAGCGCTCCGAAGAAGGCCAATGATTGTAATAGGGGATTCGGTTTGAAATCCCTAGCGCTCGAAGAAGGCCAATGATTGTAATAGAGAGTTCGGTTCGAAATCCCTGGCGCTCGAAGAAGGCCAATGATTGTAATAGAGAGTTCGGTTCGAAATTCTAGCGCTCGAAGAAGGCCAATGGTGTAATAGAGAGTTCGGTTCGAAATTCCTAGCGCTCGAAGAAGGCCAATGATTGTAATAGAAGTTCGGTTCGAAATCCCTAGCGCTCGAAGAAGGCCAATGATTGTAATGAGGAAGTTCGGTTCCGAAATTCTAGCGCTCGAAAGAAGGCCAATGATTGTAATAGAGAGTTCAGTTCCGAAATTCTAGCGCTCGAAGAAGGCCAATGATTGTAATAGAGAGTTCGGTTCAAAATTCTAGCGCTCGAAGAAGGCCAATGATTGTAATGAAAGTTCGGTTTGGAAATTCTAGCGCTCCGAAGAAGGCAAATGATTGTAATAGAGAGTTCGGTTCCGAAATTCCTAGCGCTCGAAGAAGGCCAATGATTGTAATAGAGAGTTCGGTTCGAAATTCCTAGCGCTCGAAGAAGGCAAATGATTGTAATAGAAGTTCGGTTCAGAAATCCCTAGCGCTCGAAGAAGGCCAATGATTGTAATAGAGTTCGGTTCGAAATTCTAGCGCTCGAAGAAGGCCAATGATTGTAATAGAGTTCGGTTCGAAATCCCTAGCGCTCGAAGAAGGCCAATGATTGTAATAGAAGTTCGGTTCGAAATTCCTAGCGCTCGAAGAAGGCCAATGATTGTAATAGAGAGTTCGGTTCGAAATTCACAGCGCTCGAAAGGCCAATGATTGTAATAGAGAGTTCGGTTCGAAATTCTAGCGCTCGAAGAAGGCCAATGATTGTAATAGAGAGTTCAGTTCCGAAATCTAGCGCTCGAAGAAGGCCAATGATTGTAATAGAGAGTTCGGTTCGAAATTCTGGCCGCTCGAAAAAGACCAATGATTGTAATAGAAGTTCGGTTCGAAATTCTAGCGGCTCGAAGAAGATGATTGTAATAGAGAGTTCGGTTCAGAATTCTAGCGCTCGAAGAAGGCCAATGATTGTAATAGAGAGTTCGGTTCGAAATTCCTGGCCTCCGAAGAAGGCCAATGATTGTAATAGAGAGTTCGGTTCGAAATTCCTAGCGCTCGAAGAAGGCCAATGATTGTAATAGAGAGTTCGGTTCGAAATTCCTAGCGCTCGAAGAGGCCAATGATTGTAATAGAGTTCGGTTTCAGAAATTCCTAGCGCTCGAAGAGGCCAATGATTGTAATAGAGAGTTCGATTCGAAATTCCTAGCGCTCGAAGAAGGCCAATGATTATAATAAGAGTTCGGTTTTGAAATCCTAGCGCTCGAAGAGGAGCCAATGATTGTAATAGAGAGTTCGGTTTGAAATTCCTAGCGCTCGAAGGCCAATGATTGTAATAGAAGTTCGGTTCGAAATTCCTGGCGCTCGAAGAAGGCCAATGATTGTAATAGAGTTCGGTTCGGAAATTCCTAGCGCTCCGAAGAAGGCCAATGATTGTAATAGAGAGTTCGGTTCCGAAATTCTAGCGCTCGAAGAAGGCCAATGATTGTAATAGAGAGTTCAGTTCGAAATTCACAAACGCTCGAAGAAGGCCAATGATTGTAATAGAGAGTTCGGTTCGAAATTCCTAGCGCTCGAAGAAGGCCAATGATTGTAATGAAGAGTTCAGTTCCGAAATTCTAGCGCTCGAAGAAGGCCAATGATTGTAATAGAGAGTTCGGTTCGAAATTCCTAGCGCTCGAAGAAGGCCAATGATTGTAATAGAGAGTTCGGTTCGAAATTCTAGCGCTCGAAGAAGGCCAATGATTGTAATAGAGAGTTCGGTTTGAAATCCCTATGGCATCGAAGAGGCCAATGATTGTAATAGAGAGTTCAGTTTCGAAATTCCTGGCGCTCGAAGAGGGCCAATGATTGTAATAGAGAGTTCGGTTCGAAATTCCTAGCGCTCGAAGAAGGCCAATGATTGTAATAGAGTTCGGTTCGAAATTCCTAGCGCTCGAAGAAGGCCAATGATTGTAATAGAGAGTTCGGTTCGAAATTCTAGCGCTCGAAGAAGGCCAATGATTGTAATAGAGAGTTCGGTTCGAAATTCTAGCGCTCGAAGGCCAATGATTGTAATAGAGTTCGGTTCGAAAATTCTAGCGCTCGAAGAAGGCCAACCAATTGTAATAGAGAGTTCGGTTTGAAATTCCTAGCGCTCGAAGAAGGCCAATGATTGTAATAGAAGTTCAGTTCGAAATTCCTAGCGCTCGAAGAAGGCCAATAGTTGTAATAGAGAGTTCAGTTTAAAATTCCTAGCGCTCGAAGAAGGCCAATGATTGTAATCAAAGTTCCGGTTCGAAATTCCTAGCGCTCGAAGAAGTCCAATGATTGTAATAGAGAGTTCGGTTCGAAATTCCTAGCGCTCGAAGAAGGCCAATGATTGTAATAGAGAGTTCGGTTCGAAATTCCTAGCGCTCGAAGAAGGCCAATGATTGTAATAGAGAGTTCGGTTCGAAATTCCTAGCGCTCGAAGAAGGCCAATGATTGTAATAGAGAGTTCGGTTCGAAATTCCTAGCGCTCGAAGAAGGCCAATGATTGTAACAGAGAGTTCGGTTCGAAATTCCTAGCGCTCGAAGAAGGCCAATGATTGTAACAGAGAGTTCGGTTCGAAATTCCTAGCGCTCGAAGAAGGCCAATGATTGTAATAGAGAGTTCGGTTCGAAATTCCTAGCGCTCGAAGAAGGCCAATGATTGTAATAGAGAGTTCGGTTCGAAATTCCTAGCGCTCGAAGAAGGCCAATGATTGTAATAGAGAGTTCGGTTCGAAATTCCTAGCGCTCGAAGAAGGCCAATGATTGTAATAGAGAGTTCGGTTCGAAATTCCTAGCGCTCGAAGAAGGCCAATGATTGTAATAGAGAGTTCGGTTCGAAATTCCTAGCGCTCGAAGAAGGCCAATGATTGTAATAGAGAGTTCGGTTCGAAATTCCTAGCGCTCGAAGAAGGCCAATGATTGTAATAGAGAGTTCGGTTCGAAATTCCTAGCGCTCGAAGAAGGCCAATGATTGTAATAGAGAGTTCGGTTCGAAATTCCTAGCGCTCGAAGAAGGCCAATGATTGTAATAGAGAGTTCGGTTCGAAATTCCTAGCGCTCGAAGAAGGCCAATGATTGTAATAGAGAGTTCGGTTCGAAATTCCTAGCGCTCGAAGAAGGCCAATGATTGTAATAGAGAGTTCGGTTTGAAATCCCTAGCGCTCGAAGAAGGCCAATGATTGTAATAGAGAGTTCGGTTTTAAATTCCTAGCCCTCGAAGAAGGCCAATGATTGTAATAGAGAGTTCGGTTCGAAATTCCTAGCGCTCGAAGAGCAAATGATTGTAATGAAATTTCGGTTCGAAATTCTAGCGCTCGAAGAAGGCCAATGATTGTAATAGAGAGTTCGGTTCGAAATCCCTAGCGCTCGAAGAGGCCAATGAGTGTAATAGAGAGTTCGGTTCAGAAATTCCTAGCCTAACTCGAAGAAGGCCAATGATTGTAATAGAGAAATTCGGTTCTACAAGTACAAGCGCTCGAGAAGGCCAATGATTGTAATAGAGAGTTCGGTTTGAAATCCCTAGCGCTCGAAGAAGGCCAATGATTGTAATAGAGTTCGGTTCGAAATCCTAGCGCTCGAAAAGAAGACCAATGATTGTAATAGAGAGTTCGGTTCGAAATTCCTAGCGCTCGAAGAAGGCCAGCTGATTGTAATAGAGAGTTCGGTTCGAAATTCCTAGCGCTCGAAGAGGCCAATGATTGTAATAGAGAGTTCGGTTCGAAATCCCTGGCCTCGAAGAAGGCCAATGATTCAACAATAGGGAGTTCGGTTCGAAATTTTGCTCGAAGAAGAGCCAATGATTGTAATAGAGAGTTCGGTTCGAAATTCCTAGCTCTGAAGAAGGCCAATGATTGTAATAGAGAGTTCCAGTTCGGAAATTCCTAGCGCTCGAAGGCCAATGATTATGTCTGAGGGTCGGTTGAAATTCCTAGCGCTCGAAGAAGGCAAATGATTGTAATAGAGTTCGGTTCAGAAATTCCTAACGCTCGAAGGCCAATGATTGTAATAGAAGAGTTCGGTTCGAAATTTCCTAGCGCTCGAAGAGAGCAAATGATTGTAATAGAGTTCGGTTCGAAATCCTAGCGCTCGAAGAAGGCCAATGATTGTAATAGAGTTCGGTTCGAAATTCCTGGCGCTCGAAGAAGACAATGATTGTAATAAGAGAGTTCGGGTTTTGAAATCCCTAGCGCTAGAAGACTGTTGATTGTAATAGAGAGTTCGGTTCCGAAATTCTAGCGCTCGAAGAAGGCCCAATGATTGTAATGAAGAGTTCGGTTCGAAATTCCCTGTGCTCGAAGAAGGCCAATGATTGTAATAGAGAGTTCGGTTCGAAATTCCTGGCGCTCGAAGAAGGCCAATGATTGTAATGAGGAGTTCGGTTCGAAATCCTAGCGCTCGAAGAAGGCCAATGATTGTAATAGAGAGTTCGGTTCGAAATTCTAACGCTCGAAGAAGGCCAATGATTGTAATAGAGAGTTCGGTTCGAAATTCCTAGCGCTCGAAGGCCAATGATTGTAGCCCGGGGATTCGGTTCGAAATTCCTAGCGCTCGAAGAAGGCCAATGATTGTAATAGAGTTCAGTTTAAGGAAATTCCTAGCGCTCGAAGAAGGCCAATGATTGCTTAATAGAGAGTTCGGTTCGAAATTCCTAGCGCTCGAAGAAGACGTGATTGTAATAGAGTTCGGTTCGAAATTCCTAGCGCTCGAAGAGGCAATGATTGTAATAGAGAGTTCGGTTCGAAATTCCTATGGCGCTCGAAGAAGGCAATGATTGTAATAGAGAGTTCGTTTAAATTCCACCAGCGCTCGAAGAAGGCCAATGATTGTAATAGGAGTTCGGTTTGATCCCTAGCGCTCGAAGAAGGCCAATGATTGTAATAGAGAGTTCGGTTTGAGAATTCCTAGCGCTCGAAGAAGGCCAATGATTGTAATAGAGAGTTCGGTTCGAAAATTCTAGCGCTCGAAGAAGGCAATGATTGTAATAGAGAGTTCGGTTCGAAATTCCTAGCGCTCGAAGAAGGCCAATGATTGTAATAGAGTTCGGTTCGAAATTCCTAGCGCTCGAAGAAGGCCAATGATTGTAATAGAGAGTTCGGTTCGAAATTCCTAGCGCTCGAAGAAGGCCAATGATTGTAATAGAGAGTTCGGTTCGAAATTCCTAGCGCTCGAAGAAGGCCAATGATTGTAATAGAGAGTTCGGTTCAGAATTCTAGCGCTCGAAGAAGGCCAATGATTGTAATAGAGTTCGGTTCAGAAATTCCTAGCGCTCGAAGAAGGCCAATGATTGTAATAGAGAGTTCGGTTCGAAATTCCTAGCGCTCGAAGAAGGCCAATGATTGTAATAGAGTTCGGTTTGGAAATCCTAGCGCTCGAAGAAGGCCAATGATTGTAATAGAGAGTTCGGTTCGAAATTCTAGCGCTCGAAGAAGGCCAATGATTGTAATAGAGAGTTCGGTTCAGAATTCCTAGCGCTCGAAGAAGGCCAATGATTGTAATAGAGAGTTCGGTTCGAAATTCCTAGCGCTCGAAAATGACATTTGTAATAGAGAGTTCGGTTCGAAATTCCTAGCGCTTGGGGCCAATGATTGTAATAGAGAGTTCGGTTCGAAATTCCTAGCGCTCGAAGAAGGCCAATGATTGTAATAAGAGTTCGGTTCGAAATTCTAGCGCTCCCGAAGGCCAATAGTTGTAATAGAGAGTTCGGTTTGAAATCCCTAGCGCTCGAAGAAGGCCAATGATTGTAATAGAGAGTTCGGTTCGAAATTCTAGCGCTCGAAAGAGGGGCCAATGATTGTAATAGAGAGTTCGGTTTGAAATTCCTAGCGCTCGAGAGAAGGCCAATGATTGTTATAGAGAGTTCGGTTCGAAAATCTAAGCGCTCGAAGAAGCCAATGATTGTAATAGAGAGTTCGGTTTGAAATTCGCGCTCGAAGAAGGCCAATGATTGTAATAGAGAGTTCGGTTTGAAATTCTAGCGCTCAAGAAGAAGGCCAATGATTGTAATGAAGTTCGGTTCAAGGAATTCCACAGCGCTCGAAGAAGGCCAATGATTGTAATAGAGAGTTCGGTTCGAAATCCCTAGCGCTCGAAGAAGGCCAATGATTGTAATAGAGAGTTCGGTTTGAAATTCCTAGCGCTCGAAGAAGGCCAATGATTGTAATAGAGAGTTCGGTTTGAAATTCCTAGCGCTCGAAGAAGGCCAATGATTGTAATAGAGAGTTCGGTTCGAAATCCCTGGCACTCGAAGAGAGCCAATGATTGTAATAGAGAGTTCGGTTCGAAATTCTAGCGCTCCGAAGAAGGCCAACAGTTGTAATAGAGAGTTTCGGTTCGAAATTCCTAGCGCTCAAGAGAAGGCCAATGATTGTAATAGAGAGTTCGGTTCGAAATTCCTAGCGCTCGAAGAGGCCAATGATTGTAATAGAGAGTTCGGTTCCGAAATTCCTAGCGCTCGAAGAAGGCCAATGATTGTAATAGAGTTCGGTTCGAAATTCCTAGCGCTCGAAGAAGGCCAATGATTGTAATAGAGAGTTCGGTTCGAAATTCCTAGCGCTCGAAGAAGGCCAATGATTGTAATGAAGAGTTCGGTTCGAAATTCCTAGCGCTCCGAAGAAGGCCAATGATTGTAATAGAGAGTTCGATTCGAAATTCCTAGCGCTCGAAGAAGGCCAATGATTGTAATAGGGGGATCGGTTTGAAATCCTAGCGCTCGAAGAAGGCCAATGATTGTAATAGAGAGTTCGGTTTGAAATTCCTAGCGCTCGAAGAAGGCCAATGATTGTAATAGGAAGTTCGGTTCCAAAATTCCTGGCGCTCGAAGAAGGCCAATGAATTGTAATAGAAGTTCGGTTCGAAATTCTGGCGCTCGAAGAAGGCCAATGATTGTAATAGAGAGTTCGGTTCGAAATTCCTGGCGCTCGAAGAAGGCCAATGATTGTAATAGAGAGTTCGGTTCGAAATTCCTAGCGCTCGAAGAAGGCCAATGATTGTAATAGAGAGTTCGGTTCGAAATTCCTGGCGCTCGAAGAAAGGCCAATGATTGTAATAGAGAGTTCGGTTCGAAATTCTAGCGCTCGAAGAAGGCCAATGATTGTAATAGAAGTTCGGTTCCGAAATTCCTAGCGCTCGAAGAAGGCCAATGATTGTAATAGAGAGTTCGGTTCGAAATTCCTAGCGCTCGAAGAAGGCCAATGATTGTAATAAGGGATTCGGTTTGAAATCCTAGCGCTCGAAGAAGGCCAATGATTGTAATAGAGAGTTCGGTTCGAAATTCCTAGCGCTCGAAGAAGGCCAATGATTGCTAATGAGAGTTCGGTTCAGGAATTCCTAGCGCTCGAGAAAGAGGAGCGTGATTGTAATAGAGAGTTCGGTTCGAAATTCACAAGCGCTCGAAGAAGGCCAATGATTGTAATAGAGAGAGTTCGGTTCGAAATTCCTAGCGCTCGAAGAAGGCCAATGATTGTAATAGAGAGTTCGGTTCGAAATTCCTAGCGCTCGAAGAAGGCCAATGATTGTAATAGAGAGTTCGGTTCGAAATTCTAGCGCTCGAAGGCCAATGATTGTAATAGAGAGTTCGGTTTGAAATCCCTGGCGCTCGAAGAAGGCCAATGATTGTAATAGAAGTTCGGTTCGAAATTCCTGGCGCTCGAAGAAGGCCAATGATTGTAATAAGGAAGTTCGGTTTGGAAATTCTAGCGCTCCAGAAGAAGGCCAATGATTGTTATAGAGTTCGGTTCCAGAAATCCCTGGCGCTCGAAGAAGGCCAATGATTGTAATAGAGAGTTCGGTTTGAAATTCCTAGCGCTCGAAGAAGAAGGCCAATGATTGTAATAGAGAGTTCGGTTTGAAATTCCTAGCGCTCGAAGAAGGCCAATGATTGTAATAGAGAGTTCGGTTCAGGAATTCTAGCGCTCGAAGAAGGCCAATGATTATGTAATAGAGGATTCAGTTTCGAAATCCCTAGCGCTCGAAGAAGGCCAATGATTGTAATAGAGAGTTCGGTTTGAAATTCCTGGCGCTCGAAGAAGGCCAATGATTGTAATGGGGATTCGGTTTGAAATTCCTAGCGCTCGAAGAAGGCCAATGATTGTAATAGAGAGTTCGGTTCGAAATTCCTAGCGCTCGAAGAAGGCCAATGATTGTAATAGAGAGTTCGGTTTGAAATTCCTAGCGCTCGAAAGAAGGCCAATGATTGTAATAGAGTTCGGTTCGAAATTCCTAGCGCTCAGAAGAAGGCCAATGATTGTAATAGAGAGTTCGGTTCGAAATTCCTAGCGCTCGAAGAAGGCCAATGATTGTAATAGAGTTCGGTTCGAAATCCCTAGCGCTCGAAGAAGGCCAATGATTGTAATAGAGTTCGGTTCGAAAATTCCTAGCGCTCGAAGAAGGCCAATGATTGTAATAGAGAGTTCGGTTTTGAAATCCCTAGCGCTCGAAGAAGGCCAATGATTGTAATAGAGAGTTCGGTTTGAAATCCCTAGCGCTCGAAGAAGGCCAATGATTGTAATAGAGAGTTCGGTTCAGAAATTCTAGCGCTCGAAGAAGGCCAATGATTGTAATAGAGAGTTCGGTTCGAAATTCCTAGCGCTCGAAGAAGGCCAATGATTGTAATAGAGAGTTCAGTTCGAAATTCTATTGCTCGAAGAAGGCCAATGATTGTAATAGAAAGTTCGGTTCGAAATTCTAGCGCTCGAAGAAGGCCAATGATTGTAATAGAGAGTTCGGTTCGAAATTCCTAGCGCTCGAGAAGGCCAATGATTGTAATGAGAGTTCGGTTCGAAATCCCTAGCGCTCGAGGCCAATGATTGTAATAGAGAGTTCGGTTCGAAATTCCTAGCGCTCGAAAGAATGATTGTAATAGAGAGTTCGGTTCGAAATTCCTAGCGCTCGAAGAAGGCCAATGATTGTAATAGAAGTTCGGTTCGAAATTCCTAGCGCTCGAAGAAGGCCAATGATTGTAATAAGGAAGTTCGGTTCGAAATTCTAGCGCTCGAAGAGGCCAATGATTGTAATAGAGAGTTCGGTTCGAAATCCTAGCGCTCGAAAAGAGGGCCAATGATTGTAATAAAGAGTTCATTCCCGAAATTCCTAGCGCTCGAAGAAGGCCAATGATTGTAATAGAAGTTGGTTCGAAATTCCTAGCGCTCGAAGAAGGCCAATGATTGTAATAGAGAGTTCGGTTTGAAATCTAGCGCTCGAAATTGGCGGTATGGCCGAATTTCAGTTCGAAATTCTAGCGCTCGAAGAAGGCCAATGATTGTAATAGAGTTCGGTTCGAAATTCCTAGCGCTCGAAGAAGGCCAATGATTGTAATAGAGAGTTCGGTTTGAAATCTAGCGCTCGAAGAAGGCCAATGATTGTAATAGAGTTCGGTTTAGAAATCTAGCGCTCGAAAAGGCCAATGATTGTAATGGGGGTTCGGTTTAAAATTCTAGCGCTCGAAGAAGGCCAATGATTGTAATAAAGAGTTCGGTTCGAAATTCACAGCGCTCGAAGAAGGCCAATGATTGTAATAGGGGGCCGGTTTGAAATCTAGCGCTCGAAGGCCAATGATTGTAATAGAGAGTTCGGTTCCAGAAATCCCTAGCGCTCCGAAGAGGCCAATGATTGTAATAGAGGAGTTCGGTTCGAAATTCCTAGCGCTCGAAGAAGGCCAATGATTGTAATAGAGAGTTCGGTTCGAAATTCTAGCGCTCGAAGAAGGCCAATGATTGTAATAGAGTTCGGTTCGAAATTCCTAGCGCTCGAAGAAGGCCAATGATTGTAATAGAGAGTTCGGTTCAAAATCTAGCGCTCGAAGAAGGCCAATGATTGTAATAGAGAGTTCGGTTTGGAAATTCTAGCGCTCGAAGAAGGCCAATGATTGTAATAGAGAGTTCGGTTCGAAATTCCTAGCGCTCGAAGAAGGCCAATGATTGTAATAGAGAGTTCGGTTCAGAAATTCTAGCGCTCGAAGAAGGCCAATGATTGTAATAGAAGTTCGGTTCGAAATTCTAGCGCTCGAAGAAGGCCAATGATTGTAATAGAAGTTCGGTTCGAAATTCCTAGCGCTCGAAGAAGGCCAATGATTGTAATAGAGTTCGGTTCCAGAGAGTTCTAGCGCTCGAAGAAGGCCAATGATTGTAATAGAGAGTTCGGTTCGAAATTCCTAGCGCTCCGAAGAAGGCCAATGATTGTAATAGAGAGTTCGGTTCGAAATTCCTAGCGCTCGAAGAAGGCCAATGATTGTAATAGAGAGTTCGGTTTGGAAATCCCTAGCGCTCGAAGAAGGCCAATGATTGTAATAGAGAGTTCGGTTTGAAATTCTAGCGCTCGAAGAAGGCCAATGATTATGTCTAGAGTTCGGTTCAGAAATTCTAGCGCTCGAAGAAGGCCAATGATTGTAATAGAGAGTTCGGTTCGAAATTCTAGCGCTCGAAGGCCAATGATTGTAATAGAGAGTTCGGTTCAGAAATTCCTAGCGCTCGAAGAAAGGCCAATGATTGTAATAGAGAGTTCGGTTCGAAATTCACAGCGCTCGAAGAAGGCCAATGATTGTAATAGAGAGTTCGGTTCGAAATTCCTAGCGCTCCGAAGAGGCCAATGATTGTAATAGAGAGTTCGGTTCGAAATCCTAGCGCTCGAAGAAGGCCAATGATTGTAATAGAGAGTTCGGTTTGGAAATCTAGCGCTCGAAGAAGGCCAATGATTGTAATAGAGAGTTCGGTTTGAAATTCCTAGCGCTCGAAGAGGCCAATGATTGTAATAGAGAGTTCGGTTCGAAATTCTAGCGCTCGAAGAAGGCCAATGATTGCTTAATAGAGAGTTCGGTTTGAAATCCCTAGCGCTCGAAGAAGGCCAATGATTGTAATAGAGAGTTCGGTTTGAAATCCCAGCGCTCGAAGAAGGCCAATGATTGTAATAGAGAGTTCGGTTCGAAATTCCTAGCGCTCGAAGAAGGCCAATGATTGTAATAGAGAGTTCGGTTCGAAATTCCTAGCGCTCGAAGAAGGCCAATGATTGTAATAGAAGTTCGGTTCGAAATTCCTAGCGCTCAGAAGAAGGCCAATGATTATTAGAGAGTTCGGTTCGAAATTCCTAGCGCTCGAAGAAGGCCAATGATTGTAATAGGAGTTCGGTTCAGAAATTACCTGGCGCTCGAAGAAGGCCAATGATTGTAATAGAGAGTTCGGTTCGAAATTCCTAGCGCTCGAAGAAGGCCAATGATTGTAATAGAGAGTTCGGTTCGAGAAATTCCTGGCGCTCCGAAGAAGGCCAATGATTGTAATAGAGAGTTCGGTTCGAAATTCTAGCGCTCGAAGAAGGCCAATGATTGTAATAGAGTTCGGTTCGAAATTCCTGGCGCTCGAAGAAGGCCTTCAGCGTTGTAATAGAAAGTTCGGTTCGAAATTCCTAGCGCTCGAAGAGGAGCCAATGATTGTAATAGAAAGTTCAGTTCCAGAGAACCCTAGCGCTCGAAGAAGGCCAATGATTGTAATAGAGAGTTCGGTTTGAAATCCCTAGCGCTTGAAGAATACAATGATTGTAATAGAGAGTTCGGTTTGAAATTCTAGCGCTCGAAGAAGGCCAGTAGTTGTAATAGAAGTTCGGTTCAAAAATTCTAGCGCTCGAAGAAGGCCAATGATTGTAATAGAGAGTTCGGTTCGAAATTCTAGCGCTCGAAGAAGGCCAATGATTGTAATAGAGAGTTCGGTTCGAAATTCTAGCGCTCGAAGAAGGCCAATGATTGTAATAGAGAGTTCGGTTCCAGAAATTCCTAGCGCTCGAAGAAGGCCAATGATTGTAATAGAGTTCAGTTCGAAATTCACAACTCGAAGAAGGCCAATGATTGTAATAGAGAGTTCCGGTTCGAAATTCCTAGCGCTCGAAGAGGCCAATGATTGTAATAGAGAGTTCGGTTCGAAATCCCTAGCGCTCGAAGAAGGCCAATGATTGTAATAGAGAGTTCGGTTCGAAATTCCTAGCGCTCGAAGAAAGGCCAATGATTGTAATAGAGAGTTCGGTTCGAAATTCCTAGCGCTCGAAGAAGATAATGATTGTAATAGAGTTCAGTTCAAAATTCCTAGCGCTCGAAAGGCCATTGATTGTAATAGAGAGTTCGGTTCGAAATTCCTGGCGCTCGAGAAGGCCAATGATTGTAATAGAGAGTTCGGTTCGAAATTCCTAGCGCTCGAAGAAGGCCAATGATTGTAATAGAGGAAGTTCGGTTCAGAATTCAGCGCTCGAAGAGGAGCCAATGATTGTAATAGAGAGTTGGTTCGAAATTCCTGGCGCTCGAAGAGGCCAATGAATTTGACAATAGAGAGTTCGGTTCGAAATTCTAGCGCTCGAAGAAGGCCAATGATTGTAATAGAGTTCGGTTTGAAATCCCTAGCGCTCGAAGAAGGCCAATGATTGTAATAGAGAGTTCGGTTTTGAAATTCCTAGCGCTCGAAGAAGGCCAATGATTGTAATAGAGAGTTCGGTTCGAAATTCCTAAGCGCTCGAAGAAGGCCAATGATTGTAATAGAGAGTTCGGTTCGAAATTCCTAGCGCTCGAAGAAGGCCAATGATTGTAATAGAGAGTTCGGTTCGAAATTCTAGCGCTCGAAGAAGGCCAATGATTGTAATAGAGAGTTCGGTTCGAAATTCTAGCTCGAAGAAGGCCAATGATTGTAATAGAAGTTCGGTTCGAAATTCTAGCGCTCGAAGAAGGCCAATGATTGTAATAGAGAGTTCGGTTCCAGAAATCCTAGCACTCGAAGAAGGCCAATGATTGTAATAGAGAGTTCGGTTTGAAATCCCTAGCGCTCGAAGAAGGCCAATGATTATGTCGAGGAGTTCGGTTTGAAATTCCTGGCGCTCGAAGAAGGCCAATGATTGTAATAGAGAGTTCGGTTCGAAATTCCTAGCGCTCGAAGAAGGCCAATGATTGTAATAGAAGTTCGGTTTGAAATCCCTGACGCTCCCGAAGAAGGCCAATGATTGTAATAGAGGATTCGGTTTGAAATCCCTAGCGCTCGAAGAAGGCCAATGATTGTAATAGAGTTCAGTTCGAAATTCTAGCGCTCGAAAGGAAGCCAATAGTTGTAATAGAGTTCGGTTCGAAATTCCTAGCGCTCGAAGAAGAAGGCCAATGATTGTAATAGAGAGTTCGGTTCGAAATTCCTAGCGCTCGAAGAAGGCCAATGATTGCTTAATAGGATTCGGTTCAAAGTCCTAGCTCGAAGAGGCCAATGATTGTAATAGGAGTTCGGTTCAGAAATTCTAGCGCTCGAAAATGATTGTAATAGAGAGTTCGGTTCGAAATTCTAGCGCATCCGAAGAAGGCCAATGATTGTAATAGAGAGTTCGGTTCGGAAATCCTAGCGCTCGAAGAAGGCCAATGATTGTAATAGAGAGTTCGGTTCGAAATTCTAGCCCCGCTCGAAGAAGGCCAATGATTGTAATAGAGTTCAGTTCTGGAAATTCCTAGCCCAACTCGAAGAAGCAGTTGGCAATAGAGTTCGGTTCGAAATTCACAATAGCTCGAAGAAGGCAATGATTGTAATGGGAAGTTCGGTTTCGAAATTCCACAAGCGCTCGAAGAAGGAGCCAATGATTGTAATAGAGAGTTCGGTTCAGAAGTCTAGCGCTCGAAGAAGGCCAATGATTGTAATAGAGAGTTCGGTTCGAAATTCCTAGCGCTCGAAGAAGGCCAATGATTGTAATAGAGAGTTCGGTTCGAAATTCCTAGCGCTCGAAGAAGGCCAAAGCATTCAACGTCCGAACCGTCGTACAAATGGCAATAAAGACGAGAACAATAGTCCGAATTTTGTAAATAGTGTAAATAAAACTGCATTTCAAAAATATAGACAAATACAAGATAATATCATCTTTGATGATGGATGTTTTTATGTTAATGTCCCTGTAACATCTCTGAAAATGGCACATGTGAGCCGAAAGCTTAGAACCAGCATAATAAAAAATATCCAAATGTTAGACAATTTTCGTCTTTATTTTCACCTGAAATTAAGGCCAAAATACGATGTTTAGAACGGCTCATGTTTAAACATTATAGACATTCATTGTATCTTATATTTAAAAATATTTGTTTAGAAAATTATCTGCTGCCTCGATACACTATATATATATATATATATATATATATATATATATATATATATATATATATATATGATTCTTATTTTTATAATTCGTATAATAATAATAACAACAATATATATACAGGTACATGCAGAAGGTGCGATGGATAAATTGTTGTTTAAAATAACACTGACATCAAATTTTAAGTTATATTTACCAAAATTAGAGAAAAATGTGCGTTGTGGTGGAGTGGATATCGGCTCGGAACGAGAAATCGGAGAGCCGATTTCGATATTCCAGTTGAATTCCTTGCATTCACTTACTCGTAAATACTTTTGGGTAAGGTATTAATCCGTCTCTTCCTTCTAGTTATGGGTTAAATAACAGGACAGATTGGGTTCTGTTCTGTTATTTAACTCATAACTAGATGAGAAGGATTATTACTTTTCCCAAAGGTTATTTGTGCGTAAGTAAATACAAGGAATTCAACTGGAATTCGAACTTAGCTCCCCGATTTCTCGTTCCGAGCCGATATCCACTGCACCACAACGCACATCCTAATCAGTCAGTTAAGTGTCATACGTGATACACGCTTTGGACGATCATGTCTCGAAAGAGAAATACCTGACTAGACAGATGTTTATTAATTTCCTGTCGCAAGGTTATTTTTCACGAGAAACTCCAACTTAAGGAAAAAATAATAAGATTCATTATTTATTTAAACATACACACAAATACACATACATACATTTCACTTTTTCGTTGTGAGATCAGATGTAGTCCTGAATGGCTAAACATATCTGTTTTCTGTCAAATCTATAGGAGACTAGCAGTATAGCCCGGCGTTGCTCAGGTGTAATTAAAGCTTTAATACTAATCCATGGTCCTAGAGCTCAGACTCGTTGGACTCTGTCAGGAAAGACTAAAAAGCAATAGTTGTTTCCAGTTAAAGCGAAAGCGTAGACTGAAAGAAAAATGAATGGATGTAAGTCAAATTTTGATTTCCTGGTATCGATATCAAATAAGTTTTTTTCGTCGTAAACTGAATTTTGAAGGCTAAGTAAGTCCTCTGAGTAAATGGTATCATGGCTGAGACTAAGAACTACAATTATACCTCCTTAAAGCCAAACCCAAAGCAAAAACTAAAATAAAAGGGCTGAAAAACTGATTTTGATCAGACCCGGTAGGATATCGGGGTATCGATTTCCAATATCAGAGTCAAATAAGTCATCCAAGGATAGAACTGCAACCTTCAAACTTCTGGATATCGTTCCTTATGTCTTTGTCTATGAGTGTATCAAATTTGATTAAAATCGGACCACTCCCTCTATAATCCGATTTTTTCGATTATCGATTTTCGATATTTATTGGGGGTACCTCGACACAAAACCTAGCTAAGAACAGTCGCAGACGCTTATAGTACAACTGTGTAAATTTTCAAGAAAATCGGTTCAGCCGTTTTGGAGTCTATAGGTAACGGACACACACACACACACACACACACACACACACACACAGACAAAGTTCCATTTATAAATAAGTTTAGATAATATGACAAGCATGTAAAAGCAGAGAGACTGTAGGATCTTAGAACAGACGGACATGAAAAACAAAAAACAATTCTGAATGATTTAAAATTAAAATTCTTTTAAAAGCAGGTGATCCTAAAAACGAACAGAATTTTTCTGAAAAGCAATTTAAAATGTTGGTTGTTTTGTTTTTATGGCATATCAACCTCGGTGGGTCATTTATTGCCAACTAAACTTTATTTATTTATTACTGGTAATACCTTTTTCTTTCAACAATTTATTGTTGTTTTATATAAGTTTTTGTATCTAGTAATACATTTTTCTTTTCGAGTATCAAGATTCATTGGGATTTGCTTTTAAGGGTAGGGTCCCCAAGTCCTACCCTTGTTATTTAACCCATAACTGGAGGCAAGGGACGGATTAATACCTTTCCCAAGGATACCGGTGCTTAAGTGAATGCAGAGTATTCAACTGGAATTCGAACTCGGCTCACCGATTTTTCTTTCCGAGCCGATATCCACTGCACCACAACGCACATCCGTCACTATACGCTTACAGCACCTGGTATTCCCAAGCGGTCTCCCAGCTAAGTACTGACCAGGCTCAACGTTGCTTAACTTCGGTGATCGAGCGAGAACCGGTGTATTCAACGTTATAAGCCAATTATTAAGAAGAGAGAACAATAAAAGAACAAGAATTAAGAAAACAGAAGATAACGATTGACAGAGCATCTAAATATTATGATCAAAGTTGACTTGAAAGCAAGAAGCCGGAAAACAGTTCCACAAGCGATAAGTGCGAGTGAAGAAACAGTTGGCATAGAACCTACGGTCACATCTAGCCATTTCAACTGTAAAATTTGCTAACAATCTAGAGCTGTGTGTAAGTGCATAAAATCTAAGTACTATATAGGAAAATTCATCAGAAGAATGTACTCTGTTGAATGTTTCATTAAAAAAAAGAAGTTAAAAGAGGATAATATTTATATCCCAAATATGCCTTTTAAATTACACCCTTGCGCAAATTAATTGAAACCAAAACAATAATGTCTTTCTCTGATCTTTTAAACTATCCCTGATAACGTATCCGTCGTCTTTGGCGTTGCTTTTCACTTCCAACCTCATTTTCTTTTACGTTTTGAACTTATAGATCCAATTTGTTTCTTTGTTTTCATGACACGACTAGTTTAAAGGCTAACACCAGCAATCTCTCTGTAAGACTTGCCAGTGTGTTCGTGTAGCATTACAATTTTCGTACTCTTCCTTTGGAATAACGTCCAATGCAGACAATGGCCGTAGCACAGCTAATCGACAGTCGAGATAATAGTGTTTTGATATAATAAAAATCTGAGGCTATCACGGATAACAATATTTCTCACGGCCAAAGAAATTTCATCATGCATCCCGAAAATAGATTCATATTACTGCACACCACTGAAAATGATCTAATCTAGGGAAAAATAGAAATCGATTACACCCTGTCACTTCAGTGGGTCTAAACGATACAGTATGGTGCAAGGAAGGAAACTAAAGCAGTTGTGTCGATTAATTTGCATAGGTACTTCCACTTATTTTTGATACCTCAATTTAAATTTAATTTTTAAAATTAAAAAAAGTTTTCTTGAACCTTTAATTTTAGCTTTAATTGAAATACAAGAGACTAAATTTATTAATTACAGTAAGCAAGATACCCTGGTGTATTTCAAACCGAAATTATATTGATTGGAATTAAGAATTTTGTAGATTTTTTTAAAAAATCTACAAAATTTTTAATTCCAATCAATATAATAGTTTTTAAATATAATATATATATATATAGTTTTAAAAATTATATTATAAAATATATAGCTTTTAAAATTATATTATAAAATATATAGTTTTTAAAATTTTAAATGTTCCGCCATTTTTCATCGATTGTAAACAGAAGCCGTTTTAAAAGTTTTTAAACAATCTTACAAAAATAAAATACACCTCGATGACGCATTATTTTATTCAAATTACCGACTTTAAACTTACCTTAAGTTGGTTTAAAACAAGAATAATTGCTTACTTTCTGAAATATTTTAAAAAAGTGTTTCTCAATTACGGTATCCTTCTTATCACGTCTTGTCAAAAAAAATGCCAACTATGGAAGACGAATTTGGTATAAATCTTATTCATACAAATCGTTTTCTTTTATTTTTAACTATGTTAAAATTAAAAATTTAACACAGCTTTCAGCAATTATCCAATATTTTATGGAAGTTTTGTTAGTTTAGCTTTGTAGGCTTACATTTGAAGATGTTTTATGAAAAATAAAAATAAAAATAATATAAAACTTTCTTTTAAAAAAATTTTCAATTTAATAACAATGAAAATAACGACACGGGTAACTCAATAATTTCTGAAATGTTATGGCATTTATTAATTTTTATTTTTAATATCTATTTTTCATATTCTTTTTTGGTACCTCCACAAATTGTGAATTTCACAATTATTTTTTTTTTAACACAATTAGAAAATTAGAAATTAAAATGTAAAAGTTACTTTTATGATAAATATCACGTACGTCCATTCGTATAAATAAGATACGGGCAATCAAAATGCACACATTTAAAATGTTTTAATTAATTTTAAAATTAACGGGGTCAATCATTTGTATTAAGCTTTTCAATTTTCGATTATTAAATGTAGTCTTCATACATTAATTTCATACCCTAGCCCACCCAGTTAAGGAAGAAATTTTAAAATGTTTTTGAAAATTTATATATTATTATAAAAAAAGAATTTTTAAATGAAAATAATTCTTGTAAAAATTAATTATTTCTTGAAATTTTTTTTTCTTTTCAGACAATGATATGTTTAATTTATATTGTTCATAAAAGCAATCAAAAGTTTATCCAATTAGAAATTGGTATAGTTATTGCATTTTTCGCAATTCGGACCTACTTTTTAGAAAGTCAGGGACTATTGGAGTAAAACAAGACAGTTGATTAGCATTCCTCAATGACTTCTGAATTTAATTATATTAGACTTATTGGGGCCGAATGTCGATTTTTTAAGTATTTCTGGAAATTAATTGCTAGGTGAGGAACATATGTAAAAAAAAGACTTAATCAATATTTTATACAAAATAATTATTTCAAAATTGATTTCAGTCAATTATGAATAAGTCCTGAAATTTTCATCAAAATCCGACCATTATTTGATTTTTTGCAAGAATTTCCAATTTAATGTGTCTTTCACGGTCAAAAACGTGCATTGCGTAATATTACGTTTTTTTTTACTTAATAAACAGAACGTCAATTTAGGTCTCGCACTGACGTAAGAAGAAAAAAAAATTCTACAAAAATTTCGAACGTATTAGAAATAATTAAAAAATTAGAAAAATAATTAAAAACGCTTTGCTCTATCCTCTTAATGATAATATAAACATTTTGCCGATAAAACTTTCTTTTTATTTAGTTTGGGGTCTTTTTCCTTTATACTATGCTGTTTTTTCAGCAACTTTTTGGAGGTACCAAAATTTACACAAAAGGTGTATGTACCATTTTGAAATATGTTTGTTTACGATAATGATTACAATGTTTTCTCCATCAAATTAATCATTGAAAGTTAATAGCTGTACATAGCATAGGTTCGCCTATCTTCCGACTCATACATCTCCAAAGTTTTTTGAACTGGGGTATTTAACCCTTGTTTTCTGTTTAGGATTGATTTTCCGGTCCCATCTAAAGTCTACTTCAGCTTTGTACTACTAACGTCTACGCCTGAATTCTGAATTATTTTTCACTGATTAATTTTTCCTTCTTCAGTAGGAGTATTACAGATTTCTCTATCTTTTTGTTCATACTCCTCTTCGGTCTTTTGAACAGGAGTAGATAGGTTTATCCTTTGTTCTCTGTTCAGGATCGGGTTTTCGGTTCTTATTAACTTTGTACTTCTGACATCTTTACCTGAAATCTGAAATTTTATTTAGTAAATACTACTATTTGTTTCTTTTCTTAATAGGAGTGCAGTGGTTTGGTGGTGGTCAACACTCCTCGTCAGTCTTTTGAACAGGTGGAGGGATTTATCTTTTGTTTCCTGTTTATGATAGGGTATCCAGTTCCTTCTAAAGTCTACTCCACTTATATAGTCTTAACGACTCGGCCTGAACTCTGTAATGTTATTCTCCAATTAAATTATGTGTATGATGGTTTGTTTTTGGGTTCTTTCACTTAAACATCCAATACTTGATGAATTGCTTTCATCTCTGAAAAATAAATAGGCAAAGAAAAAGTAGAAGACAGAGACACTATTTATTTTTTGCATAAAATACAAAAAAAATTGTGGCACAAGGCCTAAAAGGGGAGGGGGAGAGGTTGGTACTCACTGAACTATCTTATACCTAGCTAAACACTATCACGACCCGTTCACTCATTACAATTTGCACAATCACCAAAAGAACCCATCCATCAACTCTCACTCCTTCATACACCACAATGCCAGAAACTTACAAGGGGCAAATTAACCCATGACAATAAAAATGTATTTATATACAATATAAAATAAATGTACAAGATAATACAAGTACAATATTATAAAATATTTAATGAAAAATGAAATGATGGGAGGGGAATGAACCCAAAAATAAACTAAAAATCCAACAAATTTTTGAACTAAAATAATAATCAATGTTAGTAAGAACCGTCCATCCCTGAAAAAAGAGTGGCCGCTGTATTCCGCCAAACGACGAAATCAAGGAGCACACTCGCTAAGGGAGTGGGGAGGAGGATAAAATATTAATGGAGTGGGACAATAAAAGGCTGAACCAGACGAGATAAAAGGAGGCCAAAACAAACTGGGGAGGTTGGGAATCTCGAATTGGATCATAACAAAAGAGAAAGCCGGGTACAGGCTAGGAACACATTCATTCACTTTAACTAGGTACACAAAAAGAGAGCTACCTTAATCAGGGGAGGGTTCCACAGGAATCTACCCCGATGCAACCAGCAGATCTAAAAGAGAAAATCAAGACTAGCCCCGTTCAAGCGAACCAGACTTGCTGCATATACCCACCTTTTGCTGAAGTCTGTCGAAGTCAAACGTTTCCAATCAGTTCTAATCTTTATTTTGAGCTGATGCTCAAAATAGCAGATCATCAGCTCAAAAAATAGAAGACAGAGACACTAGAGAGATTTAGAATTGGTTTTTATTTACAAGACGGTGACAACCTCTTTGAGGGGAAAATTTTCCCGAGCAAGAAGGTACGTCTTGTCTCGTTGAGAGTCCCATCTAAAAAGGCTGAGATTACTCGGTTTTTATTTTAGCGCCAGGAAGCACCCTTTTTCTCGCGCATGCGCGAACGGTCTTTTTTGTTAGCGACCTCCTGGGGATTATCATTTTTTCGTCTTTTTATTTGACTTTATTTTGTGTTTTTATTTAATTTTATTTTTGCTTTTTATTTTAATCCCGCCAAAATCCTGACACCCTTCAACTCTAGAGTTAGCTGTCTATTTTTCTTGTTATTTTGCTCTTGTTTCGCTAATAAAACTCCACACAGTAATCCTCTACCTTGAGTGTCTTTTGGGTTTTGTATTTGGTGAACATTAGGAAAAAATATAATGTTCCTCATTAAAAATAACTATAAACTTCAAAATAATACTTTTAGATATGTCATATTAGCATTGGTTTTATTTACTTTATAAAGTCATACATAAGTTTAATATATAATATATTAATATTAATATATAATAAGTGTGGTCGAGCCATAGTATTAAATAGGTTGCTAGCTAAAAAGAAATGCCCAGTGTAATATAATATAAATTAAATCTCATGTCAGAAAATAGCTTAATACATTGGTTTATTCTAATAATATTTAGAAACATATAAACGAAAAATAAAGTTATTTAAATAGTTCTCCTATCCAAAATAAATGCAAAAATATATTAAATATTCTAAAATATTTTCTTCATATTACTCTTTTTTATTTATTTAATTTAATATTTATAACTCAATCGTTTATTTATTCGTATATTATTTTCTTTGTCCGAGGAATAAACAAATAACAAAAAAACAAACAAACAAAAAAACAAAAAAAACAAAAAAAACTTGATTGTCTGGCTTTCCCATACATGAATTTAACTTGAAATAATTCTGTGACTTGTTGCCTGTCCTTCATTCATGTAAATAAATTAACAATCATATTTCCCGCTGTAATTTTCTTAACGATGCCAAATTTTAAAAAAAGCACCAATCAGATTTAATGTTTATCTTTCTTTAATTTAAAGATTCAATTAAGAAATGATTACTCAACTTCAAAAAATAAGCCAAAAATCAAACTAACTAGTAAAATTCTTAAAGGGTACATAATTTAAGAAAAGCAGCATTCAAATTTAACAGTTATCTCCCTTTAATATTCCACGTTTAAATTTTTCGATGAAATGGAAAGTCAGAATGTTGAACAACTGAAGACAGCGGGAGAATGCCAAGCAGGAGATGAGCAGATTGAATATAAAAAATTTAGGCATATGCGAAACTAGGTGGGCAAACCTCGTGACAACCACAGGATCATATACGTATGTGGTAAAAATAATGAAAAAGGAGTCGGCTTCATACTAGACCAAGACATGAAAAATGCGTTCTAGGTTACTGCCAGTTATCTGAAAGAGTTATTGTGGTGAAACTGAAAGGAAAGCCCTTCAACATAGCTGTTATCATCATTTATCCATCACACCCAGGGCAGGAACTTTTTGTTGCTGTTTCTGTAACAAACTGTTTTTTATGGGGCAGGGTTGTTAGCCCTGCACCCAACCCTCAAACCTGGAGGACCGGCAGACCATACTTGGTCCTTACGTTTACAGCACCTGGCATTCCCTAAATGGTCACCCGTTTAAGTACTGACCAGGCTCGATGTTGCTTAACTTCGGTGATCGGACGGGAACTGGTGTATTCAACACGATATAGCCGTAGACATAGCTGTTATAGTAGTGTATGAATCACCCACGCAAAGCACTTAGGATGAAATAGAGTCTTTCTTTTCTATAATGGACAACGTTAAGGGCTCAGTGTAAATCACAAGAAATTAAAATTATCATGGGAGAACGGAATGCCAAAGTAGGTAGACAGAGGGAAGGTGTAACATTTGGTAACTTTGGACTAGGAAATCGCAATGACTACCGAGAAAAATGGGTCCAGTGGTACACAGCGAATGACCAGGAAATAACCAACACTTGGTTTCAAGAACACCCAGGACGATTATGGACATGAAGAGGCCAAGGAAGAGACGCGAAAAATCAAATCGACTACATTGAATATTGCTGCCATATCTGGTCGGGTGCCCCTGCTACTCTCCTCGGGCTTCTCGACAAGGTACAGCGGAGGGTCTGCAATGTGATAGATACAGACTTAGCAGACCGCCTGCAGTCTCTCTCTCACCGGCGCAACGTGGCTTCCCTGTGCCTCTTTTATAAATACTTTCACGGCTTCTGCTCCGATGAACTTAGATCACTGGTGCCCCCCCTAGGTACAAATTTGCACGAGATACTAGATTAGCTACTAGATCCCACCCTTTTACAATGAAACCGATAAAATGCAACCGCAACTTCTGCTCCAATAGTTTCTTCTCTCGCACTTCCTGACTGTGGAATTCCCTTCCACATGATTGCTTCCCCGACGGCTACAATCTCCAGGAGTTTAAATGTAAGGTCAATAGACACCTCCTAATACACTAACTCGCTCCCATTCTTTCAAACACTCTTCCCATCTACCCTAACCCAGTCCTCTGTATCCTTACCCATCTATCACTTTCCTTCTGACATTTCCTATATCTAACCACTCCTTCTCTTTACCTTCCTCTATGTAGCCCCATGCGCAACAGTGGCAGTGGAATGCCTTGCTTGGGGTGAAATTTAAGAATGCAGTTGTTCAATGTAAAAACTTATTGTTATGTTGTGTGTAACAGAAATAGTTGGGTAAATAATCACAAACAACGGAAATAATTAAATGAAATATATTACCGGAAAATAGTATGTACAACAGAGTGATTAGTAGAGTATAGGAACAATCGGTTAGAAAGTAATAGACGTAGAGTCTGTGTATGGTGCACTTCCGGTTCGCTACCGGAAGTACTCGACTGACTTGGTATCGAGAAGAGAGAATACTGGATTGTTATGTAATATATGTCTTTCAGTATGACAGCGAATGCTGGACAATCCCATCAAAGATGAATGAAAGAATTAACGCAACTAAAATTTGGTTCTGCAGAAAGAAGCTGAGGATACCAAGGACCGAACATGTTAGCAATGATGAGATAATTTGAGAGGATGGAAACGAAAAGGAAACTGTAGACTTAACATCAAGAAAAGACAGCTGAAGTTTCTTAGACATGAAACCTAACTTGCTTTTTGAAACTGATATAAATCTAAACTTATTTATAAATGGAACTTTGTGTGTGTGTGTGTGTGTGTGTGTGTGTGTGTGTGTGTGTGTGTGTGTGTGTGTGTGTATCCGTTACCTATAGACTCCGAAACGGCTGAACCAATTTTCTTGATAATTTACACAGTTGTACTATAAGCATCTGCGAGTGTTCTTAGCTAGGTTTTGTGTCGGGGTACCTCCGATAAATATCGAAAATCGATAATTGAAAAAATCGGTTTATAGAAGGAGTGATCCGATTTTAATCAAATTTCATACACTTATAGACAAAGACATAAGAAACGATATTCAGAAGTTTCAAGGTTGCAGTTCTTACAATAGTGCAGGAAATTGATAATATATATATATATATATATATATTAAAGGCAAGATGTTTGTGTGTGTATCTGTTTATCTGCCTGTATGTCTATTTTTTTCAGGCCTTTTATTTTAGTTTTTGCTTCGGGTTTGGCACTAAGTAAGTATAATTGTAGTTCTTAGTCTCAGCCATGATACCATTTACTCGGAGGACTTATTTAGCCTTTAAAATTCAGTTTACAACGAAAAATACTTATTTGATATCGATAGCAGGAAATCAAAATTTGACTTACATACATTCATTTTTCATTCGGTCTACGGTTTTGCTTTAACTGGAAACAACTATTGCTTTTTAGTCTTTCTGAGCTCCAGGACCATGGATTAGTTTCAATGCTTTCATTACACCCGAGCAACGCCGGGCTATACTGCTAGTATATATATATATATATATATATATATATATATATATATATATATTAGGTGCGATTGGTAAATTGTCGCAATTATTTTATTATTTCAAATATTCTTCAGACTGAGTCTGAGCTCCAGGACTATGGATTAGTTTCAAATCTGTACTGCTAGTGGATCTATATCTATCTTTTCACTCTACATTAAACCAGACCCTAGGTTCACCTGCTGTACTTATTTTAAATCGAACGTAACCCTCCTTTTTGACTTTTGTGCAAAGAAGACCTATGTCTGCTTTTTTGAAAGTTGTGCTAATCAGAACGATCAGTAACTTTTTGACTCTTATATAAACCGAAATTTATTTCTCACTGGTGCCCCCTAGGTACTAATTTGCACGAGATACTAGATTAGCAACTAGATCCCACCCTTTTACAGTGAAACCGATAAAATGCAACCGCAATTTCTACTTCAACAGTTTCTTCTCTCGCACTTTCCGACTGTGGAATTTCCTTCCGCATGATTGCTTTCCCGATGGCTACAATCTCCAGGAGTTTAAATGTAAGGTCAATAGACACCTCCTAACACACTAACCATCTTTCAAACACTCTTCCCATCTACCCAACACCCAGCCTCGGTATCCTTACCCATCTATCACCCTCCTTCTGACATTTTCCTATATCTGACCATCCCTTCTCTTCACCTTCCCCTATGTAACCCCATGCGCAATAGTAACAGTGGAATGCCTTGCTTGGGGTGAAATGAATAAGAAAAAATTATTTTACTCTGATGCAACCGAAACAGTATCTAGGTTTTTGCCTCTCGTGTAAACTGGATCTCTTCTTCTTCTTCTTCTTCTTCTTCTTCTATGTGCCCTGTCCCTTCAGGACGTAGGCGATCATGGTTCTCCACGTCTCCCTATCCCTTGTGGCCCTTAGCATGTTTACTCCTGTTACTCCTGGCAACCCCCGTTCCGTCATCCACCTGATCAGGCCCTGCAAATATGTTATCCGCTGCCTTCCTCCGTCTCTTTTTCCTTCTATCTGGCCAAGTCAGTATCAGGTTCTCCAGGCTCTCCTTCCTTATTGCATGTCCCAGGAACTTCAGTTGTCTCTTCCTGATGCTCAGTATTAATTTCCTTTTTGTTGCTATCCTTTCCAACTCCTCATCGTTGCTTGCATGCTCAGTCCACGATATCCGCAGTATCCTTCTGTAGAACCACATTTCCGCTGCTTCCAGTTTTGTCCTCATTTTTGATGATATTGTCCAGCATTCACTGCCGTATTGAAGAACTGACATCACACAGCAATCCAGCACTCTTTTCTTTGTTTCTAGTGAAATTTTCCTGTGTGTTAGTACTTTACTCAGCTTCTGGAACGCGTCCTTTGCCATGTCAATTCGCCTTCGGATCTCTGTGTCGCACTTTCCATCTCCTGTTAGAACACTTCCTAGGTATTTAACTTTTTGTACTTGCTTGATTCTGGTGTCCCCTACCTGTATTTGGCATTTTGGGTTGCACTTTTTGCTGATGACCATGCATTTAGTTTTCTTGAAGTTTATTTGTAGTCCTTTTTTGTCACTCTTCACCGCTACCTTCTGTAGGAGGTCTTGTAGTTTCCTTTCCGTATCTGCAATCAGCACTCATACCGGCCATAATTATTAGGTCACCCCAGTGTTTGCCCAGAAGAGACGGACGGCTGCCAGGGTCCGGAAGTCGTTCATAGAAAGCCCTTTCCATTTTACTGGTCTTAATGATTTCGAAACTTTGTTGAAGCACGACGCTCACCTCAAGGTTGCAGCTAGTGTAGAGCACTTGATGCGTACATGTGTTATTACACTGATCCCTCTATCTGGATCAGAGCTAATATTCAATACTAATAGGATCCTTTCGAATTTACTCCTTCCTGAATTTTGCCGTATATATATATATATATATATATATATATATATATATATATATCATACATATATATATATATATATTGTCATCCGCAGACAGATCTGTTTCGCTGTATCACAGCTCATCAGTATGGTTAGACAGCCGATTGTTTTCTTACCCGGGATTGAAACCCGACCGAAATGGCGTCAGTCGGTGACTCTACCCCTGGGTTATGGGCGTTCGGTGGAATATGCACATTCCACCGGCCATAATTATTAGGCCACCCCAGTGTTTTTAAAATGATCTATTTCATACTATTTTTAGTATTTATTGCCAAAAGAATAATTGTAAATGAAAATAGAATCGTTCTTTTGTTAATACTGCAAAATAACATATGAATCAAATGAATTTATAAATATTTAATAACTACCTATATTGCAGTTTCATCAATGAAAGAATGAAAAAATTTAGGCTGATTTGGACGAGATCAACTTTGCTTCCTTGCCTTGTAAAATTTTGCAAAGTAATAATAACAAAAGAACCATTCTATTTTCATTTGGCAATAAATACTAAAAGTAGTATGAAATACTTCATTTCTTTAAAAAAAATGGTGTAGCCTAAAGATTATGGCCCGTAGTGTCTACCCCTATAGATTAAATAAAAAGTTTAATTCGAAATTTCCTAAAGATTATCTGGATCGACAGGCACTTGAGGAAGGCCGAAAAGTACAACAATCGAAACGTCGGGATAATAACATTTCAAAGACCTTGATATTAGTCTGCGTCGAAATAATACGAAAACCATTACAGCAATGCATATTTATCTATATTTGTTATCTTCTTCGAACGACAATACGCAGACATCTTGGAGTTTGTTTTTTTAATCAATTCGTGCCAAATAAGGCGATAGTTTTACAAAAGATTACTGCCAGTGAAAGAGAATGAAAGGATTTTAGAATCAACCGGAAACCCAATTCTAACCAGGGAACAAGCAATGTCTATAATTCTATTCAAAGCCAGAGAAGGGGTGTGAATAGGATGATAGGCAAACGTATGTATTTCAATTAAGGAAAGAAAAGAAAAATATTCAATAAAATTTCAAAATTCAGACGGTGACGGGAAGCTGAGGGCAGGTGTGCTCTTAATACAGGATAATGCATTCTTTAACATTGATCAGGTTGCAGTAGCTGAAGCAGCCAACTGTGGCTTTGAATTGCCACCCCATTCTCATTACGCAGTAGACTTGGTTCCATCTGACTTCTTCCTGTTTAATAAACTTAAATCCTACCTACTCACCTCTCTGGTCTCTAACATAATTTCAAAACTTGAACCCCCCCCCCCCAATAAGGCTAGCGGAGGTGACGGAATCCCAGTCATTATCTTGAAGAAATGTGCCCCGAATTCTCCTCTGTCCCCTATAAACTCTATAATCAATGCCTCTCTACTTCCTGTTTTCCTGCCTGCTGGAATTCCTCTTCTGTGGTGCTTGTATTTAAAAACTCAGGAGAACCCTCGGACACCTCTAATTACTTCGAGATTATCATGAAATACTTCGAGATTATCATTTTGGAAACCATCATAAGGTCATATGAGCTTCGGACGATCATGACGCCACATTTATCCATGATTGGATTGCAATGTTTAAGCATCATTGGACCACGTACATTGGTGGAGGAGGTGGGGTTCTATATTGAAAAATAGTGAAAAACTCTTGTTTCTCCAACTCCTTCTGAGTGAAGCTTAGAACTTCTGTATTTGGGGATTCTGATGAAATGGAGTATCTGGAAGAGAGAAAAACTATTAATGGACAGTACTATGCCTCAGAATTAAGAAAAGTGAAGGAAGCAATCAACTTGAAATGCAGAGGGAAGCTGAGGGCAGGTGTGCTCTTGCTTCAGGATAATTCACTTATTCACATTGATCAGGTTGCAGGAGCTGAAGCAGCCATCTGTGGCTTTGAAATGCTACCCCATTCTCATTACTCACTAGACTTGGCTCTGACTTCTTCCTGTTTCATAAACTCAAAGCCTACCTACGTGGTCATCATTTTGGAAACCATAATAAGATCATATGTACTTTGAACGATCATGACGCCACATTCTTGCATGATAGGATTGCAATACTTAAGCATCATTGGACCAAGTACATTGTAGGGGAGGTTGGATTCTATATTGAAAAAAAGTGAAAACTGTCTTGTTTCTCTAACTCCTTCTGAGAGAAGCTTAGAACGTTTTAATGTTTCTTGTATGCTTGAAATTGTGAAGATGTTCAGGCTGGTAGTGTCTGTTGACAAGGTGATGACTTCTGTATTTGGGGATTCTGATGAAATGAAGTATCTGGAAAAGGTAAAAACTATTAAAGGACAGTACTATGCCTCGTAATTAAGAAAACTGAAGGAAGTAATCAACTCAAAATGTAGAGGGAAGCTGAGGGCAAGTGTGCTCTTACTACAGGCTAACACACTCGTTAACATTGATCAGGTTGCAGTAGCTGAAGCAGCCAAATATGGCTTTTAATTGCTACCCCATTCTCATTACTCAACAGACTTGGCTCCATCTGACTTCTTCCTGTTTACTGAACTTAAACCCCATCTGTATGGTAGTCATTTTGGAAAATATTACATATGTGCTGTGGAGGAGTTTTGTGGAACTATGACACCATCTTCTTCTGTGATAGGATTGCAATACCTACTTTCATGACTCTCTTGTTAACCAGGACTATGTCTACTTCTTGAAGCTAAGCTAAACTGAATATATGTCTACCTTTTTGACAATTAATCTGTCTCTTCCCTCCAGTTATGAATTAAATAACAGGACAGATTGTGTTCTATAGTCTTGGCTGGCAACCAATCTACCACAGAAAGTAATAGCAACCTACTGCAGGATAATCTTCTGCCCAGTCAGTCATGTCTCTTTTGAGACCTGATCGTCTAAGCGTGTATCAAGTATGGCACTTCACTGACTGACTCCTCAAACCTGAATTGGATTCAAAGCGAGCTGTTAAAACACACTGGTTCTTGATCTGCAAAGAACCTCAAGCAGACAGCTTATATTGGAAAGGTGAAGGCTTTTGGTTTATTGTATTCTGAAGGCTTCATCCTTACCTGAAAAAGAAAAAAAACGATTAATGGAGAGTACTATGCTTCAGAATTAAGAAAACTGAAGGAAGCAATCAACTTGAAATACAGAGGGAAGCTGAGAGCAAGTGTGCTCTTACTACAGGCTAACACACGCATTAACATTGATCAAGTTGCAGTAGCTGAAGCAGCCAAATATGGCTTTGAATTGCTCCCCCATTCTCATTATTCAACAGACTTGGCTCCATCTGACTTCTTCCTGTTTACTGAACTTAAACCCCATCTGTATGGTAGTCATTTTGGAAACCAAAATAAGATCATATGTACTTCGGACAATCATGACGCCACATTATCCCATGATGGGGTTGCAATGACGGGAGATGCAGAGTTGAATTAGACTCTAGAAAGAACCGAAAACCTGATGCTGAATAGAAAACAAAGGATAAAACTCTACTCCTGTTGAGAAAACAGAGGACGAGTGTGAACCGGGCGAAAAGCGAAACTCTCTACTCCGAATAAGAAAAGAGCAGAAAAAATAGTGAATACAATTCCAATGTTCAAACGAAGACGCTAGAGATATAATACTGAAGTATAATTTACATGGAACTGCAACCCTACTCAGTTAAGTGCCATATGTGATACACACTTGGGCAATTATGTCTCGAAAGACTGGGCACATTGCTTTCTATGGTAGACTGGTTGCCTACCAAATCTATAGAACCTAATCTGTCCTGCTATTCCACTCATACCTGTAGGAAGAAGAGGTGGATTATATTATTATATTAATGAGTAGTAATTAGTGGGGGATTATTTTACTACTTCATGAAAATAGAAAACCGATTCCGCACTTGATACTCAGTAGAAACTTTGATTATGCTTCCAACTATTATACTCAGTCAGTTAAGTGCCATATGTGATAAACGCTTGGGCAATCATATCTCTTTCGAGACATGACCGAGTGGGCAGAAGATTATCTCGCAGTAGGTTGCCATTGATTTCTGTGGTAGACTGGTAACCTACCAAACCTATAGAACCTAATCTCTCCTGCTATTCAACCCACAGATGTAGGAAGAAGAGATGGAATATATTATTATATTAATAAGTAGTAATTTATGGGGGATCAGTTTACTACTTCATGACAACAGAAAACTGCTCCCCCACTTCCCAGTATGCTTCCAACTATTAGTCAGTTAAGTGCCATACGTGATACACGCTTGAGCAATCATATCTCTTTCGAGACATGATTGACTGGGCAGAAGATAATCTCTCAGTAGGTTGCTATTACTTTCTACGGTAGACTAGTTGCCGACCAAGGCTATAGAACCCAATCTATCCTGTTATTTAACTCATAACTGGAAGGAAGAAACGGATTCATAACCTTTCCCAAAGGTATTTGCGCGTAAGTGAATAAAAGGAATTCAACGGGAATTCGAACTCGGCTCCCAGATTTTTCGTTCCGAGCCGATATCCACTGCACCACAACGCACATCCGTAAAACTAAGCAAGAAAAATGGGATAAAATCCTACCTCTGTTCAAAAGACCGAGATGGAAGACGAGCCGGGTGATAGGGGAGTAGTTGGGAACCGGAAACCCGAACATAATCAGGAAACAAGAGATAAAAGGATAAAGTAGATGGAGCGAGCAATGATGAGGTCTTGGAAATGATGGAAACAAAAAGGAAATTAATACTGGGCACCAGGAAGAGACAGCCGAAGATTCTGGGACACGCAATGAGAAAGGAGGGCTTAGAGAATCTGATACTAACAAGCCAGATAGAGGGAAAAAGAGACAGGGGAAAGCAACGGATAACATATTTGAAGGACCTAATCAGGTGGATGACGGAACGAGGATTGCATGGTGTAACAGGAGAAGGCGTGCTCAGAGCCTCCAGGGATAGGGAAACGTGGAAAGTCATGATCGCCTACGTACTGAAGGGACAGGGCACATAAAAGAAGATGGATTTATTTTTGTTAACACTCATTAGATACTTTTAGATATAATTGTAATCGAGTTCCTTAGACAAATCCTTGTTAGTCAATAATAATTATTGAACAATATTTCTTTTCGTTGACCTCACTGACGCTAAAGCAAAACAGGCGACTACGAATAAGGATGAAAACTTAAAACTCGCCAGAAGCTTATTCTTTGCTTCTCGTCCGCGTAAGTTGCTTCACTTTGGAGAGTGACGGAGAAATCTTGTTAAAGTGATTAAGACACTTACATTTGAGAAAAGCTATTTTATGTCTTTGTAGAATGAGATATGTCTGTACGTAAGCAAGTACGCCTCGGGTATTGCATGCTATGTACTTTTTGTGTTCAGTGTAAAACCAGTAGAAAAAATGACCCCTCTCCAGATTGAAAACGAGACACGTCGTATCTTTAAAACAGTGATTCTTAACCTGAAGCGTTGATGGATGCTTTTCAGGGTTCTCATGAGAATCAGACAGAAAATTAAGATTTATATTTACTAGACAGTTGTTGTTCCAATCAATGGTTTCCCATTGAAAGAATAAAAAAAAATGGGTGATGCCACTGATCGATGGCAGAAAGTCTTGGAAAATGATGGTCTTTATTTTGAGCAATAATTTTTGTTGTTTTTGCGAGTAAAATTTCAATTTTTGCAAGTGTTTACTAACTTTTGGGACAACCTAATAGTGCGTTTTGTAACGCCATCAAGTTGTCACTAGCAGACGTTCTTTGGTAGACAAGTAGGGTAAAAGCATTTTCAAAGCATACGACTTCGTCTAAGAGCGCCATAAAAAGAAATAAGAATAAAATGTAAGAAACAATGATTATAATTGGTAATCAAATCAATGCGTAGGTTAATGAAGATATATATCTTTTTGTTATAAATACGATATTTATTTTTTTGTCTATCTTGTTTTTCAGCTTGCCTCCTTTTGCTGCCAAGAGGGAACGCCATGCACCTAATTCCACTTGCGTCACTTCTCATGCTCGCAATTCGTCACGTGTCAAGTCAAGATTGTGAAACGCTCGGCTCGGAAATTCGCGTCAACAAATTCTTAAACGTTGAACATCATGGTCGACAAATGAACGTACGCTGTGGGGTGCAGCTAAGTCTTAACAAATGCGAAGGGACTTGTTGGTCGTACGAGTCTCCCAGTGTCATTGATCCCAGAGGATTTAGAAAGGTAAGAACTGTGGCGCTGTACATAGTCCATTTCTCCCGAATACGTGGCTCTTTATCACTCACAGCCACATCCAATATTCAGGCTATTATTTCTTAATTGAACGCTTATAAGTAGTTAATTATTCGAGGGGGCGCTTGTTGTAACGGCTATGAAGGTCAGTTAGTTAAGTGCCACACGTGAAACACACTTGGGCGATCATGTCTCGAAAGAGACATGACTGACTGGTAGTAGGTTGCCATTGCTTTCTGTGGTAGACTGGTTGCCAGCCAAGGCTATAGAACCCAATCTGTCCTGTTATTTAACCCATAACTGGAAGGAAGAGACGGATTAATACCTTTCCCAAGGGTATTTGTGCGTAAGTGAATGCAATGAATTCAACTAGAATTCGAACTCGGCTCCCGATTTCTCGTTCCGAGCCGATGTCATTGCACCACAACGCACATCCTATGGAGGTAAGAAATCTAAAAGTGAGAGTTTACCAGTGATTGCTGTATTTGGTTTAATATTTTCTTCTTTTTTTGTGTTATGTACCTTCGTTGTGGTGCCGTAGATATCGACTCGGAACGACAAATCCGGGAGCCAAATTCGAATTCCAGTTGAATTCATGGCATTCACTTACGCACAAATACCCTTGGGAAGGTATTAATCCGTCTCTCCCTTCTAGTTATGGGTTAAATAATAGGACATATTGGGTTCTATAGCCTTGGCTAGCAACCAGTCTACTGCAGAAAGCAATGGCAAACTACTGCAGGATAATCTTCTGCCCATTCAGTCATGTCTCTTTCGATATTGCATTTTGATTTGGTTCAGTGCCGAACTTTACTGTCAGCAACTTGAGCGAGTCTACGAAAAGTTGAAGCAAAAGTACCCGGCTCTGATCAACCGAAAGCTTGCTTTGATGCAACAGGACAATGCCAAGCCACACACCGCCATGAAGACCAAAGACAAGCTTGCAGAGCTGGACAGTGTTGAGGTTTTGCCACATCAAGCCTATAGTCCTGATTGTGCTCCATCAGATTACGGTCTTTTCCGCTCAATGTAACACTTTCTGAAGGCCGGCGATTCGACTCTTTGATGAAGTCTTGGAAGCGTGTCAAGAATTCTTTGATTCGAAGCCGGCTGAATGCTATTTTGACCAGATCCGAAAGCTTGCAGATCGATGGCAGAAAGTCTTGGCAAATGATGGTCTTTCTTTCGAGACATGATCGCCCAAAGCGTGTAACACGTATGGCACTTAACTGACTGACCTTCAAGATGTGGGCAATCATGGCTCTCGACAATTTCCAATTTTTTGTATCTCTTAGAAATCTTATTACTATCCTCCTCCCTCTTCTCACGTCACGCTCATAAAGTAGATTTTTGGTTTTGTCTACCTCTCTTGAGGTTAATATATCTTGTGAGTGTCTAATTTTCCAAGCCCACTTTCCTCATCATATGTCCCAGAAATGTGCAACTCTTATTTCTACATTTCGTTTTTATTTCAATATTTCTTTAAATTTTCCCCATCGAAATATATATATATTTTTATTATTTTTTATAATCGTCTCACCCCAAGCAAGGCAGTACTGTCACTGGTGCGCAGGGTGTTGCATAATAGACGAGTTAAGAGATAGGAGAAGAGGTCAGAGTAGGTTCGGAGAATGGGTAAGAGAAGGACGGGTACATTGGTGTGAAGAGAGGTGCGTGAGAGGAAAGTGTGAAGGAGGATGGGAGTCAAGGAGATAAGGGATGACAGTTGACGTTGCATTTAAACTCTTGGAGATTGTACTATCAGGGAAGCCTGAATAAGGATGGAAGTTCTACAAGCGGGAAATGGAAGGAAAGAAGCTGATGGAGTAGAAGTTGTGGTTACACTTGATTGTTTTCACAGTGAAAGAGTGGGGCCTTGTTGCTAGTCTAGTAGCCCGAGTAAATTCGCATGGGTTGGGGCTCCAAGGAGCTAAGCTCGTTGGAGCAGAATCCGTGAAAGTATTTGTAGAAGAGACGGGGGAAGCCACATCTCTTTGGTGAGAATTTTCTGTCGAATTTTGGTTGTTTTTCTTCCTTTACTGAAAGTTCAGGCGATGTGCTTCCTGTTATGAAAATAGCTAGCGTAGAAATACAATAGCGCATTACTTTTTTACCGGAAGTACATCGCCGGAAGTATCAGTAAATGAAGAAAGATCGAGCAAAAATCTGCCAAAATTCTTTGCATTACGCAGTACGTCATTCTGCAGTTAATTACATGACTTCGTGAGAGTTACGGGAGAGAAAAGTGAAAGATATAGTTCGTTTTTTTTATGGACATTTAAATAAAAAATGGTAAGTTTCTTCAATAACTAACAGTTGATTTGAGTTCAGCATATACATTTGCACAGAGATAATGCTATTTTGGATAAATTTGAAGGAGGAAAAGCGTCGGGACTTACAACGAAAATTTACCTTATTTTTGGAGATAAACACTTTAATAAATAAATAAATAGTGCATCAATATATTTGCTGCAAATATAAAATATAAATATATAAAGAAATCAGCCAAAGCTGATAAAGTAAACCTGGTTGCTGCCCTTCAAAAGAACTCATCATCCTTGATTTAATGGGGTAGGAAATGGCTCGTAAATTTTAACGCCTCCAAAACGAAGCTGCCCTTCTTTAACCACCATAGGAAACTTTCTTACCTATCGTCAGAATGGATGATACTAGACTCCTATGTCCTCATTCTCTCAAATGATTTCAAATGGAATGACTTCATCGAATTCATAGCTGCATCTACTACAAGGAAGTTAGGATCAATATAACGGGCAGAAAAATTTTTCACGTTAGAGTCAATTTTGCATCATATCATAATACAGCTTGTTCCTTCCTTAGTTAGTTACTTAGTTCGTCCGTCCGTTACGCAACTTACTCTCTATACGAGCTTTCTCTTCCCCTCTATCATTTTAAACGCTATTCTCCTCAGCCTTTCTCTCACCTTTGTCAAACGGAAGGGTAGTAAAGAGTGAGAGAGTAGGTGGTGAAAGTCTATAGCATTACCGTAGCAGCAGCTGTGAGTATATGTGTGTGTACTGTATAATATAGTAAAAAAAAGGTAGGTTTGTTGTCGTATCCTGCGATCTAATAACAAAATTTCTGGCCTCTTTTATACCCTTGGCTATTACTCAGTTGGTCTTTTCTGTTTATAATAGACACAGGAGCCTTTAAAATAACTTTAATTAATTTTTAAAATTTTTAATCCCTTCTAACATTTTCAAAATTTTGTCAGAAAGTTTTGTTTTGATTTGAGTTAGCGGCTAAAGAAACGTTACCATTGTTTTACAATGGAAACGTAATGATTGCATCACCCAGTTTTTTCGGTGCCAAACACATTAATTTGGAAATTCTCGCAAAAATCAAATAAATGGTGGATTTTAATGAAACTATCAGTACTCATTCACAAATGAATGAAATTATTTTTGAAATTATTATTTTTTTTCAAAAACTTGATAAAAATATTTTTTACCCCACTCCACGCAAATCCATGAAATCTTAATAAATTTTACATTGATGGCTAACTTTTGTATTATTTGTTCAACACAGGACTCATTGTGGAACAAAAAGCATCTATTTTTTTTTTATTTTAAGTTTGCAATCATTATCCGAAAATCTTCTCCGAAGAGTAAAATAAAAAATGCAATAAAACTGATATAATTTAATTTGATTAAGGAATTGCTGGAATAAATAATAACTATTAAGGACGTTATACTCGGCGTCACGAAAAAACCTTTCTTTTGATACACCGTTTCTTTGTTGGAGGTGCGGGTATGAATTTTTAACTTTTCTAAAATTATTTATAAATAAAGTAAAACGTTTGGAATCAAGTGACACTTCACCGGATTCTAGAAATTTGTGTTCGTAAGCTTATATAAATAGCCAGAGTTAGAACTAGGGGTAGCACCAGCCTCCCCTCTCGCTGGTGCAGCTATCCGGGGAGAGAGAGAGAGAGAGAGAGAGAGAGAGAGAGAGAGAGAGAGAGAGAGAGAAAGAGTTTCTAAAATGCACCTCGTGATGTAGAGATGCTCAGAGAGGTAGTAGGGAAGAGAGAGAAGTCACGCTGGTTGAAGGGAAAAATGATTCTGGCAAGACTTATCAGAAGTTGTTTCAAGTTTTATCTACCGCGGACCATGCAAGTGAATTCCTGAATAAATTATTTTTTTCAGCACTGTGGCATCTGTTTTCTTACATAATATATTTATTTCCTTCTTATAGCTTTCTCATTCTACTCTCTGTTGGAGTTTCTGAAGTTTTTTTGTGTCTGCTATCAACATTGTGGCATCTGTGTTCTTACATAATATAGCTAGTCCTTTCTTCTAGCTTTCTCATACTACTTTTTTCAGTAGTTCGTGCAGTTTTCTTTCTGTTTCTGCTATCGTCACTGTGTCATCTGTGTATCTTATGTTGTAAAGATTATAAACATAAATAAAAAATAAACTTTTCCTTTACACCCAATGGTGTGTAGAGCAGCGTTTTTGTTGTTTCTGTAACAAACTGTTTTTATGGGGCAGGGTTGTTAGCCCTGCTCCTAACCCCCAAACCTGGATGAATGTGATTTTCTAAGCGTAGCTTAGACGTGACACACGGCCGAAAGTAGGGGATACCCAGTGAGGATCGAACTCACTTATAATGATTATAGTGAGACGAGCTTTCTAACCATTACACCACGCCGAGGTACCCTGTGAAGATTATGTCTACCAATAATAAATCCTGCTAGGAAATCTAGTTCTCTCAGGATCGCCTCACGATGAAAGTTGAATAAGTTCAGTAAGAAGAACACATTCTTGTCTTACACACCCTTTTATTTTTGGGTATTTACTGAGTACATTTTCTGTCTGTATGCAGGTGGTTATCTCCAAACACCCCTAATTTCAGGGTTATTCTAATATCTTTCTCAAATAGATCAAGCTTACCGAGCAGTTGAAATAGTTCTTCGTATCGCACCTTATTAAAAACTTTTGCATATCTATCTAAACTTATTTACAAATGGAACTTTGTCTGTGTGTGTGTCCATTACCTATAGACTCCGAAACGGCTGAAGCGATTTTCTTGAAAATTTACACAGTTGTACTATAAGCGTCTGCGAGTGTTCTTAGTTAGGTTTTGTGTCGAGGTACCTCCTAATAAATACCGAAAATCGATAATAAAAAAAATCGGGTTATAGAAGGAGTGGTCCGATTTTAATCAAATTTGATACACTCATAGACAAAGATATAAGAAACGATATTCAGAAGTTTCAAGGTTGCAGTTCTTACAATAGTGCAGAAAATCGATAATATATATATATATATATATATATATATATATATATATATATATATAAAAGGTGTGTGTGTGTGTCTGTTTATCTGCCTCTATGTTTGTATTTTTTTCAGCCCTTTTATTTTAGTTTTTGCTTCGGCTCTAAGTAGGTATAATTGTAGTTCTTAGTCTCAGCCATGATACCATATACTCAGAGGACTTATTTAGCCTTCAAAATTCAGTTTACAACGAAAAAAACTTATTTGAAATCGATACCAGGAAATCAAAATTGGACTTACATCCATTCATTTTTCTTTCAGTCTACTGTTTCGCTTTAACTGGAAACTACAATTGCTTTTTAGACTTTACGTGCCAACGTCCAAAGTGTCTGAGCTCCAGGACCATGGATTAGTTTTAAAGCTTTCATTTCCCCCGAGCAACGCCGGGCTATACTGCTAGTTCTGTAAAACTGCTGTACACACTTCTGCATTTGTATGATTGACAATATTGATTTTTCTTTTTGTTTTTTTCTTTGTACAGAAATGTAACTGCTGCCGTGAACGCGAGTTGGTAGACCGGAGTGTCGTATTAGACGAATGCTATGATGCCGTGAGCGGTCTGATCGTACCGAGCCTCCATCCAGTTATTGTCATTAAGGAACCAATGAACTGTGAATGTCGCGAGTGTGCAAACTTCATTTGAGCAGAATATTCAGCTCATCTGAGCATGCGCCGAATTTTACCAGAACGAGGCCAGTTGTCACTTCGCCTTGGCTACAAACTGAAGATGCTGCGAGCCTGGTGTTCTACGCATCAACCTGACGAATCGAAATAAAAAAAATTGCTGAACGAATGAGTTGATGATTTGTTTTTTACTCGTAAAACTTTCAAATTTGCAGTTTGATGATGTTCACTTTGGCTTCAGTAGTTGATGCCTTATTGAAGACATCGTTTTGTGACAAAACGTTTACTGATTTTAGTTTTCTAATGTAGATACGTCTGTGTAGCTATGGATGTTGGGAATAAGGTTGAATTATTGAATGGCAAAATGTCAAAAGTTCTGTGTAACGCTTTTTGGCCTTCAAAAGGACATCATCAGACTAAAGTAATACGCTGATTTTTCGAATTGCATATTTTGAAAGTGGGTGGATATAAAATAAAATCATCAATTATAATTATGCTGCGAGATATTACTTTATTTTATATTGTTCTATTATTATTATGTCATTTTTCATCATATTTCGATTTCTGCTTTGGTCTCACTACCAACCAAGTCTGCGGGGAGACCTAAGGTAGGTCGTGGCGTGTTGTTATGACTCCATTTCATGTTTTTCTATCTTCCCTATCATCCCTAGCATTACACAGATAAAGTTTTTCTTAGTGTGTGGGCTGTACTTAATAAGACAATTTTTTGTATATCTCTTAAGCTGGGGTTTCCAGGGATTCTTTCAATGTGTTGCTTTGTTCCATTTTTTATCATTCCAAGTGCACCTACTATCACTGGCACAACTCTTGTTTTCAATTTCCACATTTTTTCTATTTCAATTTCCAGGTCTTTATATTTTGACAGTTTTTCAAATTCCTTGGTTTCTATGTTACAATCCGCTGGACAAGCCATATCAATTAATAGACAAGTTTTCTCCTTCTGGTTTTTAACAATAATGTCTGGCCTGTTTGCTTCAATTTTTCTGTCTGTGTAGATGGTGTAATCCCATAGATTATTATTATTATTATTATTATTATTATTATTATTATTATTCCTTCGATTTCTGGTGAATACTAATTTCATTCCGGGTCCCAACCAGAGACCTTAGGTCAGAAATGGCATCATGACATTTTCCCCTGGGCGTTTTCTGAGAAAGAAAACCCGCCAAAAACCGATACGTTCCGATAGACTAAGTGAAGGGATTCTTGGTAGCCCCAAGCCTTAAAGAAAAACCAAAAAAAGAAAAAAAATTACTCACTAGTACAGCTTACACACTATGAAGAGCTTTATATATGTATATATATATATATATATGTAAGATGTGTGTGATGTTAGTTTTTTTGTTTGTTTGTTTTGATTTGTTACAAAAAATAATTAGTGGAAAATGTTTCTGTTTGGGAGATGGAAAGAAATGTGTATACAACTAAAATCAAAGGAAATAATAATAATAATAATAATAATAATAATAATAATAATAATAATAATAATAATAATAATCAATGGAAAATGTCATGAAGCCATTTCTGACCTTAGGTATCTGTTTAATATCCGGGAAATGTTTATACAACGGAAACCCAAGAAAATAATAACAATAATAGAATTCTTATTGTCCCTACGTTCATTAGTTAGTTAGCACGTACGTTACGCCTTATAACACAGATAAATTATGGACAATTCCGTCTTGATGGTGAATAAAGTTGAAAGAAAAATATGTATCAGAGACGCTGTTTGTTTTTAGGAAAAAGAATGACGAAAAAGAAAGAAAGAAAGAAAGAAAATGAAAGAAATTGAAAGAAAAGAGAAAGAAATAAAGACAAGATAGAGAAGGCGATAATGCTCTCATCCGTTTGATAAAAAACCTTATAAATTATAGAACTTTTATTTGTACTCTATTGCTTCTTTACATAATGACCTGCGTTTATAATTATGACTAGCAGTACAGCCCGGCGTTGCTCGGGTGTAATGAAAGCTTTAAAACTAATCCATGGTCCTGGAGCTCAGAATATTTGTGTGAAATTTGGTGAGAATCGGATAAAAATTGTGGTTTTGTATAAAGGACAAACAGACAGAAAAACAGACACACACACAAACATCTTGCCTTTTATATATATATATTATCGATTTTCTGCACTATTGTAAGAGCTGCAACCTTGAAACTTTTGAATATCGTTTCTTTTGTCTTTGTCTATGAGGTTATCAAATTTGATTAAAATCTGACCACTTTTTCTATAACCCGATTTTTTAGATTATCGATTTTCGATATTTATCGGGGGTACCTCGACACAAAACCTAGCTAAGATCACTCACAGACGCTTATAGTACAACTGTGTAAATTTTCAAGAAAATTGGTTCAGCCGTTTCGGAGTCTATAGGTAAGACACACACACACACACACACACACACACACACACACACACACACACACACACACACACACACACACACACAAAGTTCCATTTATAAATAAGTTTAGATTGTTATTGCAATATTTTATGAAAGTTTTTAAGTGGGATACTATTATCTTAAGAATATAAACATCCTAAAATTTTCACGTGTACTACTACTACTACTACTACTACTACTAACAATAATAATAACAATAATAATAATAATAATGTTCGGTTACTCGTTTCCGAGAACGTCTGCTTGTTAGAGTGGCTAACCAATACCTGGTTCAGATATCTGTTCCGGCATATATGTTTGGTTCAGTACCTCCAGGACTACCTGTGGTTTATGGTGGTTTTTTAAGCTTAGCTTAGACGTGGTACAAGTACGCGGCACCCAGTGAGGATCGAACGCACTACTTGTAATTGATCACGTATAACCGATGAAAGTCGGTCGCAAAGAACTTTGAATCTTTATTCGTCGACAATAATAATGATCCTATTATAATTGTGCTTCTCCCTCCTACTTCGTTCGTTCGCACGACCGTTACGTCGCGCCAGTACCTAATAAATAACGGAGTGTTTCGCGTTTTGATTGCGTGGAAAGCGTGGAAAAGTCACTACTTGATTTCAGCGAGAATATGAATGAAAGAAAGATATAAGTGAAGAGAGAGAATCAGATTAAGCTGATAAGAACACATACTACACTTTGATCTTAGCCAAATTCTGGCGCAAGATTAGTTTAATGTGGGAAGCCTGTCGCATGCACTCGCGCCAGGTCTAAAAATAGACAAGTTTCCGTGATTGAAAGCTAAATTATTAAATTTACTATTTCCTGTAAGCAAAATACTGTTAGTGAATTTCAAATAGAAATTATATTGATTGAAATCTTAACTTTTTTCGAGTTTTCAAAAGTTATCATTTTCTGCGTCCATTTTGACAGCTTGACAAGTTTGTAAAGAAAAGTTAATCCTCGGTTTTAAAAATCTTGCAAAAATGAAATATACGTCTGTGACACATTGTTTTTGAATTAACAAATTTAAAGTTGAATTAATCTGATTTACACGAGTATTACTTGTTTATAGCATGAAATTTAGAAGCTCTGATCTTCTTTACCTTTAAAATAAGTGATGATAGCCAGACAACGTGTTAGCTGATCGATGACAGCTAAGTGCGGATGACCAGAAGTGGCATAAATTGTGTAAATTTTTTTTTCTGTAAGGGGGAAGAATCTGTGAAACACGTGACCTCTTAATGTAACAAAGAAAATACTATATTTAAAAACAACTTTATATACACAAAGAAAAAAAAAATTAATAAAAATTATTAAAAAAATCTTTGAGTCAAAGATTTGTATTAAACTTGTCAATAATAGATGAGTAAATATAGTTTCCCTTAATAACTTAATAACCTAACCGCGACTTGGAAGAAATTTTAAAAATATTTTTCAAACTTTGCAAAATTATTATAATTAAAAAAGAAAATGAAAACAAGTTTTGTAAAAATTCATTATTCATCAAAAATTTTCTGAAGACTATAATATCCTTAATATATATATATATATATGTGTGTGTGTGTGTGTGTGTGTGTGTGTGTGTGTGATACCTGGATATAAGAGAAACCCTGATATAAGGTAATCATTATCCGACAGCTCTCTTATATCAGGGTTAGGAAAAACTACTAAAATGTTGTAAGTTTAAAAATGTATTTTTTTGACAGTATTTATTTATTTCTATTATATATATATATATTGGATATTTCAGACCGGCCTCGGTCTTTCATCAAAAGCAATTAAAAGCTTATATAATTAAATAATGTCATAGTTTTATTGCATTTTTTATTTTACAATTCGAAGCAGAATTTCGGAAAAACGGCTAGCTGAACAAAAACAACAACAAAAAACGATGATTTACATTCCTGAAGAAGTCCTGCGTTTAACTAATAAAATAAATTTTCGATGCAAAATTTAATTTCTTAAATGTCATGAATTTACATGAAATGGGAGTGTAACATATGTACAAATATTTTCACCAACATTTTATAAAAATAATGCTTTACAGAATAATTTTATTCATTTGTATATAAGTCTTAAAAGCTTCATTAAAATCCAATAATTATTTTATATTTCCTAGATTTTCCACATTTTTTTTTCACCGAAAAAATGAGTTGCGTAATATTTCATTATCCATAGTAAGTTCTGGTAACAATTTGGTTCAAAAGAAAAAAAAATGATTTTGGTTAAAAAAAACAAAACAAAAAAAAACAAGTTTTGTTAATAAAAAATTCGAATGTGTTAGAAAGGATTAAATTTTAAAAAATAGTTAAAAATACTTTGATTTTTCTTTTTAATAATAACATAAAAGTTTGATGAAAAAACTTTATTTTTATTAAGTTTGGTGCCTTTCTTCATGCTATACTGATTTTTTTAAGGAATTATCGGATGTACCTATTCTCGTTATTAAATTTTGATTTTAAAGATTGATATAATGGTGTGCTCGTGTCTAAACATACTTTATTTTACTATAATTGTTTTTAAATAAATGTTAAGCGTATAAATTTATATTAACAAATAGAGCTTGTAATATTTGGTATCTTTGTGATATCTTTCCTGAGGTCATTTTGGTTCATTCCTACAAGCTAAAACAATTCTATTTTTTATTATAAAAATACTATTATTTACAAAATTTTAAAATGATTCCCGGGCGTGTTTTAATCATTATCACAACGGTATGTAGATTTTATCACGGTTACAATAAGTTGCATTTGTAATTCACCCCTAAAGATGATCTTGAAAAAGCTCCAAATTACTTGGTTTAGCAAAAACTACGGCGCCTTCGTCGATGAATTTTTTCTTAACATCAAGAAATTGATTAGACAACTGGAAAGGATGAGTATAAAAATAAGTAGACACAAAATATCTATATTATTCAATAAAACATATTTGAATGAAGATATGGTGCATTTATATATATATATATATATATATATATATATATATATATATATATATATATATGTATTCTTAAATCCTAAAAACGGGAAAATGTCAGAATGTTTGAAAAACTCAATAAAAGATTGATTAAATCGTCCTTGTTGGTCGTATTCAATAGAAGATGACTAAAAGAAACGTTGCTTCTCAAATATATATATATATATATATATATATATATATATATATATATATAACTGACCATCATCATACTGTATCTATTAATGACCTATCAGCAATAACGAGCATCCTTCCTCTATGAATATAGTAAATATGAAACTAAATTCTCCCCGATGTCAATCGTGTTATATATTCTCTTACTACGGTGTATAATTTTGCTCAGAAGTGTATTTTGATTAAACGACGCACGGCCGGAAGGTGTAAAATAAAACAAAAATATTATTCTGAAAGGTAAAGGAGTGCTAAAACCTAGATGACAGTCTAGGGTTTGTTTTGATGAACAGAGTAGTCGAAGTGAGTAAAAAAACAACAAAAAAACAAAAAACAAAACAAAACAAAAAACAATACACACTCGAAATATAAACCATATGGATAACGGAAGTATCACGTGTCAAACGAAGCTCGCCTATTTAAGAGATCAGATGAGGAGAGAAAAAAAAAGAGAAGAGAAGAGAAGACGAACGCGGCCTGTCAACGCCCTCGTGTGTGCGTGCTATCGCTCCGACGAATCTCTATTCTATAATCAGTTCACTGAAGAAAAAGAATAAAAATATAGATGTATGTTTTTATATAATCTGTGTCAGTATATTGTGATAATTTCGATTCATATTGGATAATGTCTTTTTCTACTAAAAAAATGTTCATAGCAAAATCAATAATGTTGATTTTGATGATGATTATAAGCACTTCTTTTGCCACTCGGGATTACTGGGAACAAAATAGACTGAGCGGCCATTCTTGTATAATTTATCTTTCCACCACTGGAACAAAAATAATTAAATCAATTACTTTTTAAAAAAATCAAATCACCTCCAAGCAAGGCGATAATGTCACTAAGACGTAAGGAGTTTATGAATGAAAGAGAATAAGATTCTTCTTCTTCTTCTTCTTCTTCTTCTTCTTCTTCTTCTTCTTCTTCTTCTTTGGGCCCTGTTCCTTCAGGACGTAGGCGATCATGACTCTCCGCGTCTCCTTATCCCTGGTGGCTCTTAGCACGCCTTCTCCTGTTACACCATGCAAAACTTGTTCCATCATCCAACTGATTTCTAGCGAGGAAATTAAAATAAAACAGAATATTTCTTAAAGTATTATATAGTTACAAGGTACCACCAAAATGGATTCGCTTTTACCGAAATGAAAGCAAAGCAATCACTAACCCGTGTTTTAAAATATTTGCCCAAATATGGGAATTAGGAAATTCGAACGAAATTTACAGGATCTATTCGTTAATGTATAAATTATATATTTAATAAGTATTTTATTAGAGGTATTTTGGGCGGTCTGTTTCACCCCCACTTTTCGATATGTCGTTAGTACTTTTTAAATTGGATGTGTTCGTCAGTTTTTTTTTTACAGTTATATAAAGAAAAAAAAGTCCCTGAAGATGTTTCATCAGTAAAAAGAAAAAAAAAGTCCCTGAAGATGTTTCATCAGTAAAAAGAAAAAAAAAGTCCCTGAAGATGTTTTATCAGTAAAAAAGAAAAAAAAAGTCCCTGAAGATGTTTTATCAGTAAAAAAGAAAAAAAAAGTCCCTGAAGATGTTTCATCAGTAAAAAGAAAAAAAGTCCCTGAAGATGTTTCATCAGTAAAAAGAAAAAAAAGTCCCTGAAGATGTTTCATCAGTAAAAAGAAAAATAAAAGTCCCTGAAGATGTTTCATCAGTAAAAAGAAAAAAAAAGTCCCTGAAGATGTTTCATCAGTAAAAAGAAAAAAAAAAGTCCCTGAAGATGTTTCATCAGTAAAAAGAAAAAAAAAGTCCCTGAAGATGTTTCATCAGTAAAAAAAAAAAAAAAAGTCTCTGAAGATGTTTCATCAGTAAAAAAAAAAAGTCCCTGAAGATGTTTCATCAGTAAAAAGAAAAAAAAGACCCTGAAGATGTTTCATCAGTAAAAAGAAAAAAAAAGTCACTGAAGATGTTTTATCAGTAAAAAGAAAAAAAAAGTCCCTGAAGATGTTTCATCAGTAAAAAGAAAAAAAAAAGTCCCTGAAGATGTTTCATCAGTAAAAAGAAAAAAAAAGTCCCTGAAGATGTTTCATCGGTAAAAAGAAAAAAAAGTCCCTGAAGATGTTTCATCAGTAAAAATAAAAATAAAAGTCCCTAAAGATGTTTCATCAGTAAAAAGAAAAAAATAAGTCCCTGAAGATGTTTCATCAGTAAAAAGAAAAAAAAAGTCCCTGAAGATGTTTCATCAGTAAAAATAAAAATAAAAGTCCCTGAAGATGTTTCATCAGTAAAAAGAAAAAAAAGTCCCTGAAGATGTTTCATCAGTAAAAAAGAAAAAAAAGTCCCTGAAGATGTTTCATCAGTAAAAAGAAAAAAAAAGTCCCTGAAGATGTTTCATCGATAAAAAGAAAAAAAAAGTCCCTGAAGATGTTTCATCAGTAAAAAGAAAAAAAAGTCCCTGAAGATGTTTCATCAGTAAAAAGAAAAAAAAGTCCCTGAAGATGTTTCATCAGTAAAAAGAAAAAAAAAGTCCCTGAAGATGTTTCATCAGTAAAAAGAAAAAAAAAGTCCCTGAAGATGTTTCATCAGTAAAAAGAAAAAAAAGTCCCTGAAAATGTTTTATCAGTAAAAAGAAAAAAAAAGTCCCTGAAGATGTTTCATCGGTAAAAAGAAAAAAAAATCCCAGAAGATGTTTCATCAGTAAAAAGAAAAAAAAGTCCCTGAAGATGTTTCATCGGTAAAAAGAAAAAAAAAGTCCCAGAAGATGTTTCATCAGTAAAAAGAAAAAAAAAGTCCCTGAAGATGTTTCATCAGTAAAAAGAAAAAAAAAGTCCCTGAAGATGTTTCATCAGTAAAAAGAAAAAAAAAGTCCCTGAAGATGTTTCATCGGTAAAAAGAAAAAAAAAGTCCCTGAAGATGTTTCATCAGTAAAAAAGAAAAAAAAAGTCCCTGAAGATGTTTCATCAGTAAAAAGAAAAGAAAAAAGTACAATATCAATTGTGGACGTACGGACAATTTTTTCCGAATATTATCAAAAATAATTCAATAAAACCTCCAAAATATTTTTCCTGATAGTTGCTACCTGCATAATCTAATAAAACGAATTATTTTATTTCAGATTGAACAGAAAAAATACACACTTAATATCTATACTTTCAAAAAATATTAATTCTTTTCCGTGTAATTTTGAAATTAATCCTTTTGTTCTTCGTCAGTTTCTTTATTAAATTTATTAAATTGTGGTGAGAACGAAAAAAAAAATGAATCTCTTTTCTTCACTGTTTGCAAATTAGCAAACCATTGTGAAAATATGCTTTTTGACAAGTAAGCATTCCAGAAGTTGAGTAGAGTATTAAGAAACAGGACAATTAGCAAACCATTGTGAAAATATGTTTTTTTTTTAATCATTTCACCCCAAGCAAGGCATTCCACTGCCACTATTGCGCATGGGGCTACATAGGAGAAGGTAAAGAGAAGGAGTGGTTAGACATAGGGAATGTCAGGAGGAAGGTGACAGATGAGTAAGGATACCGAGGATGAGGGTTGGGCAGATGGGAAGAGTGTTTGATAGAATGGGAGCAGGTTAGTGTGTTAGGAGGTGTCTATTGACCTTACATTTAAACTCCTGGAGATTGTAGCCATCGGAGAAGCAATCGTGTGGAAGGGAATTCCACAGTCGGGAAGTGCGAGGAAAGAAACTGTTGGAGTAGAAGTTGCGGTTGCATTTTATCGGTTTCACTGTAAAAGGGTGGGATCTAGTTGCTAATCTAGTATCTCGTGCAAATTCGTATTTATGGGGCACCAGTGATCTAAGTTCATCTGAGCAGAAGCTGTGAAAGTATTTATAGAAGAGACACAGGGAAGCCACGTCGCGTCGGTGAGAGAGAGACTGCAGGCGGTCTGCCAAGTCGGTATCTATCACATTACAGACCCTCCTCTGAACCATATCGAGAAGCCCGAGTAAAATAGCAGGGGCACCCGACCAGATATGGCAGCAGTATTCAATGCACGGGCGGATGGTAGATTTATATATGTGCAGGATAGATTTAGACGGAAAAAACTTCCGGACTCTACACAGAGAACCGACTTTCATAGCAGCGGATTTAGCAATGGATTCGATATAGTCATTCTATTTGAGGTCCGCAGAAAGTGTGAGACCAAGGAGAGAAGTAAGCATCCCAGAAGTTGAGTAGAGTATTAAGAAACAGGACAATTTCGCTAGAAACAAAGAAGAGAGTACTGGATTGCTATGTGATGTCGGTTCTTCAATATGGCAGTGAATGTTGGACAATATCATCAAAAATGAAGGAAAAACTTGAAGCAGCTGAAATGTGGTTCTACAGAAGGATGCTGCAGAGATCATAGACCGAGCATTTGAGTCATGATGAGGTTTTGGAAAGGATGGAAACGAAAAGAACATTAATACATCAGGAAGAGACAACTAAAGTTCCTGGGACATGCAACGAGGAAGGAGTGCTTGGAGAACCTGATACTAACAGGCCAGATAAAGGAAAAAGGCAGGGGAAAGCAGCGGATAACATATATGAAGGACCTGATCAGGTGGATGACGGAACGAGAGTTGCATAGTGCAACAGGAGAAAGCGTTCTTAGAGCCACCAGGCATAGGGAGATGCGGAAAGCCATGATCGCCTACGTCCTGAAAGGACATGGCACATAAAAGAAGAAAAAATATCGCTTCCTAGCTGAAAAAATGATCACTGAAAATTTCGCGGGCAAGTGTGAAATATTTATTAACCAATAAAAAGAGAGCGTTTTACAGAAAAACAACAAATTGAGCTTTCAATGACCCGTGTCATATGTCTTTCCGCCCAGTAATGAGTGTAAGTTTGGAGCTGACATGATCGACTTGGCTAGATATTTCACATTTTTCGTTCAGTCAGCACACACACATACAGAGAGAGAGAGAGAGAGAGAGAGAGAGAGAGAGAAAGAGAGAGAGAGAGAGTGGGGAAGTAGAGATCGCTCAACCCAGCATAAAGCACCAGAAATTGTCGATCGTCGATAGGACACAATTGTTCCAGTGACACACTGTGACACGATAACTAGGCATATATGTATTTTATTATAATAGATTAAAATAGAAAATAGATTAGAATAGAAAATAGTTTAAAAACATATTTAAAAAAAGTGAAAAAGAAGAGGAAAAAAATAAATAAATAAACGCTTTTTCTTTTAGGAGGAAAATTGTCCGCCGGTAAATGTTTGACTCAGTGATGAAGTTCAGCAGGTAGGTTTTCGATGACCCGGTCAAAGGCTGTCCTTTACTGTATCTTGACCACACATTAAGCCTTTTCTGGCGGAAGCCTTATTAAGATAAAAAAAAAAAGGTAACTGAAATTTCAGACTTACAGTCGCCGGTGTTTGTCACCGGTGGTCTAAAGCATTTCCGGATTTCCGGATTCATATTAAATAAATAGAGTCAGTTAACAAGTGAGTAAGTTAAGACAGTTAAGTTAGAGAGTTGAGAGTCCCGCCGGGCGCGAGCCTGAAGTAAGGATCTCCGTTCGTCTTGTTTCGTTCAGTTTGGGTTTGTTGATCTCCATTAATTAAAGTTAGAGCTGTGTGTCACATTCGCTTGCCCCAACCGACAAGGCTAACTCTAAACGAATAAAGCATCCTTTTCAACTCATCCAAGTTGTGGAAGTTCGTTCCTTATAGTCAATCTTGTACCCCCAGCTGTCCGGCCGACATTTTCAACAAACTCCCAGCAACATCACAGCGTGGAGAACGGCCGCCGGAGAAATTGTTCGGACGGACCGTTGGGATGTTACAACACATTCGCACTCTCTCACCTTATCGCGTGATGTTTTCTTTATATCTCCTTCCTCTTCAGCTACTCGGCGTACACACCAAAAAAGAGAGGAACAAGACATTACAACTGCTTTGTTGATAGACACAGCGAAAACATGGACTTGTCTTTTCTGTACAAATTACATTTCGCTAAGCGAATGAACTTTTAATTCTATATACTCTTTAATACAATAAGATGCACACAGCGAAAGCATGGACTTATCTTTTCATTCACATATTACATTTCTCTGAAACAAATGAACTGTTAATTCTTTAAAATCCTTACTACTGTTGCAATTATATATTATTTTATTACATCAAACTTGTAGGAAATTAAAAAAAAAGCATGTATTAAACTCAAATGCATGTTTCAACAAAAAAATCTATCACTAATGTAATATAAAAATAAAATTATTTACTGTACTAAGAGTCATAAAATTGTAAAGACTAAAGTTATATTATTCGAGTACTGATTACATATACGTTTAAATATAAATTATTTTTATGGATAACTGCCATTATTGCACTGCTGGAACTCTGTATATCTTTAATATTTATTATTAATTTTCTATGGCCTTTTTTAAGTCAGGGGTGTAATGATACAATTTTTGTTTTAACCACTGAGGCTACTGTGCAAAAATATAAGTTATTTTCATTAGGTTTAATTAAAAAGTACACATTTCTTTTAAAAATCCAGTAAAAGTTGATTACATAATTAATCCTTAAATCTCACTTTCAAACACATTCCAAGGAAATATATTGGAGTTTTGAAAAGATTTGTAAATTTGTATTATATTTTTCATTTTGAATAGCTGTTGGATAAAGCAACGAGTGACGAGTGAAGGTGTAGGCAATTTAGTCGTGTTTTTTTATATTAAAAATCCGAACGCCCGAACTGCAATATATGCATGAATTCAAAAGAGCCAAAAATAAGGGAAAATAGTTCTTAGTTGAGTTAAAGTCGGTTAATATGGTATGTATGTAGATATGCAATTATATTAAAAGGGGGATTTATTTTCTATAAATGTTTTAAAAATTCATAAAACTTTATTTATATGCAGAAATTAGTTTATGTTTCGAATATAACTGAAGTTTATAAAAAAAAGAAGGCATTTAAATTATTTAGAATACAGAAAAAGTTTTGATTCAAAAAAGTCTTTGATCGTCAGCGAAGATTCACTGACAGTCGGAGCTGTTGTCGTTGGAGATCACTGGTTTCAAGCCGCAGACACGTTTTTTTTCAGAACGCGCTTGGGAGAAATAAAAGCTATATAGTCCCTATCTTTCTTGTGCTTCATCGACTTGGATCAGACGCATCACTGCCCTGAGAGTCGAAATCTGTGTGTTTTTATAAGAATTTCTTTTCTTGAAAGTAGGCTCGAGTCGTCATATATTTTACATGGTGGTATTATTTTTTAACAAATAGATATTTTAATTTGAACAGTGTGTGTTACATTATGAGTCTTTGTAATAATGTCTGTTATTAGCTAGAAAATAAAGTTTGGGAGCATCTTAATATGGTATGTATGTGGATATACAATTTTATTATTTAAAAATTCATAAAATTTTATTTATATACAGAAATTAATTTATATTTCAAATATAACTGAAATTTATAAAAAAAGAAAAAAGAAGGCATTTAAATTATTTAAAATGCATCTTTCCGATTAGTTTATAAAATTTGTGTCAGTACCTCGGAGTAGCAATTAGGAGCACACAACAAACAGGATTCAGTGTTACCTTAATTTAAGATGGTAAATTTGATATTCGTTGTCACCAGTATGGACACAAAATCCATATTTTTGTGACAGGATACGTATATTATAAATATAAGTATGTACTCTATATATGTATATTATAAATATACATATATACACTTATAATACTCTTAACAAGTACTTGCGTCAAAACGCTTTTTTTTTTCTGAACGAAAATATTCCGAAAGAAATGAAGCCTTATTTTATGCTTTTTTTAATCGTTTCACCCCAAGCAAGGCGGTACCGCCACTGATGCGCAGGGGGCTACATAAGAATTAAAGTTTAGACAGAAGGAGAGTGAAGAGGGAGACGAACCAGTTATAGGGGGTGTCAGAGATAGGGCAAGAGAAGGATGGAAACACCGATGTAAAAACAGTTTCGAAGGTAGAAAGAAAGGAAAAGAACAATATATACAGGGTGATGCAGAAAGGACTGGAGTCAAGTGGATAAGAGATGGGAATTGACATTGCATTTAAATTCCTTGGGGTTCTAGCCGTCATGGAAAGCAAGTATATGAAAGGGCGGGAAGTACGAGAAAAGAAGCTGATAGAATAGAATTATCGCCTGCATTTGGTTGATCTGACTGTAAATGGGTGGGGACCTTGTTGCCAGTCTGGTTGCAATTATTGTAGCGGGGGCACCAGTGACTTATGTTCGTCGGAGCAGAAGCCATGAAAATATTTGTAGAAGAGACAGAGGGAAGCCACATCCCGCGGGTGAGAAAGTGGCTGAAGTCGAGCCGCCACGTCGGGACCTTTTACATTACAGATTCTCTTTTGGAGCCTGTCGAGAACACTGAGATGAACAACAGGGGTGCTATATGACAGCAGTATTCTATGCATGGACGGATGGTAGATTTCTATTAAAAAAAAAAAAGAAAGAAAAACACACACATTTTATGTGATAAATCTAATATTCATATTACATTTTCATTAAAAAAAATTGGTAAAATGATTTTCTTCTCAACATAAATAAAAAATATAAGATTTGAGGAAGTATTTCCTGGAAGTTTTGCAAAACAAAGCTGAATTTTTAAAAAATAGTTGGAAACCCTTAGGCGTGGTGCAATCATTACCAAGGGGTGTAATCATTAGCAAGCTTATCTCGCTATATCAATTTTGACTGAGCAGTAAGATCGATCCTTGCATCGACTTTCATGTTTTCGGCACTCGTGACGCTACTGTTACGAAAGTCACCCGCACAAATACAGTCTCGTCATAACAGTGCAATATTATTTTTATAGGGCAAGGGAAATAACCAAAAGTAGTAAAAACATGAATTACTTCCCTTGTCAGCGATTTTTTTTTTCTTGCGACGACAACAACGACAATAAAAAATGTTTCCGATAAACTCATCGAAGGGAGTCTATGCTTTAAAGAAATACATAAACTGATTCTCACACGTACAAGTACACACTTTACGAAGAGCTTTATCTATGTTACATATCACTTCTTTTTTTTTTTTATACAAAAGTGGGAAAAGTCATCAAGTCATTTTTGTGACCCTAGGATCTGGTTGGCACCCGGAGGAAATGTGTTTTTACAATAGAAATCAAATAATAATAATAATAATAATAATAATAATAATAATAATAATAATTTGGTTTCTGCTAAATTAAGTGATAGTAGGTGCACTTGGAATGATAAAAAATGGAACAAAACAACACATTGAAAGAATCCCTGGAAACCCCAGCTTAAGAGATATACAAAAAATTGTCTTATTAAGTACAGCCCACACACTAAGGAAAACGTTATCTATGTAATGCTGGGGATGATAGGGAAGATAGAAAAACATGAAATGGAGTCATAACAACACGCCACTACCTGCCTTAGGTCTCCCCGCAGACTTGGTTGGTAGTGAGACCAAAGCAGAAATCGAAATATGATGAAAAATGACATAATAATAATAATAAAAGACCTGGAAATTGAAATAGAAAAACGTGGAAATTGAAAACAAGAGTTGTGCCAGTGATAGTAGGTGCACTTGGAATGATAAAAAATGGGACAAAACAGCAATTTTGAAAGAATCCTTGGAAGCCCAAGCTTAATTGTCTTGATAAGTAAAGCCTACACACTAGGAATAACTTTGTCGATGTAATGCTAGTGCTGTTATGGGGGATAGAAAAACAAATGAAATGTGGCCATAACAATAAACCACAACCTGCTTTAGACAACGCACATACATACATACACACAAATTATTACTACGAACTCCTGATAATTTTAACTTCTCAATACTGTTTCTGATTGAACATTAACTTCTAATGTGACCATAGCAGAAACCAAATTATGATGAAAATGACATATTAATAATAATAATAATAATAATAATAATAATAATAATAATAATAATGTTACTCTTTTTACTATTACTCTGGCAAGACAAACCTCTGCATGGCCAATATCCACAACGTGCCAATAAATCCAATGTTGACAAAGTTAATACTCATCGATGGTTACGTGCATCTGGATTAAAGTCTGAAACTGAAGGCTTTATTCTTGCAGCACAAGACCAAAGTCTTTTCACGAGAAACTTTCAGGCAAATATTATGCATAATAATATGGATCCAAAATGCAGGTTTTGTGATAAACACCAAGAAACAATAGACCACCTAATCTCAGGCTGTTCTGTGCTTGCCCCAAATGAATATAAAAATCGCCACGATAGTGTTGGGCAATATTTACATTGGGCAATATGCAAACATTATGGAAAAGCTGTAGGCAAACACTGGTATGAACATCACCCAGCACCGGTTACAGAAATAGAAGATGTAACCATTCTATGGGATTACACCATCTACACAGACAGAAAAATTGAAGCAAACAGGCCAGACATTATTGTTAAAAACCAGAAGGAGAAAACTTGTCTATTAATTGATATGGCTTGTCCAGCGGATTGTAACATAGCAATCAAGGAATTTGAAAAACTGTCAAAATATAAAGACCTGGAAATTGAAATAGAAAAAATGTGGAAATAGAAAACAAGAGTTGTGCCAGTGATAGTAGGTGCACTTGGAATGATAAAAAATGGAACAAAACAACACATTGAAAGAATCCCTGGAAACCCCAGCTTAAGAGATATACAAAAAATTGTCTTATTAAGTACAGCCCACACACTAAGGAAAACTTTATCTATGTAATGCTGGAGATGATAGGGAAGATAGAAAAAACATGAAATGGGACCATAACAACACGCCACGACCTGCCTTAGGTCTCCCCGCTGACTTGGTTGGTAGTGAGACCAAAGCAGAAATCGAAATATGATGAAAAATGACATAATAATAATAATATAAACTTATTTGGGAGCTAAGAAAAATGTAGAATATGAATACTATACATAATAATGCTGTATTGAACACAACAAATTCTTGAATTAAAAATTCAAATGCTAAGCACTGACTCATTAATTTTGTTAGATATAAACGAATTTTCTCGAATTTACAAACTTTGTTTAACACGCACAAAACTCGCGATGCGAAATCGTTTTAGCCAATAGAAAACTAAGACACATCTAAAAACAAAATAGAAAGGCCAGAATCACATCCGGGAGTAAATTCCCAAGTGATCTACGTATAAAAGACGGGGCAAGACGACCGTCGTCAGAGAGAAATGAGCCTAATTAACACGTCCCTTGACGAGCGTCTAGCGATCGCTATTACTGTCTCTATCTTTCTCTCTCACCTCTCACCTCCTTCCTTTTCACCGTTTCCTGAGCGATACCTTCAAAGACACTCGTATCCAAAGACAACGCTCATACATACATACATACATACACACAAATTACTACTACGAACTCTTGATACCCTTAACTTCTTAATACTGTTTCTAATTGAACGTTAACTTCTACCAATTCATGTTATTCTTTTCCATTAAATTTCTATTAAACATACAAAATGTACACTTTATTCTTTCACACATTTCAAAAGACCGCCTCTATGGAGAGCTGGCCTCTGGAAGAAGACCCACCGGGCGGCCACAGCTGTAGTATTGTGACATCATAAAACGCGATATGAAAGCTGTGGGCATCAACACGGAGTCATAGGAGAGCGTAGCAGTCAACCGGTTCAAATAGAGAGGAACCCTGTCCTAACAACTTAAATCAAGGGAGGAGCAACTAACTCAAGTCGCCATGGAGAGGCGGATTCGCAGGAAACAACATGTCAGCCAGAAACAAAACATAAATTCAGCCTCCAGCAACAAAATTGTGAGAACTACTTCTAACTTAATTAAAAGCAGTGACTATCAAAACATTACTTTATGTATTTTTATATAACTAAATACGGTTGGATGCTATATTGCAGTGAGACATGGACCCCGTATGCCAGGCAAGAGAGGTGTCTGAACACGTTCCAGGTGAGAAGTATCCAACGTATATTGGGAATCTCAAGGCAAGAAAGGTGCCCAACATTGAGGTCCTGTCTTGGGCGGATCTGCCTATCATGTTCAAACTCCTTAAACTGTACGGAGAGCTGGCCTCTGGAAGAAGACCCACCGGGCGGCCACAGCTGTAGTACTGTGACATTATAAAACGCGATATGAAAGCTGTGGGTTTCAACATGGAGTCATGGGAGAGCGTAGCAGTCAACCGGTTCAAATGGAGATTAACATGATAATATGCATATTAACAAGATATAATACAGACCTAATAATAAACACAATGACAAGATTTCAGCATTGACAAGATTCAGTCAGTTAAGTGCCATACGTGAAACACGTTTGGGCGATCATGGCTCGAAAGAGACATGACTGACTGGGCAGAAGATTATCCTGCAGTAGGTTGCCGTTGCTTTCTGCGGTAGATTGGTTGCCGACCAAGGCTATAGAACCCAATCTATCCTGTTATGTGACTCATGACTAGAGGAGAAAGAGATGTATTATATTATTAAGTAGTAATTAGTGGGGGATCAGTTTATTACTTCATAACAATATCAAACAGATCCCCCATTTTATGTACAGTGGAAGCTTCAATCATGTTTTCAACTATTATAGTCAGTCAGTTAAGTGTCATACATGATACACGCTTGGGCGATCATGTCTCGAAAGAGACATGACTAACTGGGCAGAAGATTTTCCCACAGGAGGTTACCATTGCTTTCTACGGTAGACTGGTTGCCGACCAAGGCTATAGAACCCAATCTGTCCTGTTATTTAACCCATAACTGGAGGGAAGAGACGCATTAATACCTTTCCCCAGGGTATTTGCACGTAAGTGAATGCAATGAATTCAACTGGAATTCGAACTCGGCTCCCCGATTTGTCGTTCCGAGTCGATATCCACTGTACCACAACGCACATCCAAGATTCAGTCAGTTAGTTAAGTGCCATACCTGATACACGCTTGGGCGATCATGTCTCTAAAGAGACATGACTTACTGGCCAGAAGAATTTCCCGCAGTAGGTTGCCATTGCTTTCTGCGGTAGACTGGTTGCCGACCAAGGCTATAGAACCCAATCTGTCCTGTTATTTAACCCATAACTGGAGGGAAGATACGGATTAATACCTTTCCCAAGGGTATTTGCGCGTAACTGAATAAAATTGGGGTATGACTATTTACTATACCGGGTCAGGGTGGATCTGGAAACAACAGCAGTTAAGAGTTGTTTATGTTGTATACAGAATAAAAATGACTCACAGTTTTCAAATTCGCGACCCAGTTTGAAATCTATTTTGACCAATAGAAAAATAGATTGGCTCCGGACAGAAGAAAAGACCGATGGCAAAATTTCGCGAGCCTATGTGAAATTTTATTCTAACCAATGAAAAAAAAAAAGGAGCGACTCACAAACTGAGAAAGAGTATCAAGTCAATGTCAATCGCTTTTTGATATAAATAGATAAAGAAAGTCGAATCAAACAGAGACAAGGAAGCAGAAACGGAGTCAACAGCAGCCACAATGTGGCAGGACCGCTCGAAGACGCCTGTTTTGGTGATTCGTATGTGCACTCTTCCACCTTCCCTCTTGTGCTTTATCTCTCCTTCTTCCTCTTTATCTCTTCACCGTTTACAAAAAGAAAGAGAAGAACAAAAGCATTACTACTATTTGTTGATACACATAGCGAAACTTAGACTTAGCTTTTTTTCTACATAAATCACACTTCACTAAAACAAACGAACGCTGAATTCTTTAAATTATTTGCTACTCTAACTTTCTCTTAGAACATTTTCACATTTTAACAATTTCATACATGCAAATTGGATGCTTTTCTGCTCGATAAATAAATTTTCACTTATTTATACAAATTCGACAGTTTTATCTTTTCAACCTTCTGATAATATGAAATGTGAGCAGTTATGTTATATTTAGCACAAGGCTAACTTGATTGAGTAGATATACAGAGATAGAAAGGGGCGTAAGACAGGGATGTGTCTTTTCACCGGATCTGTTCAACTTGTACAGCGAGAATATTTAGAGGACACTGAAGTTATACCTGGATTTGTAATCGAAGGCCACAATTTAAACAATCTAAGGTACGCAGATGATACAGTTCTGATAGCAGACACAGAAAGGAAACTACAAGACCTCCTACAGAAGGTAGCTGAAGAAAGTAACAAGAAAGGACTAGAAATAAACTATATGAAAACCGAATGCATGGTCATCAGTCAAAAGGGCAACCCAAAATGCCAAATACAAGTCGGGGATACTAGAATCAAGCAGGTACAAAAATTTAAATGCCTGGGAAGTGTTATAACAGAAGACGGAAATTGCGACACAGAGATCCAAAGGTAAATTGGCATGGCGAAGGAAGCATTCCAGAAGTTGAGTAAGCTATTAAGAAACAGGACAATTTCACTAGAAAATAGGAAGAGAGTACAGGATTGCAACGTGATATACGTCCTTCAATATAGCAGTGAATGCTGGACAATATCATCAAAGGTGAAGGAAAAACTTGAAGCAACTGAAATGTGGTTCTACAGAAGGATGCTGCGAATATCATGGATCAAGCATGTGAGTAATGATGAGGTCTTGGAAATGATGGCAACGAAAAGGAAATTAATACTGAGTATCAGGAAGAGACAGCTGAAGTTCCTGGGACACGCAATGAAGAAGGAGGGCTTGGAGAACCTGATACTAACAGGCCAGATAGAGGGAAAGAGAGACAGCGAAAAACAACGGATAACATATTTGAAGGACCTAATCAGGTGGATGACGGAACGAGGATTGCATGGTGTAAGAAGAGAAGGCGTGCTCAGAGCCACCAGGGATAGGGAAACGTGTAAAGCCATGATCCCCTACGTCCTGAAGGGACAGAGTACATAGAAGAAGAATCGAGGTTCCTACATATTTGGTGACCTAGCAAAGAACATTCAGAGGAATTTTGATCCCTAAATATTTGGTGACCCCGCAAAGAACACGCAGCGAAATGTAGTTTATCGTCGTACCCAGAGGATTTTATTTTTCACAGTAGAATACCATGGCAACGACAACATTTTAGAGAAAATTTTTTTTTATTTACAACATTTTAAAGGGCAGATACAATTAGAGCTAATACAATGCAATATTTATCATCTACTAATTTATAAAGAAGTAAATACGAAAACAATTTTTATTCATAAATTTATAAAAGTTTACTAAACTATTAGAATATGTTAGTCAAACTATAAGGAAATCGTTACTGTTTTATAAAATTTGTATCGATTGGCTGAAATTTTGCCAACCATTCCAATAAACAATCTAATGAACAATTAATTTTCTAAGTGTCGCTTAGGTGTGGCTCAAGACCGAACGTATAGGGTACCCACAGGGAGGATCGAACTTACTAATCAGTTGTAATAGGTTCGAGCAAGTCAAGTTTGCTAACACCACGTAATAAATAAAAAGTATTTATATTTTTGTTGTCAATTCTCAAGAACAAAGAAAATATATAAATTCACTTTCATATGTTAAGACTTTTACAGTTCTGAGCATAGCTTATTAAAACAAACAAAAAATTCCGGAGAGTGAAGATAGTTAAAAAAGCGGTGTTAGTGGAAAAATGTCCTTTTGACTCTGAATCTTGTTGCAGGTTTGTCCATATTTGCTTTAAAATGTCAGTCAGTTAAGTGCCATACGTGATACACGCTTTGAGCGATCATGTCTCAAAAGAGACATGTGACTAGGTAGAAGATTATCCCGCAGTAGGATGCGATTGCTTTCTGCCGTAGACTGGTTGCCAGCCCAGGGTATAGAAACCAATCTGTCCTGCTATTCAACCCATAGCTGTAGGAGGAAAGAGGTGGATTATATTCTTATATTAGTAAGTAGTAATTAGTGGGGGATCACTTTACTACTTCATGCCAATAGAAAACCGATCCCTCATTTCATAATCAGTAGACGCTTTAATTATGCTTCCAACTATTCAGTCAGTTAAGTACCATACGTGATACACTCTTTAAATGATCAAATCAAAATGCAATGTCGAAAGAGACATGACTGAATGGGCAGAAGATTATCCCTCAGTAGGTTGCCATTGCTTTCTGCGGTAGACTGGCTGCCTACCAAAGCTATAGAACCCAATCTGTCCTGTTATTTAACCCATAACTGGAGGGAAGAGACGGATTAATACCTTTCCCAGGTGTATTTGCACGTAAGTGAATGCGAGGAATTCAACTGGAATTCGAACTCGGCTCCCCGATTTCTCGTTCCGAGTCGGTATCCATTGCACCACAACGCTCTAAAATGTCAGTCAGGTGCCATACGTGATGCACGCTTGGGCGATCATGTCTCGAAAGAGACATGACTGACTGGGCAAAAGATTATCCTGCAGTAGGTTGCAATTGCTTTCTGCGGTAGACTGGTTGCAAACCAAGGCTATAGAACCCAATCCATCCTATTATTTAATTTAACCCATAACTGGAGGGAAGAGACGGATTAATACCTTTCCTAACAGTATTTGTGCATACGTGAATGCCATGAGCTCAACTGGAATTCGAACTCGGCACCCTGATTTCTCGTTCCGAGTCGATATCCACTGTATCACAACGCACATCCTAAAATGTACTGACCTTAAATAAACTGACGAAATAAGAATAGTCCAAGGGAAACAACTCTTGTTGCTTTTGCAGTTAAATTCTCCAAAAGAATAAAAAAATAAATAAATGCAAAAAAAAAAAAAAATGATTGATAAATAACAGAAAACGGATAAACTAAACAAAAACAAGTTATTTCTTATTGTCAGACAACTGGAGTCGAAGTTGATTTTGTTCAATCTTTTGTTAGATAATCAAAGTCAATTGCCATCTCTTATCTCCTTGACTCAAATCCTTTCCATGACAACCCTTGTATCATGGCTTTCTCTTTTCCAATCTTTTCACTCTTTTCTTTTTTTTGTTTTCAATTGGTGTAGATAGACTAAACTATCGCCCGGTTCACACTCCACCCACGTCTATTGAACAGGTGAAGAGGCTCATCCCTTGTTCCCTGTTTAAGATGTGGTTTCCGGCTTTCTCTTTTCCAATCTTTTCACTCTTTTCTTTTCTTTTTTTCAATTGGAGTAGATAGACTAAACTATCGCCCGGTTCACACTCCACCCACGTCTATTGAACAGGTGAAGTGGCTCATCCCTTTTTCTCTGTTTAGAATGTGGTTTCCGGCTTTCTCTTTTCCAATCTTTTCACTCTTTTCTTTTTTTTTTTCAATTGGAGTAGATAGACTAAACTTTCGCCCGGTTCACACTTCTCCCACGTCTATTGAAAAGGTGAAGAGGCTCATCCCTAGGTTCCCTGTTTAGGATGTGGGTTAAAGCTTTCTCTTTTCCAATCTTCTCACTTTTTTCAATTGGAGTAGATAGATCTAACAATCGCTCGGTTCACACCCACCCACGTCTATTGAGCAGGTGACGAGGCTCATCTCTTGTTCCCTGTTTAGGATGTGGTTTCCGGCTTTCTCTTTTCCAATCTTTTCACTATTACATAGCCCCCTGCACATTAGTGGCGTTACCGCCTTGCTCGGGGTGATACGATTAAAACAAATATGTTATTCTTATTTTTTACTCCACTCTCATGCAGTCCTCTTCACGCATGTATTGTCATCCTGTTCTTACTCATTCTCTGACTCACCAGTAACTCGTTTCTCTTTCTTATCTCGCCTCTTCTATAACCCCCGCCCCCCTGCGTATCAATGGCAGTTCTGCCTTGCCTGGGCTGACATAATTACAAAAGAATCTCTGAATAAATTAAATAAAGATTTTGGTTCATATTTAGAATTTAAATAGATCAATAATCACTTCAAATAAATCAATAATCAATTTAAATAAATAAATAATCTATTTAAATAAATCAATAGCCAATTCGAATAAAAAAATTGAAATTAAATAAATCAACGAAAATTAATTAAAATTAATAAAAATAATAATAAAATATATTTAAAATGAAGAAAATGAAGAAAATGAATAAAAAATAATAAAAGAAACACTATTTTCTTGATTATTTATCAGTCCCCTTGTTTTGACAGTGAATAATGGCCAGTATCTTAACAAGGTGAAGAAAAAAACGAAAGCAACAGAAATGTGGTTCTACAGAAGGATGTTGAGAATACCATAGACAGAGCGCGAGTGCAATGAAGAAGACTTAAGGTAAATGAAAATTAAAGGTATTCGAAAGAGATTGCAGAATTTACTTAGACGTATAATCAAGAAGAAAGGCTTGGAGAATTTGACACCCACAAGGCATATCGAAAGCAAGAAAAAACGGGGAAGAGTAGCGGGTGAACTGCCTGTGAGCTCGTGATTGAGGTACCGGAGACAAAATGCTTGGCAAACGAAAAAACATTGCTTAGTCGTCTAGAACGAAACCTCTATAAAAATGGGATTATATATATATATATATATATATATAATAAGTAAAAAAATTCCGAAATTTAATTTCGTTGAATGGTTATTTCAGTGAGAAAATTCTCGCTTCATCAGCAACGACCGAAAACAAAAATGTATTAATTCAAATATGGTACACAAAATTTCTATACCGTAAAAAGCCCAGAGTATATCCATCCACAGGAAGTTGAAAAAAAATCGGGTTGGATTAACATTGAAAAAAAAAATTATTTTATTTAAATTTGTCAGCATTAAATTAATATTAATAGGATCGGGCTTTGGGATTTTACCTATTTGCTCATCCTTTTGGAATAAAATATATATATGCATTTACGAAATCCCTTAGAAAATGGATTAACTCCGGCATATTTTTAAATTATTTGTTTAAATATTATTTTTAATGGATACTCACATTTGAGTAGAGATTTTTGTATATATATATATATATATACTATCGTCATCCGCAGACAGATCTGTTTCGCTGTATCACAGTTCATCAGTACGGTTAGACTGCGATCGCTTCCTAACCCAGGTTTGAAACCCGACCGAATCGGCATCAGTCGGCGATTTTACCCTAGGCTACGAGCGTCCGGTAGAAGAAGGCAGGCTTTTTAGCGCGTATAAACACGCCTCATAGCTAGGGTGATCCAATTCATTATCGAACGAGCGATGCGTAAATGCCGGAGTAGCTACTGTTTACAAAGTCTCCCACTCTTCCAGAGTGCTCAATCAGGGCGTGAGAGCGTAAATACTATCGTATATTTATTATATATATATATATATATATATATATATATATATATATATATATATAATAATTAAACGGTATATTAAACTGTAAAACCGTGATTTTCCTAACAAGCGATCATTTTTGGAGTGACTAACAGAATTTTTTTTTTCAAAAGAGTTTGAAAATATTTTTTTCCGTTAGTCACCCAAAAATTGATTGCTTGAAGATAGAGTCATAATTAGAATATGATTTCGAAATATGGCAAATTCTGTCCCGCGAAAATTAATTAAGTAATAATAATAATAATAATAATAATAATAATAATACACTTTACATTATTCGGACTATTATCCTCATCTTTGTTGCCAACTCTATGTCTGAGATACCTTGATGACAAAGTGTGAACACTTTGGCAACAGCAGGAGGACGTCCAGACGCTATTAGACCACGTGAACTCAATCAATAGCTGTGGAAAGAAATATCAAGGAGAAACAGGCCGCACCCCTCAAAGTAAAGCTACAAGAACATCGCAAGGTCGTAACACGAGCGAAGATAGAAAAATCAGTCGTAGCTGACCACATATGGAGGGAGAAAAGGGATCAGCGTCCTCTATGGGATGCATTTTAAATAATAGATAGAGAAGGCCACTCGAAACTACGTAAACTTAAGTAATCAGCACATATGCTAGGCTACAAAAATCTCCTAGGCCGACTAAGCATAGAGACGAATACAATATGGGAACCAGTAATACAGAGTGCCAGAGAAAATCATTAGTGTCGAAAATTGCAATATGAGCTCTGATCAAAAGTCCTAGAGAAAACCATTAATATGAAAAATACTAGAGAAAATCCTTAACACCAAAAAATACTAGAGAAAACCATTAACATCAAAATGTGCAATATGAATTCTGGTAAAAGTGGTTACTGAACATTACGTTTATAAGTCCCAGAAATTCAGTTGTTCTTGTCCTTTAGGATGCATGACCCAGAGGATATAGTTGGTTAGTTCCAGTAACTTGACCCAAATAGTTGTGAGTTCAATACCAGGCTACAGCAGTGGTGAACAAGTCACTTAGTCGGATTAGAGGGAGAAAAATCTAACTACCAAAGGAATGAGAATGATATACCCTAGTCATCGTAATAAAGGATTCGGTTCGAAGTTCCTAGCACCTGAAGAAGGCCGGAGGGTACAACAGTCGAAACGTCGTACAAATGACAACAAAGACGAGGACAATAGTCCGAATAATGTAAATAGTGTTATACTACCTCATCTCAGAATTATAGACAAATAACAACAACAACAATGATAATAATAATAATAATAATAATAATGATATATATATTGGAGAGAAGAGTGAAAATCTAACTAGGCAAGTATCTTCTGATATGCAGAAATGTTATTTTTCTGTCTAGATGCGTGTTACGTTTGACACTAGATCTGTTTTAGCTTTAAGTTGTAAAGACGTTCTCTACACATCACCTCATCAAATAAATTCCGTAGTTTATCAATATGATTGTGGCTGCGATGTCATTTACATCGGGGGAACCACTCAGCGGTTCTAGATACTAAAATCAAACAGCATCTTCCACTGAAAATCATACCTGGCAAGAAAATGAACTTATTGTTCCTCAATTTGTGAACATCTTATGAAAAATAGAAAGTGTGCCATGGTGTTTAATGGGGATTGGATTTTCGTATTGGACAATTAACATTCAATTTTCCATTTGAAAGTGCTGGAGTCTGTTTACATCAGGTCTTGCAGATCCTCGCTGTGCAAACAGCGAGAGTGTTTAAAGGGCCTTGCTCAGACCAGCCTCTATAAGTTCATTCCCCTTCTCATCAATGACCAATTCATTTCTCACAACTATTATATTTTACTGTAAGTTCTCTCAATTAAAATTTTTGATGATTGGGAGCGAAACCGGTTGTTTTCTGTTTTAAATTTTATCCTCATTATGCCCTGTTATATAAAAATTATAACTTTTAAAGTTCTGTACCGCAAAAATCTGTTTATATATATATATATATATATATATATATATATATATATATAAACTTTTATATATATATATATATATAAACTTCCCGACTGTGGAATTCTCTTCCAAACGATTGCTTCCCCGACGGCTTACTATCTCCAGGAATTTAAATGTAAGGTCAATAGACAACTCCTAACACACTAACCTGCTCCCATTCTATCAAGCACTCTTCCCATCTGCCTAACCCTCATCCTCGTTATCCTTACTCATCTGTCACCTTCCTCCTGACATTCCCTATGTCTAACCACTCCTTCTCTTTACCTTCCCCTATGTAGCCCCATGCGCAATAGTGGCAGTGGAATGCCTTGCTTGGTGTGAGATGATTATATATATATATATATATATATATATATATATATATATATATATAATCACAAACTTAGTATACGCCAGAATAATCAATATTCCCCAATAGCAGTACATTTCAATCAACCGGGTCACACTTTAGAAAATTGCAAATGTTTACTAGTAGACTCCAATTTTAGTTCTACATACACACGTAGAAAGAAAGAAAAATACTGGATTTTAAAATAAATACACACAAGCTAGGGTTAAATAGAGACTTAGGTGTTTTGAATCTTTACAAATATTTCAATAGCTAAACTTTTTTAGATACGTTCAAAAATTTTTTTTATCTAAAACAAATTTATAAGTATTATTAAAGATAGGTTTACGTTTACGTTTACGTTTACGAATATTTAAAAATAAATCTGTCGCTTTCAGCGTCACTTGATGTAAAACAAACTCTCTCCACAAACGCGTCACGTGATGTAAACAAACGCGTCACGTGATGTAAACAGAATCTTCACAGACGCTCTCGCGAAATACGTTTCTAATTCAAATTTTAAAATCATTTGTTTCTGATGAAGGATCGAGGGCGGTCTGAAATATAAAATATAATAATTGAAATAAACAAATACTGTAAAAAAAAATACATTTTTAAACTCAAAACTTTTTAATATTCTTTCCTATATATATATATATATATATATATACTACCGGCCATAATTTTTAGGGTACTCTGGTGTTTTAAAAAATGATGTATTTCATACTATTTTTTTAGTATTTATTGCGAAGTGAATAATTGTAAATGACAATAGAATGGTTCTTTTGTGAATACTGCACAATATCATGTGCATCAGATGAATTTATAAATATTTAGTAATTATCTGTATTGCAGTTTCATCAATGAAAGAATGAAGAAAATTTAGGGTGATTCGTACGAGTTCATCTTTATTTCCTTACCTTGTAAAATTTTGCAAAGTAATAATAACAAAAGAAGCATTCTATTTTCATGTGGCAATAAATACTAAAAATAGTATGAAATACATCATTTCTTTTAAAAAAAAACTGGGGCTGCCTAATAATTATGACCGGTAGTATATATATATATATATATATATATATATATATATGTGTGTGTGTGTGTGTGTGTGTGTGTGATCATAAGAGATTGGCATTGATGCTCCGTTTATGAACTAATCTAAGTTACATTTATCTTAACCATCCTCTGAAAAGCCTCTCAGGGAACACGACAAATTTAACCTGTTCATGTCAAAGGTCAGCTGCTATTCACATTATCTTCACGATCGTTACGGCTTTCTACTTCCTTTGACTTCCCTTACATTCATATCACACACTTCATACAGTAGCACTCTACCATGTTTGACACTTGAGCCTTGTATTGGGTAAATTTAAGTAAAAGAAAAAAAAAAGAATCCTTTTATGATTATTCTACAGTCCAAATTCCGATACCAAGCGGCAGATTTTCAAACTGGCGATAAAACACTGACCTTCGCCAAATACATCAAACAATTTGGTCCCGATGCCAAATCTGACCGAAACAAAAAAAAAAGTTCTGACAAATTTATACAAATCCAATGAAATACCAGTTTTCGTTCTGCAGCGTTTCTCGAGTCGTAAGATATGACACGTCACCCCTGCCACGTTTATAAAGGGTCCGCAACTTCATATCTTCCTCAAGTGACAGTGTTGCTCAAAACACCGATAATGCAGAGGCTTTTGCGCAAAACAGTACTAATCCTCGTCAGTTCCCTGACCGGGTGTGGTGGTAGGTTTGTTGTGCAGCTGAGCACTTTATCAAGGACGCCTAATCGAATAGGTGTATTCACTAAATATAACTTATTCATAATAAGATATTTTGTCAGATTATAAATGAATTTCTGATTTATATATATATATATATATATATATATATATATATATATATATATATATATATATATATAAAGAAGATATATATGATGAAGAATCACCAAAGATGAACTTAAGGCAAGGGATTGGTAGCCATTACTAACATGAAAAACAAAACGCCCCTTCAAAAGAGGAGATTCCGAAGTCGTCTGACGCCGTGGTTGAAGCCAATGTCGGTTTTATTGAATAAATTTACTCATTAGTATTTCAAAATATTTTTGTGTAATTTTGGTAAATATATGTTAAAATAAGTTGTCTGTGTTATTTTCATTTTTCTGTAATCTATAAGAACTTATCCATTACACCCTTTGTATATATATATATACTCGCATATATATATATATATATATATATATATATATGCACACACGCATATTTATATATATACACACACGCGCATATATATATATATATTAGTCATCCACTCATCCACATACAAGCCTGTTTCGCGGTATCACAGCTCATATATATATATATATATTGATAAATGTACATAGTAGCCGACGTCTAAAGCATGACTGGAAGTTTCATGCACTACGCAACCATCAGGTACAGATTATGAACTGACCGTTCCTAGATATTTTGGTATGAGTATTGTTTAAAGTCGTTATGAATTATAAATCTTGTATGTCAACTTTTTTCATTAATTAAATGCAGACTATAATTTGGTTTATATTATCTATCGCCTGGTTCACACTCCACCCATATCTATTGAACAGGTTTTAGAGGCTCATCCCTTGTTCCCTGTTTAGGATGTGGTTTCCAGCTTTCTCTTTTTTCAATCTTTTCACTATTACGTAGCCCCCTGCACATCAGTGGCGTTACTGCCTTGCTCGGGGTGATACGCTTAAAAAAAGAAAAAATATCAAAATGAAAAGGGAAAGAAAAATCGTGGAAGTTTCCAAAAAAAAGGAGCAAATATTTGTAGAGAGCATTTAAATTATGTTATAGAGGGAGGTAACTTTTGTTTACTTAGCTTTTGTTTAACTTTTATTTATTTTCCGTTAACAATTGCATTGAAAAAAAAAGTGAGAATATATATATATATATATATATATATATATATGAGAATATATGTATATATATATATATATATATATATATATATATATATATATGAGAATATATATATATATATATATATATATATATATATTTCCAAGTGAAGAGGACTGAAGGTTTTTTTTTATATTTTGAGTGCTTTGGCATTTATTTTACTACGAAACAGAAATTTCCTTGTCGCAATATATATATATATATATATATATATATATATATATATTTAGGATATCGAGGCAGCAAGTAATTTTCTAAACATATGTTGTTAAATATAAGAGACAATGAATGTCTATTATGTTTAATCATGAGCCGTTCTAAACGTCGTATTTTTGCTTTAATTTCAGTTGAAAATAAAGACAAAAATTCTCCAACATTTGGATAATTATTTATTAGTTTTCTTCTAAGCTTTCGGCTCACATGAGCCATCTTCAGAGGGGTTATTTAGACTGAAATACAATAACATCCACCATTACCGACGATTTTATTTTGTGTTGACATAAAACTCCGCTTGACAACGGCAATAGTTACCAAAAATAATAAACGCAGTTTTTAAGTTTGCGATGCGGTTTTATGACGTCACACCGCGGGATAGCGCGAAATGACAACAAAACCATGTAGTCAAATGCAATGTAATATGTTATTTCCGGTTTTAAAGTTGATTTTATTGAGTGTTGGTTGTTTCGATTTGATGTACATGGCCTCCAATATCTGCAGGTTCCTCTTACTGTGTGTACGAGTAAGGATCACCGTATTGTTGACCAAAATCTGTCTGATATTACCTACATGTTTATGTTTTTCAGAGAAATGTTGTTTAATAGTACTCTGATCAGAAAGATGACATGTAAGTCTACGGGAGAGCGTAGTTGTAGTAAAACCAATATATGTACTAGGTTTTTGATTAGTATCAGAGATGCAATCTCTGAATGGGCATGTAAATTGGTACACTACATTGGTTTTTTGTAGAGAATTTAGTTTAGTGCTTGTTGGGTTATTATAGACTATGAGGTCAATTGTTTTAAACTTTTTATAATATATAATGAGTTTAATTTGATTATTACTTTCCACTGGTTTAACATTTCTACATATTATGTTTTTGAGAGTTTTTTCATCTTGTTTATGATTATTATGTATTTGGTTGCAATAGTATAAGTTAATAGTGTTATGTTTATTTTGATATCAACCATTATAATTAATATTATCATTATTGTTGGATCTATTGTTAATTTTGTTGAGATACATTTTAATTTGTTGATCAATAACGGTGTTAGGAAATCCATTATTGACTAGTGTTTGCTTAATGTTGTGTAGTTCTTTATAAAATATAGATTTGGAAGAAGATATCATTTGTGTGCGTTGAAGTAAGTTTTTTTATAACAGCTAACTTATATCGTTGGGGGTATTCACTATTATAATTAAGAAGACACGAGTTTATGCTAGTTGGTTTCCTATATAGAGAAGTAATAAATTTGTGTGTGCTAGAATCAATGAATACATCAAGGAATGGGAGTTTGTTATTAATATTAAGTTCTAATATAAATTTGAGGACGGAGTGACTTTCAAATTTGTTTTTAAGATATTTAATTTGATCGATATTCTTAGCTAAAACAAAGATGTCATCAATGTATCTTACCTTTTATCACCAAAGTTAAGCAACGTTGAGCCTGGTCAGTACTTAGATGGGTGACCGCTTGGGAATACCAGGTGCTGTAAGCGTTTAGTGACGGATGTGCGTTGTGGTGCAGTGGATATCGGCTGGGAAAGAGAAATTGGTGAGCCGAGTTCGAATTCCAGTTGAATACCATGCATTCACTTAAGCACTGGTACCCTTGGGAAAGGTATTATTCCGTCCCTTCCCTCCAGGGTGGGACTATTACTAGACACTAAACTTATATGAAAAACAACAATAAATTGTTGAAAAGAAAAAGGTATTACCAGCAATCTAATCTAAACTTATTTATAAATGGAACTTTGTATGTTTGTGTGTGTGTGTGTGTATGTGTGTGTGTTTGTTACCTATAGACTTTGAAACGGCTGAACCGATGTTCTTGAAAATTTGCACAGTTGTACTATAAGCGTCTGCGAGTGTTCTTAGCTAGGTTTTGTGTCGAGGTATCCCCTACCCCCGATAAATATCGATAATCGAAAAAATCGGGTTATAGAAGGAGTGGTCCGATTTTAATAAAATTCGATACACTCATAGACAAAGACATAGGAAACGATATTCAGAAGTTTCAAGGTTGCAGTTCTTACAATAGTGCAGAAAATCGATAATATATATATATATAAAAGGCAAGATGTTTGTGTGTGTGTGTGTGTGTGTTTATCTGTTTGTGTGTCTTTTATACAAATCCACAATTTTTATCCGATTCTCACCAAACTTCACACAAATATTCTTTAGGCTGAGTCTGAGCTCCAGGACCATGGATAAGTCTTAAAGATTTCATTACACCCGAGCAACACCGGGCTATACTGCTAGTAAATAAACAAAATTTAGTTGGTAATAAATGACCCACCGAGGTTGATATGCCATAAAAAAAACAAAAAAAAAAACATAATTTATGTCCAGTAAGCTGAAGTTCCTTTGGCGTGTTGTTGGGGCCTCTTATGCAAGGTTAATTTAGGTTTGAATTTCACATGGCACAAGGCCATTTCCCAAGAACTTCCTAATTAAATTCCTGCATACCAGCAATTATTTTTATACGGTTGAAATCATTCATTAAATTAGAAAATGGAAAATTGAATGAAATGGTCAAAACATTAATTGTAATTATATAAAGTGTATTAATAATAACAAGAAATACATACTTTGTACAGACGTTAAAAGTTTCTGATTAAAATGTCTCTCATTTTCTGCATAAGATTGTGTTAAAACTTTTGAGGTAAGTTGTAATGTTCTTTGTCTCTGGAAGAATTATCAGTGTCATAGGTAATTTGTGTGAGGAATAATATTGATAGAAGATTGGTGAAACTGTCTGAGTTCGTGCGTACGTTCATCTTTGTAGATTTCAGAAAAATGATTTAGTAAGAGAAGGTGAGTTGGTCTTAATGTTATACATGTTATGCGTGTGAAGATTCTTGTGCCAACTGGTGAAAAATACGCGTCAAATCGTTTAAATAGGCATTCAAAACATCCTTACGATTTGGTGGTAAAATTGTGGATAACTTACCTTGGTTCTGATGGGCTAACTTAAAATAACCAGCGTACAGAATGTATACGGTTAGAACAAAATTTATTACATACGTATGCGTGAATGCAAATATGAGTATGTGTATGTTTCCATATATGTGTGCATGTGTCGTAATGTAAAGAGGAAGGAGGGTTTGAAGAATATGATACTCGCAGGTCAGATAGAGAGGAAGAGAGACAGGAGAAGGCAACGTGCAAATACTTGATGGACTTTAGCAAATGGATCTCAAATGGGTTGAGGTAGGATAACAGGAGAAAATTTGTTAAGAGCGCCTAGGAATAAGGAGATGTGGAAGGCCATGATCGCCTACGTTCTGAAGGGACACGGCACATAGAATAAAAAACAAGAAAATTAAAAGAACACAAGAAAAATGAAATAAAAACTAAACCGCAATATCTTGTCAGTTTTCTTTAATGAAACATCTATCTATCTATCTATCTATCTATCTATCTATCTATCTATCTATCTATCTATCCCAGTCTGTTCATTATCTATCTATCTATCTATCTATCTATCTATCTATCTATCTATCTATCTATCTCATCTATCTATCATCATTCACATCTATCTATCTATCTATCTATCTATCTATCTATCTATCTATCTATCTATCTATCTATCTATCTATCTATCTCATTCACATCATTATCTATCTATCTATCTATCTATCTATCTATCTATCTATCTATCTATCTATCTATCTCATTCACATCATATCTATCTATCTATCTATCTATCTATCTATCTATCTATCTATCTATCTATCTATCTATCTATCAATCTTATTCAATTCATTATCTATCTATCTATCTATCTATCTATCTATCTATCTATCTATCTATCTATCTCATTCAGTTCATTATCTATCTATCTATCTATCTATCTATCTATCTATCTATCTATCTACACGCGCACACACGCAGATGCATATGTATATAATTATTGCTAATCAGTTTTTGGTGATAATTAAATTAGACCAGTATATACTTGTATTAAAAAGTGCTCAATACATGTATAATATAATTTAGTGTATCGAGGCAGCAGATACTTTTCTAAACATATAAGTGACAATGGATGTCTATTATGTTTAATCATGTGTGTATGAGTGAGTATTATTGCATTATTGTATTGTTGACTAAAATCTGCCTGATTTTAATCAACAATACAATAATACTCACTCATACAAACAGTAAAAAGAACCTTCATATATTGGAGGCCATCTACATTAAATCAAAGCAACGCGCACTTAATCAAATCACGTTTAAATCTGGTCATAACACATTACATTGCATTTAAATATATGGTTCTGTTATCATTTCGAGCTCTCACGCGGTGTGACGTCATAGAACCGCATTACAAATTTACGAACTGCGTTTGCTATTTTTGGTAACTGTTATCGTTGCTGAGCAAAGTTTTATGTCAACAGAGGATAAAATCATCTTTGATAGTGGATGTTTTTATGTTAACGTCACTGTAACCTCTCTGAAGATGGCTCATGTGAGCCGAAAGCTTAGAACCTACTTGATAATTAAAAATATCCAAATTTTGGAGAAGTTTTGTCTTTATCTTCACCTGAAATTAAAGCCAAAATACGATGTTTAGAACGGCTCATGATTAAACATAATAGACATTCATTGTCTCTTATATTTAACAGTATAATATAATGTAGAGCTTTTGAATATTTTTAATTCGAAAACCAGTTATTTACGCAACCTAGGTTTCAACCTTTTGGTATCTTCAGGCTATTTATAATAACTGATATTTTAACATTTCCAAACGTACAACAGGGATTTTTACGAACGTGTGACTAGAAATTCAAAATGAGTGAAATTTCAAAATTAAGGAAGAGTCAGTTAAGTCTTGTATGATCTTAAAATCTATTTTTTTTTGTGTGATTACTTATTGACATTATTTCTGGTCTTTCATTTAAATAATTTAGTGTATCGAGGCAGCAGATAATTTTAAAGTGAATATTCGGTCAAGAAAGTGATCATTGGTATTACGCAGTAGAAGCATCGAGCACACTTCAGAACGCCTCAGTTTTTGATTTTCAGATCAGGAGGAACCCATTTATCGAACTTTTTACCTTGCCAATAATCTGCATATGGTTGCAGTGCTGACACCAAGTGTCTGAGATATTTATCTGACATTTTGACATGGGTTTTGCTCAACAACTGCTTCGTTGTCAAGACTGCATGATTGTCCTCTACCTTCATCATCTTCAAGGCTCTCATCACTATTACGGAATTTCTGGAACGACCTTCGTACTGTCCGATCACTTGTGGACCCATCTCCCCCTGCTCTGTCCATATTGTCAGAAGTTTGGGAGCAATGGTGCCCAAGTTTGAATTCATACAAGAAAAGTAAACGAAGATCATGTTTTGCCACGTTCATAATTAAGGGTTTTTATGCTTCAAGAATATTTCCGTCTAAAAATCAAATAAAAAGGAGCACACTAATTAATATCCGTATCTTCCCTCCACTTATGGGTTAAATAACAGAAGATTATCCCGCAGTAGGTTGCCATTGCTTTCTGCTTTAGACTAGTTGCCGACCAAGGCTATAGAACCCAATCTGTCCTGTTATTTAACCCATAACCGGAAGGAATAGACGGATTAATACCTTTCCCAAGGGTATTTGCGAGTAAGTGAACGCAATGAATTCAGCTGGAATTCGAACTCGGCTCCCCGATTTCTCGTTTCGAGTCGATATCCAATGCACCACAAATAAACGCCGTTTGTACACAAATACGGGTATCCACTAAAAAGAATGCTGAAGTAATAAATAAAAAAAAAAAAAACGTCTTTAAGAAGATAGATCTATCTATCGCCCGGCTCAGACTCCACCCACGTCTATTGAACAGGTTAAGAGGCTCATCCCTTGTTCCCTGGTTAGGATGTGGTTTCCGGCTTTCTCTTTTCCAGTTTTTTCACTTTTCTTTTTCTTATTTTTTTTTAATTTTTTTTTCAATTGGAGTAGATAGATCTATCTATCGCCCGGTTCACACTCCACCCACGTCTATTGAACAAGTTAAGAGGCTCATCCCTTGTTCCCTGGTTAGGATGTGGTTTCCGGCTTTCTCTTTTCCAATTTTTTCACTATTACATAGCCCCCAGCACATCAGTGGCGTTACTGCCTTGCTCGGGGTGATACGATAAAAAAAAAAAAAATTAGAAATTATGATATTCCCAAATAAAGAAATTGTTAGACGAAAGAACAGAAATTATGACTAAAGGCATCCACACTAAGAAATACTTATTAGGGTTATACAACCATGGATGAAAACGTCATAATCCGTTTTAATTTAAACATTGCGCGTCCATAAATTCCCTGTCACGTGAACGTTCAAATAAAACACCGTTACATGTCAGTCAGTTAAGTGCCATACGTGATACACGCTTTGGGCGATCATGTCTCGAAAGAGACATGGCTGACTGGGCAGAAGATTATCCCGCAGTAGGTTGCCATTGCTTTATGCGGTAGACTGGTTGCCGACCAAGGCTATAGAACCCAATCTATCCTGTTATTTAACCCATAACTGGAGGGAAGAGACGGATTAATACCTTTTCCAAGGGCATTTGCGCGTAAGTGACTACAAAGAATTCAACTGGAATTCGAACTCGACTCCCCGATTTGTTGTTCGGAATCGATATCCACTGTACCACAACGCACATCACCCGTTACGAGAGCGTTCTTTTTTTAAGACCGTTACAAGAGCGTTCTTAAAAAAAAAAAAAAAAAAAAAAAAAAAAAAAAACGGTAAACGGTAAAATCAGTTATTAAAAATCGCCTGAAGATACCACTCATGGTAGGAACTTGGGTAGCGAAATAACTCGTTTAAAAATAGAAAATATTCAAAATACAATATAATTGTATTGAACACTTTTTAATACAAATGTGTACTGGTCTAACCCTATTATGACTGAAAACTAAGAAACTAAGTATTAAACAATCAATGTATATATATATATATATATAGGTAATGATGAAAAAATTTGTAAACAGAGAGGATAATCAAAAAAGATCTATTTAATATAAAATATTAAGAGATTGATCTGTATAGATAGCTCAATGGTTATTATCCAGAGCAATATGATATACATAAAGGAAAACTCAGCACATCATCTGAAATGATTATAAATTATAATTTATTTTCTCTTTTCTCTTCGTCGTACCGCTCGTTACCGTCTTTTATAAAGTAGATCATTCTATTCTCGAGGGATGACAGGATATTCCACTATAACAATGTGTGTGTGTGTGTGTACGTACGTACGTGTACACAGGTTTATATGTACAGTTGTGGGGGTGTATCTTGACTTTGTGGTGACATGTCCCACCAAATCATCATTTATCCATCACACCCAGATGGTGCATAGGGCAGATAACTTTTTGTTGCTGTTTCTGTAACAAACTGTTTTTTACGGGGCAGGGTTTTTCGCCCTGCACCTAACCATTAAATCTGCAGGACCGGTGGACCATTTTTGGTCCTTACGTTTACAGCAACTGGTATTCCCAAATGGGCACCCATTTAAGTACTGGCCAGGCTCGATGTTGCTTAACTTCGGTGATCAGACGGGAACTGGTGCATTAAACACGATATAGCCGTAGACATGTCCCACCAAATGCAGCCCTTAAACTCTTGGAGATTGTTGCTATCAGGGAAACAAATGTACGGAAGAAAGTTCCAAAGGTGGGAAGTGCGGGAAAAGAAACTGAGTAGAAAAGGCGGGCACATTTGACTGTTTTCGCCGTATAACTGTGGGGCCTACTTGCCAGTCTAATAGCATGAATAAATTCGAGTAGAGGGTGCACCTGCGAGATAAGATCGTCAGAGCAGAATCTGGGAAAATATGTGTAAAAAAGACTGTCCAGCCACATCACGATGGTGAGAAAATGACTTAATGTCTTGGTGCAACGATCATTTTTATTTTGAATAGATTTTTATTTGTTTACAATATCAAATTTTCTCTCAATCAGATACCGGCTATTGTGATATCTGCCGATTCAAGAGAACAAATTTGACTTCGTATTCGTTTAATTTAACCTTTATTAATTAAAAATGTCGTTTTTCTTATCTTTGCAAGACGCTAAATTGCCTCTTCTGCTTGTTGTGAAAATACGAAATATTTTAATGATGACATTTTATATTTTTAATTTATATTTTCCAACACGATATATAATTTTCGTTGGCGATATTTAACCATTCTTCCATAGTTAGCATACTGACATTGTAAATCGTAAGAGTTGCGCCAATTCTATGACCTTGTGTCAGATTAAAGAACGTGTATCTAATTTTTGTGTAAGTGTATTTCAGTTGTTTCTTTGGTGTGAAAATATTCACCGTCGAGCTAATGTTGCGGTCTTTTTGGCTGTATGGCATTACCGAATTGAGTACCCCCCGTCTCACACGAGAACTCGGTCCAGAATCGGTGTATCCAGTTAAACTTCCCCACCTCTCTCGTCCAGTTCAGGCGCTCTTCCAATAATTTTAAATTGAATCAGAAATAATCAGTGACATGACTTATGTTTACCGCCAAGAATAATTTGGAAGGACGGCATTTGCCAAATTCTTTAATGAATGTGTCACGTCACACAATGATACTTCTGGAGAGGCCTGGTGAGTGGATGCCACGGATGGCCTTTTTTCAAGTTGAAAAGCCACAGAGACCTTTTATATTAGCAGTGGGAAGAGAAAGCTCCTCTCTTCGAACGTCTTACTTCTTTCCTTTTTTAAAGTCTTTTTTTTTTTCGTGTACGCTTTATTCATTTACAGACGTTCGACATTGAGTTTTAATTAACAAACTATTGTTAAACCAAGTCATAGCCAATCAATATTATATACCACCAATGGTATCCGACGTTGTAAAAGTGAATACACTTCTGTTTGCTTTTAAATGCTAAGCAGCTGTTTCCTTTTTTTAAAGTGTGCCTTCTCGGGGTAACATATTCGCAGTGAATAAGAAATAAGTTTTACGGGAAGGAAACTGCAAGAAACTCGTATGAGCACAACCCAGACCCGGTTACAGAGTTTAGACCTGAAACAATTTGATGGGACTTTACAATACACACAGACAGAACAATCAAAGCTAATCACTCAAATATCGTGAACAGAGACCCCAAAACAAAATGTGCTTTTTATTTACATGTCAATCCTTGTAGATGGAAGGGAAACTAAGAATCTAATATTAACATCACCCAGACCCGGTTAAGGAGAGCGGCCCTGTAACAATTTTATGGAACTTTACAATACACACAGACAGAACAATCAAAGCTAATCACTCAAATATCGTGAACAGAGACCCCAAAACAAAATGTGCTTTTTATTGACATGTCAATCCTTGTAGATGGAAAGGAAACTCTAAGAATCTAATATTAACATCACCCAGAACCGGTTAAGGAGAGCGGCCCTGTAATAATTTTATGGAACTTTACAATACACACAGACAGAACAATCAAAGCTAATCACTCAAATATCGTGAACAGAGACCCCAAAACAAAATGTGCTTTTTATTTACATGTCAATCCTTGTAGATGGAAAGGAAACTAAGAATCTAATATTAATATCACTCAGACCCGGTTAAGGAGAGCGGCCCTGTAACAATTTTATGGAACTTTACAATACACACAGACAGAACAATCAAAGCTAATCACTCAAATATCGTGAACAGAGACCCCGAAACAAAATATGCTTTTTATTGACATGTCAATCCTTGTAGATGGAAGGGAAACTCTAAGAATCTAATATTAACATCACCCAGACCCGGTTAAGGAGAGCGGCCCTGTAACAATTTTATGGAACTTTACAATACACACAGACAGAACAATCAAAGATAATCACTCAGATATCGTGAACAGAGACCCCGAAACAAAATGTGCTTTTTATTGACATGTCAATCCTTGTAGATGGAAGGGAAACTAAGAATCTAATATTAACATCACCCAGACCCGGTTAAGGAGAGCGGCCCTGTAACAATTTTATGGAACTTTACAATACACACAGACAGAACAATCAAAGCTAATCACTCAAATATCGTGAACAGAGACCCCGAAACAAAATGTGCTTTTTATTGACATGTCAATCCTTGTAGATGGAAGGGAAACTCTAAGAATCTAATATTAACATCACCCAGACCCGGTTAAGGAGAGCGGCCCTGTAACAATTTTATGGAACTTTACAATACACACAGACAGAACAATCAAAGATAATCACTCAAATATCGTGAACAGAGACCCCGAAACAAAATGTGCTTTTTATTGACATGTCAATCCTTGTAGATGGAAGGGAAACTAAGAATCTAATATTAATATCACTCAGACCCGGTTAAGGAGAGCGGCCCTGTAACAATTTTATGGAACTTTACAATACACACAGACAGAACAATCAAAGATAATCACTCAAATATCGTGAACAGAGACCCCGAAACAAAATGTGCTTTTTATTGACATGTCAATCCTTGTAGATGGAAAGGAAACTCTAAGAATCTAATATTAACATCACCCAGACCCGGTTAAGGAGAGCGGCCCTGTAACAATTTTATGGAACTTTACAATACACACAGACAGAACAATCAAAGATAATCACTCAAATATCGTGAACAGAGACCCCAAAACAAAATGTGCTTTTTATTGACATGTCAATCCTTGTAGATGGAAAGGAAACTCTAAGAATCTAATATTAACATCACCCAGAATCGGTTAAGGAGAGCGGCCCTGTAATAATTTTATGGAACTTTACAATACACACAGACAGAACAATCAAAGCTAATCACTCAAATATCGTGAACAGAGACCCCAAAACAAAATGTGCTTTTTATTGACATGTCAATCCTTGTAGATGGAAAGGAAACTCTAAGAATCTAATATTAACATCACCCAGAACCGGTTAAGGAGAGCGGCCCTGTAATAATTTTATGGAACTTTACAATACACACAGACAGAACAATCAAAGCTAATCACTCAAATATCGTGAACAGAGACCCCAAAACAAAATGTGCTTTTTATTTACATGTCAATCCTTGTAGATGGAAAGGAAACTAAGAATCTAATATTAATATCACTCAGACCCGGTTAAGGAGAGCGGCCCTGTAACAATTTTATGGAACTTTACAATACACACAGACAGAACAATCAAAGCTAATCACTCAAATATCGTGAACAGAGACCCCGAAACAAAATATGCTTTTTATTGACATGTCAATCCTTGTAGATGGAAGGGAAACTCTAAGAATCTAATATTAACATCACCCAGACCCGGTTAAGGAGAGCGGCCCTGTAACAATTTTATGGAACTTTACAATACACACAGACAGAACAATCAAAGATAATCACTCAAATATCGTGAACAGAGACCCCGAAACAAAATGTGCTTTTTATTGACATGTCAATCCTTGTAGATGGAAGGGAAACTAAGAATCTAATATTAACATCACCCAGACCCGGTTAAGGAGAGCGGCCCTGTAACAATTTTATGGAACTTTACAATACACACAGACAGAACAATCAAAGCTAATCACTCAAATATCGTGAACAGAGACCCCGAAACAAAATGTGCTTTTTATTGACATGTCAATCCTTGTAGATGGAAGGGAAACTCTAAGAATCTAATATTAACATCACCCAGACCCGGTTAAGGAGAGCGGCCCTGTAACAATTTTATGGAACTTTACAATACACACAGACAGAACAATCAAAGATAATCACTCAAATATCGTGAACAGAGACCCCGAAACAAAATGTGCTTTTTATTGACATGTCAATCCTTGTAGATGGAAGGGAAACTAAGAATCTAATATTAACATCACCCAGACCCGGTTAAGGAGAGCGGCCCTGTAACAATTTTATGGAACTTTACAATACACACAGACAGAACAATCAAAGATAATCACTCAAATATCGTGAACAGAGACCCCGAAACAAAATGTGCTTTTTATTGACATGTCAATCCTTGTAGATGGAAAGGAAACTCTAAGAATCTAATATTAACATCACCCAGACCCGGTTAAGGAGAGCGGCCCTGTAACAATTTTATGGAACTTTACAATACACACAGACAGAACAATCAAAGATAATCACTCAAATATCGTGAACAGAGACCCCGAAACAAAATGTGCTTTTTATTGACATGTCAATCCTTGTAGATGGAAAGGAAACTCTAAGAATCTAATATTAACATCACCCAGACCCGGTTAAGGAGAGCGGCCCTGTAACAATTTTATGGAACTTTACAATACACACAGACAGAACAATCAAAGATAATCACTCAAATATCGTGAACAGAGACCCCAAAACAAAATGTGCTTTTTATTGACATGTCAATCCTTGTAGATGGAAGGGAAACTCTAAGAATCTAATATTAACATCACCCAGACCCGGTTAAGGAGAGCGGCCCTGTAACAATTTTATGGAACTTTACAATACACACAGACAGAACAATCAAAGATAATCACTCAAATATCGTGAACAGAGACCCCAAAACAAAATGTGCTTTTTATTGACATGTCAATCCTTGTAGATAGAAAGGAAACTCTAAGAAACTGGTATGAACATCACCCAGACCCGGTTCCAGAGATTGGACCTGTAACAATTTTATGGGACTTTACAATACACACAGGCAGAACAATCAAAGCTAATCGCCCAGACATCGTGATCAAAGACAACAAGAACAGAATGTGCTTGCTTATTGACATGACAGTCTCTGTAGATGGCAAGGAAACTCAAAGGAACTGGTATGAACATCAGGTATACCCGGTTACAGAGATAGGACCTGTAACAATTTTATGGGATTTTACAATACACAGAGACAGAACGACCCAAGCTAATCACACAAACATCGTGATCAAAGATAACAAGAATAGATGTGACATGACAAACCATGCAGATTGTAATGTATCTTTGAAGAAATAAAATAAATGTTAATAACTTTATCATAAATGTCTATAATTTCGACGAACATATTAAAGTATACATTCTGAAAAATATCTAGAATCCTCTCACTTTGCAACCTTTAAAACGTACAGAGATAATTACATATGTAAAATCACTAAATGATAAAAGCGTTCTACAAGATTTATATGAAACTATTCAAATAAATGCTTCTTATTAATCAACTGAGGGAAAGTTCCAAGTGTAATATAACGGTCTGGCCCACCCAAGAAAGGCTGATACAAGCCGTGTTGTTTCCGGTCGGTGAAAAGTAACGGATGTCACTTTGACCCTATTTCCGGCAGATGCGGAAATAACTCAGAGGCAAACAGACAGGTGACTCTGAGAATTACGTAGGCGTCGCGTGATCAAGGCAAAGCCGGAAGAAACAAGTCCCGGTTTTGGAAGATATATAAAGACCGCGAAAACACGGATTCGCCGGGCAGTCAGAAGAAGAGAGAGTAGAAGTAGCAGCAGAACCACAGAACACGAAGGAAGGCAGTTCACAGCTGCCCCCAATAGCATGCTGCTATTGTGGGGTACGCATTCGTCAACCCCTTAGAGGCGCGCTCTCTCACTCTCTGTTCCCTAGGCTACACGGTCCATCGTTCATTAATAAAAATATCACTGATATATTTTTATATACAGACGTGTTTGTTGTTTATTGATATACAACACAAGATGCACAGCCCCATCATATTATTGACGTTTAAGTTGCATTCATTGACTCTGCGTTGGGCACCTAGATTTGTTGTAATGGTTAGCGAGCATGTCTCGCTAAAATCATTACAACTAGGTAGTGAGTTCGATCCTCACTGTGTCGCTTACTTTCGGTCTTGTGTCAATTCTAAGCTATCTTTAGAAAATCACCATTAATTCTGATTGCGTTCTGTTGTCGTGTTGATTACTAGTACAACCGTGTCTCAAAATAAGCGACGTTCGTACAAAGACATGTAATTTTTTTATGTAAAAAAATACTTTTTATCTGGTATGCAATTTTAAAACATATCATATAGACAGACATATAATGTAAACCTTGTTAAACACTATCCTTTTTTTAAAAATCAGGTCTTCTCTAAGTGTATGATACTACTACTACTAATAATAATTATGTTGCGATGATGACGATGATGATATTCGTCCCTCGCAGGCGAAGAAGACCACGACTCCTGGTGACTAAGGATTTGGGTGGGTGCGGAGGTGGTTGATAAGGCAAATCTTTGCACAGAAGATCCTGTTGCAGCAGGAGCAGGTGATGCAGAGGGGCAGACCCAAGCTTCTGGATGTGGCTTTTGTGCTCCTTCTTGTGCTCTCTTTGAGAGACCTGATGCGACCCTCTTCAAACTTTGCAACTCCAGATTTCATTTATTATTTCCAGGCAGCTCTATCTTTAGCAATGGATTCACAGGAGGAATATGTGATTTCACAGCACTTGAATGCCTCCTTTAAGCTGTTTTTGTACCGCAACTTTTGGTCAACCAAACGAACGTTTCCACGTGGAGAGTTCACCATAGAAGAGTCTCTTCGGTAGTCGGCTGTCTTCCATGCGGTGTATATGACCAGCCCACCGAACTTAAGAGCGCAGAAGCATGGCGTGAATGCTGTCACATTTGGCACGTTCTAGCACTTCTGAGTCTGGAATTTTATTTTATTTTTTTAATCATTTCACCCCGAGCAAGGCGGAAACGCCACTGATGTGCAGGGGGTTACATAAATGTAAAAAGATTAATTAGAAAAGAGTGAGGAGTACAAACTAGTTAGAAAGGTTATGATGCTATTTGGTATTAAGGAGGGCACGCAGACACCTCATATGGAAGGCATTCAGTTGTTTCGCATACCTGCTATAGACTGTTCATGTTTCGCAATCATAGAGCAGGGATGGAAAGAATACAGCTCTATACATTTGAAGTTTTGTTGTGATATCAATACATTAAATACATTAAAATCTTACTCTATAGGGACGTGAAAGTAGCTCTTTTTGAGGTTGTCTCATTGATCAGATTTGCCTATTACATTCAATTTTTTCGAGGCGTCCCAGGCTTTAGATATACAAATTTTCATATCGTTTTCAGTATAATTTAATTCCCTTCTTATGGATGTAAAAGATTTAACAGATTTTATTTTAGTGTGCATTGAGCCTTGCTAATTGCAGCCTAATGTATGGTGTCACTACTTGGACGTTAAATAAAACCCTAGAGTCTAAGCTTGATAGAACTTTCACTCAGGTGTCGAGAGTTATATTTAAAATCTGGTGACAAAATCCAACTAAATCAATGCTCTATGGAGCCATCTATAACCTTTCTACAATGTTAAGCAAACGTACGATGCGCTTTGCATGACACCGCTGTCAAGCAAGAAGTTGCGAATGAGCTACTGCTCTGGACACCTAACCATGGCGCAAGACGGGTTGATCGCACATCAACCAGCTACATTAATCAGCTATATTATAATACAGAATGCCACTCGAATGACCTTCCGACCTTGATAGACAACAGTGATGGTTGACATGAATACCCGGGGTAGCGTGATCGAATACAAAACAATATATAAACATATCAACAAACATTCATAAAAGATTCACATTATATATCGATGTTTGGGTATTTTTTATTTTCAAGGGACTTGATCGTTCGAATCCTGATGAATAGAGCGAGAAGTAGAATCAGGCCGGAGATAGAAAAAGAACAGTGCGCATTCGTCAAAGACACTGGAACAAGGAACGCCCTAATTATGATTAGGATGCTCTCCGAAAAGGCAATACAAATGAAGAAGGACTTGTACTTATATTTTATTGATTATGCAAAGGCGTTCGACGAAATACGCCCCAACGAATTGATGGAGATGTTCAGTAGCCTCAACATATTTTGGAAAAAACATAAGAGTAATCAAGAATCTCTACTAGCAGCAAACTGCCTGCATACGAACAGGTAACGTATTCAGTAGATATAGAAAGATAGAAAGGGGTGTAAGACAAGGATGTGTCTTCTTACCGGATCTATTCAACTTGTACAGTGAGACTATTCTGAGAACCCTAGAAGTTATGCCAGGATTTGTCAATGGAGGCCACAATCTGAACAACATAAAATACGCAGATGATACAGTGCTGATTGCAGACACGGAAAGGAAACTACAAAACCTCCTACAGAAGGCAGTTAAAGAGAGTGACAAAAAAGGACTACACATAAACTGCAAGAAAACCGAATGCATGGTCATCAGCAAAAAGAGCAGCCCAAAATGCCAAATACAGATGGGGGATACTAAAATCAGGCAGGTACAAAAATGTAAATACCTGGGAAGTGTTCTAACAGAAGACGGAAAGTTTGAAATAGAAATCCGAAGGCGTATTGGCATGGCGAAGGACGCGTGCCAGAAGCTGAGTAAAGTATTAAGAGACAGAAAACTTTCACTAGAAACAGAGTACTGGATTGCTATGTGATGTCAGTTTTTTCAATATGGCAGTTAATGCTGAGCAATATCACCAACGATGAAAGAAAGACTTGAAGCAATTGAAATGTGGTTCTAAAGAAGGATGCTGCGAATATCATGGATCGAGCATGTGAGCAATGAGGAGGTTTTTGAAGGGATGGAAACAAAAAGGAAATTAATATTGAGCTTCAGGAAGAGACAACTAAAGTTCCTGGGACATGCAGTGAGGAAGGAGGGTTTGGAGAATCTGATACTAACAGGCTAGATAGAGGGAAAAAGAGACAGAGGAAAGCAGCGGATAACATATTTAAATGGCCTTAGCAGGAAGATAACAGAACGGGGTTTGCGTGGTGTTACAGGAGAAAGTGTGCTAAGAGCTACTAGGGTTAGGGAGACGTGGAAGTCTATGATTGCCTACGCCCTGAAAGGACAAGGCATATATATATATATATATATATATAGAGAGAGAGAGAGAGAGAGGGAGAGGGAGAGAAAGAGAAAGAGAGAGTGAGAGAGATGCTAATGATGCTTCTTTATTTGATAGAATTGCAACTGTTGTAACAGAGCGTTTAACGAAATAGCTTTAATAAATAGCACTAAATATCGAGGTGATCTGATAATGACATCGGATGTTTTTGTATCTGATCTAGCCCATTGGGGTACAAAAGGGTTTGTAACTTTCAGTACACCCAAAAACTAATCATCACTGATCAGAAGTTCAGATACACTCTTAGTGATTTGAACGTCTATCGTTATTCAAGACATCTCTAGATCTCAAGTGGAACACATATACCAAATCTATCGCTAAAGCTGTTGGAAAAGTTTTCGGGTCGTACCGGTCCCGAAAGTAAATGATTCTTTATCAAGAATTAGATTAGACAAAAGATGGAATACGGTTGCCTCAAAATTTTAAAATTTTTTTTTCAATTAATTTCATCCGAAGCAAAACAAAAAAGCTACCAGAACGCAAGTGATTACTGAGCGTTAGAAATTATGAAAAATACTCTTACGGATATGCGAGGAGTCGAATTCGAATTCCTTGAATTCATTGCATTCAATTACGCACAAATACCCTTGGGAAAAGTATAAATCCGTCACTTCCCTCCAGTTATGGATTAAATAACAGGACAGATTGGGTTCTATAACCTTGGTTGACAACCAGTCTACCGGAGAAAGAAATGGCACCCTACTGCGGGATAATCTTCTGCCCACTCAGTCATGTCTCGAAAGGGACATGATCGTCTAAGCGTGTATTACATACGGCAATTAACTGACTGACTCTTAAGGAAAGAGTACAATAACAGAACAAGAATTAAGAAGACAGAAAATAACAATTGACATTGCATTTAAATGCTTGATGATCAAAGTTGACTGGGAAATAAGAAGCTGGAGAAGAGTTCCACAAGCAAGAGAAGAAACTGTTTTTTTTTTTTAATCATTTCACCCCGAGCAAGGCGGAAGCCTCGTCTAGGTTACTCTCCGCCCGGGGGGCTACATAAATGTAAAAAGATTAATTAGAAAAGAGTGAGGAGTACAAACTAGTTAGAAAGGAACAATAGAATGCTGAGAAAGCAGGTGCGATGACAGATACATAGGTGGAGAGAAAGGGAAGGTTATACAGGGGAGGGGAGAGAGCTAGAGGCCAGTGGTTAGTAGATGAGTATTGACTTTGCATTTAAATTTCTGGAGGTTGTAGCCGTCAGGAAAGCAAGAATACGGGAGTGAGTTCCACAGGCGGGAAGTGCGAGAGAGGAAGCTAGTATAAGACTTATAATTAATATGAGTAGAAAACACAACGAGAGAGAACAATAAAAGAACAGGAATCAAGAAGACAGACAATAACGATTGATACTGCATTTACATTTTTGAAAATCAAAGAATTCCACAAGCATGAGAAGCTGTTAACATTGGGCTTATAATAATATGAGATAAAGAAGACACAAGGAAAGAGAACAATATGAGAACAGGAATCAAGAAGACAGACGATAACGATTGACATTGTATTTACATTTTTGAAGATAAGAATTGACTGGGAAGCAAAAAGCCGGAAGAAAATTCCATAAGTGAGAAGTAAAATAGAAGAAACTGACAGCATAGAAAGTAAAGTTATGACTTGCTATTTCAGCTATAAAATTATGAGACCTTACTGCCAATCTAGTCTTCTTCTTCATGTGCCGTGTTTTTAGTTTAATTTAATTTTTTTAAATTTCGTAAATATTTATATTTATATGCAACCAAGTAAACTAATCACATTTCACTGTCTGATGATTGTGTATTAAACACCGACACCTTATAGCTACTGAATTGCAGTATGTTAAAATAATAATAATAATAATAATAATAGTAATAATACAAAACAATAATGATAATGAAAACAATAGTAATAATGAAAACAATAGTTGTGCCAGTGATAGTAGGTGCACTTGGAATGATAAAAAATGGAACAAAACAACACATTGAAAGAATCCCTGGAATCCCCAGCTTAAGAGATATACAAAAAATTGTCTTATTAAGTACAACCCACACACTAAGGAGAACTTTGTCTATGTAACGCTAGGGATGACGGGGAAGATAGAAAAAACATGAAATGGAGACATAACAACACGCCACGACCTGCCTTAGGTCTTCCCGCAGACTTGGTTGGTAGTGTGACCATAGCAGAAATAGAAATATGATGAAAAATGACATAATAATAATAATAATAATAATAATAATAATAATAATAATAATAATAATAATAAACACTGGTATAACAATCACCGGTTACAGAAATAGAAGATGTCACCATTCTATGGGATTACACCATCTACACAGACACGAAAATTGAAGTAAATAGGCCGGACATTATTGTTAAAAACCAAAAAGAAAAAAACTTGCTTATTAATCGATATGGCTTGTCCATATCAATCCAGCGGATTGTAACATAGAAACCAAGGAATTTAAAAAACTGTCAAAATATAAAGAACTAGAAATTAAAATAGAAAAAATGTGGAAATTGAAAACAAGAGTCGTACCATTGATAGTAGATGCATATGGAATTATAAAAACTGGAACAAAACAACACATTGAAAGAATCCCTAGAAACCTCAGCTTAAGAGACATACAAAAATCGTCTTTTTAAGTACTGCCCACACACTAGGGAGAACTTTGTGTATGTAACGCTAGGGATGTTATGGGAGATAGAAAAAACAGGAAATGGAGCCATAACAACACACCCCAACCTGCCTTAGATCTTTCCGTAGACTTGGTAGGTAGTGCAAGCATAGCAGAAATCGAATTATGATGAAAACTAACATAATAACTATATATATATATATATATATATATATATATATAATGAAAATAAAAGGTTTGTCCCCTAGCTGGTTGGTATTACTTTCAGTATTCTGAGCCCAGAGTTTCATAAACAGACCTCCCGGAATCATTCTGTTCATTCGTCAGGGGATATCAGCAACTGACTGCTTACACTTCTCGACCTTTCTTTTTTATAAGTTATTTTCATTACTGCAAGTTTTCTTTTATAGTGCATGTGAGTGTGTGCGTATATGTGCGTGTGTGCTTTCGCATGCGTGTATCAGTGTTCGTGTGTGTATGTGCGTGTGTGTGTGTGTGTGTGCGTATGTGTGTGTTATTCAAAATGTAATATACATAGGAAGCTTAAGTGCGCCATATCTAGGTTAGAGGGTTTGCCGACATGAAGTCAATGCGTATGGAAATCAATACCTGACTAATCGTTAAATCTCAATGGCCGATGATTGCCTACGGCGTGAAATTGCTTGTCGATGGGCAGTGTTGATTTATCAGCTGAGTTCTTCAATGCTTTTTTCGATTCAGCGCCTCCTAATCCTAGCACGCGCTACGCTTTGGTGAAGTGCCGACATTACTGGAATGTTTACGCTGAAGAGAGGTCCTATTTCGAAGTGTTTTTTTTCCTGGAAACCTTCGCGATTACGAAGTTGGCAAATACTGTTTAACGCACACCAATAGTAATCGGCTCACGTTAGCCAACAATCTGCTTTACTACCGGTAAAATAAAGCAAACAAACTTAACGTGGAGACTTAATTAAAAAAAAAATCTAAACTTTTCGAAATAATTTATCTTCATGTTTTATGACAGATCATAAGAAGGAGGACCAGAATGCTTCTCGCAAGTTTTAGAATATTAAACACTCATGGGTTACATTTGTGATATAATCAATTTCACCCATTAATGAATCTATGTTGAATACATATAGTTTATAGAACTCTGCCTGTATTCAGAGTTCACCAAAAATCTCTCTTGTCGACTTTCTGTCCTCGGACTAAAAGGAACCCAGACGAGGCTCCGCCGGCGGGGTAGAGTCTGGTCTGGGGTGAACAGATAAGTGCACAGCCATGCCTTAAGCATTATTTTTGCCCGAGTTTAAGAGCTCGGATCTCCAACATAAAGTTTAGTCTTGTACCACATCCAGCCTCAGTGGGGAGATAGGTGAATAACGAGTTCATCAAAGCTCTCTCTTCATCGGACTCTTTGCCTTCGGGCGGAGAGTAACCTAGACGAGGCTCCGCCGAAGGAGAGTAACGTAGACGAGTATTGTCTGGTGAAAAGTTGATATAAAGTCCAACACTGCTTTTTGTAGCCTTTACGGAAAATTTTTTCCTCATGCTACATCCAGCCTTAATGGAAAGATAGGTGAATATCAGTTCATCAAAGCTCTGAATTTGTCAGATTCTCTGTTTTCGGGCGGAGAGGAACCGAAAGGAGGTTATGCCGAAGGTCAAGGTCTCGTTTGGTAAAAAGTTGACAAGAGTCCAACCCTGTATGCGAGGTCTACAGGAAATTTTGCTTGAGAGTACATGCTCGTAAAGCCCACGGTAAAATTGGCATTGTGCTGCATCCCGCTTTTTGGAATGGCTCTGGTAAATAAATGGTAAATAGGATGGGCGTTCTGGTGCAGTGGATATTGGCTCTGAACTAGCAATCAGGGAACCGAGTTCGAATTCCAGTTGAATTCCTTGCATTCACTTACGCGCAAATACCCTTGGGAAAGATATTAATCTGCCTCCTCCCTTCAGTTATTGGTTAAATAACAGGACAGTTTGTGTTCTGTAGCCTTAGTTGGCAACCAGTCTACCGCAAAACGTAATGACAACCTACTGCAGGATAATCTTCTGCCCAGTCAGTCATCTCTCTTTCGAGACATGATAGTTCAAGCGTGTATCACGTATGGCATTTAACTGACTGACTGACTTGTTGATACAGAGCTCATCAAAATTCTCACCTTGTCAGACTCTCTACTTTTGGACGGAGATGATCCCAGACGAGTCTAACCGAAGGGCAGAGTCTCGTCTGGAGTAAATAGCCGAGATCTCAACCTCGCGTAAAAGAGAAATGAAATTGTCTCTAGACACTTACTGGCTACGAGGCATCAAATGCCCTCAGTCTCAACAAAATGCTGAAAAGTACGATACAAATGCAGTAACATCAGAGACCTCTTCACCTATTTTGCTTTTTTTTTTAATCATATCACCCCGAGCAAGGAGGTAACGTCACTGATGTGCAGGGGGCTACGTGAGAGTGAAGAGATTGGAAAAGAGAAAGCCGGAAACCACATCCTAAACAGGGAACAAGGGATGAGCCTCTACATCTGTACAATAGACGTGGGTGGCGTGTGAACCGGGCAATAGTTTAGTCTATCTACTCCAATTGAAAAGAAACAAAAATGAAAAGGAAAAAAAAAGAAAACGAAAAATGTAAGTGAAAAGATTGGAAAAGAGAAAGCCGGAAACCACATCCTAAACAAGGAACAAGGGATGAGCCTCTTCACCTATTCAAAAGACGTGGGTGGAGTGTGAACCGGGCGATAGTTTAATCTACTCCAATTGAAAAGAAAAAAAATGAAAAAGAAAAAAAAGAAAATGTAAGTGAAAAGATTGGAAAAGAGAAAGCCGGAAACCACATCCTAAACAGGGAACAAGGGATGAGCCTCTACACCTGTACAATAGACGTGGGTGGGGTGTGAACCGGGCGATAGTTTAGTCTATCTACTCCAATTGAAAAGAAAAAAAAATGAAAAAGAAAAAAAAAAGAAAACTGTAAGTGAAAAGATTGGAAAAGAGAAAGCCGGAAACCACATCCTAAACAGGGAACAAGGGATGAGCCTCTACACCTGTACAATAGACGTGGGTGGAGTGTGAACCGGGCGATAGTTTAGTCTATCTATTCCAATTGAAAAGAAAAAAAATGAAAAAGAAAAAAAAATGTAAGTGAAAAGTTTGGAAAAGAGAAAGCCGGAAACCACATCCTAAACAGGGAACAAGGGATGAGCCTCTACACCTGTACAATAGACGTGGGTGGGGTGTGAACCGGGCGATAGTTTAGTCTATCTACTCCAATTGAAAAGAAAAAAAAAATGAAAAAGAAAAAAAAAGAAAACTGTAAGTGAAAAGATTGGAAAAGAGAAAGCCGGAAACCACATCCTAAACAGGGAACAAGGGATGAGCCTCTACACCTGTACAATAGACGTGGGTGGAGTGTGAACCGGGCGATAGTTTAGTCTATCTATTCCAATTGAAAAGAAAAAAAATGAAAAACAAAAAAAAATGTAAGTGAAAAGTTTGGAAAAGAGAAAGCCGGAAACCACATCCTAAACGGGGAACAGGGGATGAGCCTCTTCACCTGTTCAATAGACGTGGGTGGAGTGTGAACCGGGCGATAGTTTAGTCTATCTACTCCAATTGAAAAGAAAAAAAAATGAAAAAAAAAAAGAAGAAAAATGTAAGTGAAAAGATTGGAAAAGAGAAAGCCGGAAACCACATCCTAAACAGGTAACAAGTGATGAGTCTCTACACCTGTACAATAGACATGGGTGGAGTGTGAACCGGGCGATAGTTTAGTCTATCTGCTCCAATTGAAAAAAGAAAAAAATTGAGAAGATTTTCAAAGAGAAAACCGGAAACCATATCCTAAACAGGAAACAAGGGATGGGCCTCTTCACCCGTTCAATAGACGTTGGTGGAGTGTGAACCGGGCGATAGTTTAGTCTATCTACTCCAATTGAAAATAAAAAAAAATAAAAAAAACGACTTAATTAAACGCAAACAGTTTTTTCGGAGGCAAGGGACATGCAAGGTCATTACGATCCGCTAGAATATCATCACTGAAGAACAACTTTCATGAAGTTCTTAAGTACCTACAACAATGAAAGTTTTAATAAGCTAAACTACCTCATAAAATATGTCTCAGCACAAGTTTTTGAATATTTCTCAGATGCACCTTCCTACGAAGAGCCTTTAACAACACTGTACATGATCTACACACACAAAAAAAAAGAGAAATGAAATGGTCTTTAGACACTTACTGGCTACGAGGCATCAAATTCTCTCAGCTTCAATTGACGGGTTCCATCAAGCCTTAGTAAAAGTAAATAAGCACTGTTTATTTTATTCGGTGTCAGCGGAACATTATCGAGCCGAATTGATACAAGATGTCTTCATAAATGGACTTCGGTCCCCGGATATCCGACAGAGAATATTCGAAAGTAACACTAGATAGACTCAATTGGAGTAGATAGACTAAACTATCGCCCGGTTCATATTCCACCCACGTCTATTGAACGGGTGAAGAGGCCCATCCCTTGTTTCCTGTTTAGGATGTGGTTTCCGGCTTTCTCTTTTCCAATCTTTTCACTTACATTTTATTTTTTTTATTTTTCATTTTTTTCTTTTCAATTGGAGTAGATTAAACTATCGCCCGGTTCACACTCCACCCACGTCTTTTGAATAGGTGAAGAGGCTCATCCCTTGTTCCCTGTTTAGGATGTGGTTTCCGGCTTTCTCTTTTCCAATCTTTTCACTTACATTTTTCGTTTTTTTTTTCCTTTTCATTTTTGTTTCTTTTCAATTGGAGTAGATAGACTAAACTATCGCCCGGTTCATATTCCACCCACGTCTATTGAACGGGTGAAGAGGCCCATCCCTTGTTCCCTGTTTAGGATGTGGTTTCCGGCTTTCTCTTTTCCAATCTTTTCACTTACATTTTTCGTTTTTTTTTCCTTTTCATTTTTGTTTCTTTTCAATTGGAGTAGATAGACTAAACTATTGCCCGGTTCACACTCCACCCACGTCTATTGTACAGGTGTAGAGGCTCATCCCTTGTTCCCTGTTTAGGATGTGGTTTCCGGCTTTCTCTTTTCCAATCTTTTCACTTACATTTTTCGTTTTTTTTTTCCTTTTCATTTTTGTTTCTTTTCAATTGGAGTAGATAGACTAAACTATTGCCCGGTTCACACTCCACCCACGTCTATTGTACAGGTGTAGAGGCTCATCCCTTGTTCCCTGTTTAGGATGTGGTTTCCGGCTTTCTCTTTTCCAATCTCTTCACTCCCACGTAGCCCCTTGCACATCAGTGGCGTTACCCCCTTGCTCGGAGTGATATGATTAAAAAACTTTAACGTTACAGCAGGCTTATGACTAGGCAATAGTACTGGATTTAACAAAACAAAATACTGAAAAGTATGATAAAAATGCACTAACATTAGAGACCTTTTTACCTATTTTGCTTCCCTTCCTTGTATGGAAAACTAGACTCAGCAAAAAGAAAAAAAAAAGAGACTTAATTACATATAAACTGTTTTTCGGAGGCAAGGGACATACAAGGTCATTACGATTCCCTAGAATATCATCACTGAAGAACTACTTTCATAAACTTCTTAAGTACCTACAGCGATGAAAGTTCTAATAAGCTACACTACCTCATAAAATATATCTGCATAAGAAAACAAAAACAGCCTTAATTAAACACACGTTGTGTCCCGATAAAGGGGAGAAATTCTATACATACGAAATGCATGGATGTTGAGCTTAAGTTTGTAGGAGTACAAAAGGGAAGCGAAACGGTATCTTGTTCAGTATCAGTGATTACATTTGACTTGTCTGTCAACGATAACGATAGAAATGTTGGGTAACGAACAGGCACAAAAAAACATTGATTGACACGGGAGCACAGAAAACTTTCTTAACGAAAGAAAATTCATGGAGAACATACCCACGCCTAAACAAAATGGAGATGGCTGGCTCATCAATTTCCATACAAGTACTAGGACACTGTTTGGTTGACCTAAAATTAAAGAGAACTTTATACCAAGGAGTAACTTGTCCACTAATGAAAATACTTATGTTTCGATCTGGTAGTAGGCAACAACTTCTTGCATCAACATTCAGTAGTAGATATTCCCTTTGGAGGATATAATAATTCCTTTAAAGTTTGCGGTCTAGCAGCCACGAGAATGCCGTAACCAGCACTTTTCAACAAACCAACACCCAGTTGAAAACCGGTAGCTACTAAATCTAGGTAACACACGGACGAGGTTAGATTATTTATCAAAACCGAAGTTACTCGTATGTTTAAGGAAGGTATAATAGAACCAAGTCATTTGCCGTGGAGAGCTTCAAACTTCGTAGCCTTGTCTAAGAGCAGGAAAAATCGAATGGTAATCGACTATTCCCAAATGATAAACCGGTTAATTTTGTTTACTTTCTGACAGGAATAGATGAAATGATAGAAAAAAATAACCAAAAGCAATCGATTTAATATTCTGTATCTCAAAAGTGCTTATCATCAGCTGTTATACGCATGGTACACACGACGAAGCTCAGAAACATTCCCCACTCAGTATAGGATGTGAAAGAAATTACCAACTCATGTAAAGACTTGCGTTGAAAATAAGCATAGGTTCCACCGTCCTAACACCAACAAGAACATAAAAGCCACACAACCCTCCAAAAGAATCGCACTGGGTTTGAAAGGTTTGCTTTCATCAAAAATTTGCAACAAATACATATTGACGATAATTGATATTTTTCGCAATACCCTGCCCAGATGTATTTGCCAGAACAGTCACACAAGCATTTTCTCAGTTTTTGCGTCTTCAAGTTACCCGCGTATATATATTTGGACAGAGGGGCTTCATTTAAGTCCGAACTATAGCTATTCGTATAAGATCATGGAGCAGCCGTAAGTATAACAATACATTATAACCCTCAAGGAAATAGCCAGTGCGACACGTATAATGGCACAATCTGGGAAACTGTTGAAGCCAAGTAATAAACCATATACGGCCTTCGAGGCGAGCAGCAAAGTGTGTCAATTTTTCAGAATAGCATTTTGTTTAACTGACACGGTAGCTTGCTTTCAACGGTTGATAAACTAGATATTGTCGAAACTGAAGCTGCAAGGCACCTATGCTTACATCGATAAGGTAACCATTTGAGGGAAAAATTGAGCGGAACATTAGAAAAATTTCAAATTGTTTATGGCGGCTGCTGAAAGTCATAAGCTGACGCTTAACCAAATGTTCTCTTAGGTGTAAAAGTGTATAACTACTTGGATAGTCATCAGAAATAATATAAATCCCGATCCAGAACGTCTGTATCCATTTCTAAGCCTCCCGAAAGATTTATCCGCTCTACGCCTTACATTAGGAATGTGCGTATCAGTCAATTAAGTGCCATATGTGATACACTCTTTGGGCTGTCATGTCTCGAAAGAGACATGATTGACTAACTGGGCAGAAGATTAGGTTGCCATTGATTTCTGCGGCAGACTGGTTGCCAGTCAACGCTATAGAATCCAATCTGTCCTATTATTTAACCCATAACTGGAGGGAAGAGACGGATTAATACCTTTCTCAAGGGTATTTGTGCGTAAGTGAATGCAAGAAATTCAACCGGAGTTCAAACTCGGATCCCCGATTTGTCGTTCCGAGTCGATACCCATTGCACCAGAACATTTGATATCATTGTTTTAAGAAAAACCAACTCTCTAACAATTGTATCAAAATTCTTGTTATCTCCTTTAGCAGAGAAAGCACTTAACGTGTTAAAGAGAGCCATAGTGAAAGCAGTAATTACTAAGTTCGATTATACACTACCTCTGGAATTAGAGACAGATGCCTCAGAATGCAATATAGTCACCTCTTTAAGACAGCTTTTCTCTCTGGAACCCTGTCTGAATTAGAATGTACGCATTCTGCAAAAGAGAAAGAAGCCTATGCTATTGTTGAATCGCTGAGAAGATGGAGGCTTTATTTAATCAGACGCCACTTTAAATTAATCACAGTTAAAAATTCAGTCATATTCATGTTTAAAGCGAAAACGAGCATTAAAATTTAAAAAAAAATGAGATGAGAGACAGGTAGAGGATGGAATTCTCGTGTTGCTCGTTCGATATAACATACCATCCCAGTAAACAAAACTCAGCTGTAGACGCCCTCTCTCATGCATGTAGGTCGTTGGCTAGCAAAGAAAAATTAACGAGATTGCATAAATAGTTGTGCTCCACCACCCAGCTGTTACACGCATGGTACACACGACGAAGCTCGGAAACATTCCCCACTCAGTATAGGATGTGAAAGAAATTACCAACTCATGTAAAGACTTGCGTTGAAAATAAGCATAGGTTCCACCGTCCTAACACCAACAAGAACATAAAAGCCACACAACCCTCCAAAAGAATCGCACTGGGTTTGAAAGGTTTGCTTTCATCAAAAATTTGTATTTGTTACAAATTTTTGATAATTGATATTTTTCGCAATACCCTGCCCAGATGTATTTGCCAGAACAGTCACACAGGCACTTCCTCAGTTTTTGCATCTTCAAGTTACCCGCGTATATATATTCGGACAGAGGGGCTTCATTTAAGTCCGAACTATAGCTATTCGTATAAGATCATGGAGTAGCCGTAAGTATAACAATACATTATAACCCTCAAGGAAATAGCCAGTGCGACACGTATAATGGCACAATCTGGAAAACTGTTGAATTAGCTGAAACGATTACCTAGGAAGTTATAATTTCGAAAGAAATGCATGAATTGTCTGAGTTTAGAAAAATAATAAAAAGTTTACCCCTATTTTGGGGGGTATGCGTGATCGTGTTAAATGTTAAAGTGGATGCTTTCGGCTATTCACAGAAACAAGTAATTTGTATGATTAATATCTGTAATTTTGCATGTACCTCTGGGCTATAATTTTTAGCTTCCGAGGAGAGCAATTTAAATAAACAAGGGTTCGGTGTGCGGATATGTGAACAGTTATTTTTTCGTAAATACGTTAAAACTGTAGACTTTCTGTGGAGAACAGGGCTACCAGTATACTTGTTCCTGTTCTTATTTCCGTAGCATGTACGCATATTTTTTATACTAGAGTTCATTCAATAGGCTCAAGGGCCACCCAATGTAGAAGGTTACTGTTGAAAAATAGGTTTTATGAAGTGAAATACTATAACAATAAACAGAATAAATAGCGACGAACCCTTGTTTAAGAGAGGTCAGGATTAGTGTTCGGGAAAGCATCCCCACGAGAGTCTGTTTCACTAAGTAGCAGTCCTCGCATAAACAAATCTGTTTGAATCTGACATTTGGAGTAGTGGGGAAATGAGAGGGTTTTAACTCAGTAAAAGATAGGTGATTGCTGGCAACACTTACATCAGTCAGTCAGTTAAGTGCCATACGTGGGCGATCATGTCTTGTAAAAGACATGACTGACTAGGCAGAAAATTATCCCGCAGTAGGTTGCCATTACATTCTGCGGTAGAATCGCTGCCAACTAAGGCCATAGAACCTAATCTGTCCTACTATTTAACCCATAGCTAGAGAAAGAAGAGATGAATTTATATATTTCCCAAGGGCATTTTGAATTCAATGTATTCGACTGGAATTTGAACTCGGCTCTCCGAGTTTTCGTTCTGAACTAATATTAACTGCACCACAACGTACATCCTTATATAAACAGCCTCAAAAATCGAACCGGAAGAGAAACATCTTATTGTTCAACCCGCTGTATAACAAAAACCGTAAAAACAAATGTAGAAAAATATTTATTAAACTCATACACGGACACTTCCTTGCATCATATCATCTACACAAACAAAAGTTGGATAAAGAACATGATAAATAAGAGATTAAAAATAAATAATACCAAAAAATATCATAGAAAATCAGACTACCACAATCAGTCAGAACTGCAAACTCTGCCTCGAAGATAAAATAGCTATAATTACCTCCCAAGACCAAAACAAACTACTAAATAAATGATAAGAATTCATCTCAAAGTGTAGACACGAAAACAGATTTTTACTACGCTATTTAAAATTCGAAAACTGAAGACGAACAAGAATAAATGAGGGTAAATAAATAAAAAGAAAATAAACAAAAACAAAATAAATTAATCCAAACAAATAAGTAAATAAGCAAAGTAAATAATAAACAAATTAACAAACGACACTCTCAAAAAAAAAAAAAAAAAAACAATTGTTAGCATAATACAATAGACTACCCACAATGCAATAAGCTGTCTGCGGCTATATCGTGTTGAATACACCGGTTCTCGTCCCATCACCGAAGTTAAGCAACATCGAGCCTGGTAAGTACTTAGATGGGTGACCTATAGGGGTAGCTTATTGTTATCCCGTTTGTAGTGGGAGTCCGTTCTAGTAAAGGGTAGATGTATACTGTTGCAGGTTAACGGAATTCGGCTTTGTGGTAGATAGCCCACTATAAGTCATAAAATGATTATAAAATCAAGAAAGGTAATTTGAGTAGAAAAATCACATTTTATATATAACACATATCAATCAATGTTCTTACAATTGAAGTAATATTTGAAGAATAGGTCCAACGAAGGTTAAAATGTTCATGGCAAATAATAAGCTGAAAGAGATTTAAGGCTTAGGAATGTAGGGAGCGTGTAAGTGAGGAATGTCTTTGATGTAGTCGCTCCTTAGGTCAGTAAGTAGTTTTTGAGACATGGGAGAAGGAAAGAGGCAAGCGTAGTAGCCACTTGACTTAGGTCAAGGGGATATTGATTACACTTTTCTCCTCGAGGTCTGCCTGCTGGGGTCTGTATGTATCCGCTTTTTATATCTTCTTTTTGGATCACAACAGCTCGTTTGGGATTTCACACTTGTATTTGATTCTGGACTTCCCATTGGGTGATAAATAAAATTTGCGTAGTCTCGCGAAATGGAAATTTAATATTTGATTAATTTTTAACTTTCAACCTGAACATCTGCGCCAATCCACCTGCGCACAGACATCTTTTGGTCATTTACTTTCTGGTCGTTATAGAGTAAACATCCGGTCCATTGCTTTTGCTCGGTCGGTATCATCATAGACCGTTTGGGAATACCAGGTGCCTTAAACGTAAGGACCAAGAATGGTCCACCGGTCCTCCAGGTTTGGGGGTTGGTCGCAGGGCTAACAACCCTGCCCCATAAAAAAAACAGTTTGTTGCGGAAACAGTAACAAAAAGGTACTGCCCTACACACCATTGGGTGTAAAAGGGTGAGATGATGATGAATGCAATAGACTACCCACAATGCATCACTGACCTGTATATATAAAAAGTCGAGCTAGGACACCTCGAGGTCTTGTAATGGTTAGCAAGCTTGTCTAGAATCGTTATAATTGAGTAGTGAGTTCGATCCTCACTAGGTGTCCCTTACTTTCGGCCTTGTGCCACATCTAAGCTGCACTTAGAAAATCACAATAAAAAATCGAGCTAAAGCACAGCACACATGGCCTGAAGTTTAAATCTAGCATGAAACACACTGTCACTTCTGGGTATTGACTTCAATATCAACTTTTATATTTATAGACTTCTATCCCTGACATTGATCAATCAATTTCACCCATAAATATACCATAACTTATATATATATATATATATAATATTTACGCTCTCACACCCTGATTGAGCACTCTGGAAAAATAGTAGACTTTGATAAACAGTAGCTACTCTGGCGTGTACGCATCGCTCATTCATTGAAATGAATTAGATCGCTCTAGCTATTGGGCGCGTATAATGATATGCTTCCACCGAACGCCCATAGCCCAGGGGTAGAGTCGCCGACTGACGCCATTTCGGTCGGGTTTCAATCCTGGGTAAAAAAAAGCAATCGGAGTCTAACCGTACTGATGAGTTGTGATACTGTCTGCGGATGACTATATATATATATATATATATATATATATATATATATATATATATATTCTAGTGTTAATTAGACATTGCTCAGTAATATAACAGAGATGTTAAATATTTATTAATACAACCCCCCCCCCACATATATATATATATATATAATTTTACGAAATGGATTAACTTTTTAATTTCTTTGTGTAAACATTCTTTTTAATGGATACTCGTATTTGAGTAGAAGATCTGCATTTTACAATTAAGTAGTATATTTATTTGCATTTATTGGTCTGAATAATCGAGAAATGTTGCCAGGAAAATATGCATCCTCCAATAGGAATCGAACTCGCATCTCCTTAAAAGCACTAGTCGAAATTTATTTGAACATTAGTCCAACATGGTCGAGAGGTTAAGTCATAATGACGGTTTTCCCTAGGGAACTGGCATTTACAGACGTAATATATATATAGGTGTGAGTTTGTAACCCTGGCTTTCACGCCCTTGCCATCGTCAGACAAACTGATTAATTTAAAAAAAATGGCTATTTTTTTTTAATGGTATCACCCCGAGCAAGGCTGTAACGCCACTGATGTAAAGGGGGCTACGTACTAGTGAAAAGATTGGAAAAGAGAATGCCGGAAACCACATCCTAAACTGGGAACAAGGGATGAGCCTCTTAACCTGTTCAATAGACGTGGGTGGAATGTGAACCGGGCGATACATAGGTCTATCTACTATAATTGAAAAAAACAAAAAACAAAGTGAGAAGATTGGAAAAGAGAAAGCCGGAAACCATATCCTAAACAGGGAACAAGGGATGAGCCTCTTAACCTGTTCAATAGATGTGGGTGGAGTGTGAACGGGGCGATCTATCTTCTCCAATTGAAAAAAAAAAACAAAGTGAGAAGATTGGAAAAGAGAGGGTTACGTATATTCGTGTATTTTTGTGGAAGTGGGGGAAAATCTGTTGTCATGACGGACGCAGAAAGTAAATCAACATATCTATATATAAATATGTTGATCTAATTTCCAGAGCCTGGTAGCCTCCATACCACGTTGCGTATCTGATGTTGTTCAGTTGAACGGTTTTAGGTAAACATGATTAAATACCAGTTTCTAATATTTTAACATTTTAAATTTAAAGCCTTTCATAATGACGGCGATCTTGTGATAATTAATTTCCTTGGACAGAGCCTTTGCTCTTCCGCCACTAATTAAAGCGATCAAATTTGAGCTGTCGAATCGCATTGCCGAAACGGAATAAACTTCGCCCATCGTTTCTGTATCGAATTTCTGATAACAGTTCCTTTCTGACGTCATTTTTTTTTCAACGTGCCTTTAATTTTATATTTCCGTCACTCATGCGTATTTAACATCTGATCGATTCAAGTTATTTGAACGCCGAGATTAAATATTTTTATTACTCTTTTTTTTATTGTTATTTTTTTTTTCATATCTTTCTTTTAATCATAATGTTCGAGCTTTGGAGTTCTTAACAAAACCCAAAAGAAAGATCTGCAATGTAATCGATCCCGATTTGGCAGCTCAATTTCAGTCACTTTCTCACCGACGGAATGTGGCTTCCCTCTGTCTTTTCTCGAAATGTTTTCAAGGCTTCTATTCGAACGATTTCCTCATTCTTGTACGCCGACTACTACATGAATTGACTCGTGCTACAAGTGTGTCCTACTTTTTTTACCGTCAAAATAGTCAAATGTAAACACACTTCTACTCTAACAGTTTCTTTTTCGCACTTTCTGTCTGTGGAGCTCCGAAAATTTAAGTTTAAATGTAACGTCAATTGTCATTTTCTATCTCCTTGGTTCCCATCTTTATCGTATCCATTCTTAGACACACCTTGCACCGTTAACTTTTCTTTTTCCTCGGCTCTCCTCTCGCTGAAACCCCCTGTGCACCAGTGACAGTACTGCTTTGCTTGAGGCGAAACAAATATAAAAAATGTAGTTGGAGAATAGAATCGAACTGGCAATGTGTTTTCGCAGAGCTGAACTTGTAACGTATATTATTAGTCAAACTAATAACGTGTGTTCTTAGAAGCAAACTGTTAACGTGTGTTCTTAGAAGCAAACTGTTAACGTGTGTTCTTAGAAGCGAACTGTTAACATGTGCTCTCAGCGTCGAACTTGTAACTTGTGTTATCAGAGTCAAACCGTTAACGTGTGTTCTCTGTGTCAGGTTGGTAACGTGTGTTCTATAGGTTCAACTGATATGAGCGACGTTTTAAACAATTCTAACATAGCGGTATCATAGTCAGACATGCGCAGGCGCCTAACACCTCCTAACCAGAGTGAGAAAGCCTGATTTTGGGCCCCGGGCAGCGTTTTGCGATTCTCGTTATCTTATCAATATTTGCTTTTTTCTAACTACATTTATATACGTTACAAATTATACTAAGGACAACTGACGATTTTGACATACATTTTGGGTATTTTTTCTCGTCCAAATCCCTGAATTTATTTTGTTCATGCTTAGTCTCGAAAAAAAAAAAAAGAAAAAAAAAAGCAGTATATAAAATTCGCTACATTTTATCCATAAGGTTGAATATGATAAATTATTCAATATTTTTTCAAGCTAATGTTAAAAACTAACAGAAAACATTGATTTATGTAACAGGAATGACCTATTATGATATGTCTCTAATTTTTATTTATTTCATAGTTGCACTGTTCACCTATATTGCATACATAATAAGGTTACAATAAAAATTGTATTTCATAAGCATCCTATCTATGAACATTGAGGTGTAGTGGAATGGAGTCAGGCTGTATCATAGATTGTGGTGAAAGATACGAGACCCTTGCACCGGCACTGTTCAGACCTCGTGTTATATGGACGAATCATTTAAGACACCAGGAACAAAATCTCATTAGAGGTCAGTTAGTTAAGTGCCATACGTGATACACGCTTTGAACAATCATGTCTCGAAAGAGACATGACTGACTGGGCAGAAGATTATCCCGCAGTAGGTTGCTATTGTTTTCTGCGGTAGACTATAGAACCCAATCTGTCCTGTTATTTAACCCATAACTGGAAGGAATAGACGGATTAATACCTTTACCTTTCCCAAGGGTATTTGCGCGTAAGTGAATGCAATGAATTCGGATGGAATTCGAACTCGGCTCCCCGATTTCTCGTTCCGAGCCGATATCCAATGTACATCCACATTAGAGGCACATTTGTTTTAAATTATCAACGATATCGTTCGAGTTCGAACGCTTTGTCTGGAGGCGGGTGGGGGGATTCCAATTTCTCGGAATGGGGTATATTTTTTCAAGGAATCGTAATATCTGGAGACGTCCAGGCTGTTGCAGGTGACCAGGGATCTTACGTGTCACAGTCATGCACTGATTGTCCCCAGGGTACTTGCTGATAACGAATCCGTAGCCGTTGGATCCGGAGATCTATTCCAACCTTTTTCTTTCAACAATTTATTGTTGTTTATATAAGTTTTTATGTTTAGTAATACATTTTTCTTTTCGAGTATCAAGATTCATTGGGATTTGTTTTTAAGGGCAGGGTCCCCAAGTCCCACTCTGTTATTTAACCCATAACTGGAGAGAAGGGACGGATTAATACCTTTCCCAAGGGTACGAGTGCTTAAGCGAATGCAGGGTATTCAACTGGAATTTGATCTCGGCTCACCGATTTCTCTTTCCGAGCCGATATCCACTGCACCACAACGCACATCCGTCACTAAACGCTTACAGAACCTGGTATTCTCAAGCGGTCACCCATGTAAGTACTGACCAGGCTCAACGTTGCTTAACTTTGGTGATCGAGTAAGAACCGTTGTATTCAACGTTATATGGCCGTAAGCATATTATTAAGAAGAGAGAACAATAGAAGAACAAGAATTAAGAAAACAGAAGACAACGATTGACAAAGCATCTAAATATGATCGAGCGAGAACCGGTGTATTCAACGTGATAGGCCGTAAGCCAGAAAGTAATGGCAACCTACTGTGGGAAAAATCTTCTGCCCAGTCAGTTATGTCTCTTTCGTGACATGATCGCCCAATCATGTATCACATATGGCACTTAACTGACTGAGTATTTGAAAGCATAATTTAAACTTCTACTGGACAATTGGAGTAGATAGACTAAACTTATTGGAGTAGATAGACTAAACTATCGCCCGGCTCACACTCTACCCACATCTATTGAACAGTTGAAGAGGCCCATCCCTTGTTTCCTGTTTAGGATGCTGTTTCCGGTTTTCTCTTTCCAATCTTCTCACTTTTTTTTTTCAATTGGAGTAGATAGACTGAACTATCGCCCGGTTCACTCCCCACCCATGTCTATTGAACAGGTGAAGAGGCTCATCCCTTGGTTCCTGTTTAGGATGCAGTTTCCGGCTTTCTCTTTTCCAATCTTTTCACTCTTACGTAGCCCCCTGCACATCAGTGGCGTTACCGCCTTGCTCGGGGTGATATGATTAAACAAAAACAAAAAAAACATAGTGGGGGGTCGGTTTTCTATTGTCATGAAGTAGTAAATTGATCCCCCACTAATTACTACTTGTTAATATAATAATATAATCCACCTCTTCTCCCTACAGTTATGGGTTGAATAACAGTGCAGATTGGGTTCCATAGCCTTGAGTGGTAAACAGTCTACCGCAGAAAGTAATGGCAACCTACTGTGGGAAAAATCTTCTGCGCAGTCAGTCATGTCTCGAAAGAGACATGATCACCCAGGCGTGTATCATGTATAGCAATTAAGTGACTGACTTTTATATTTCCCGTAAATTCCGTTAGTTCTGGGTATGACGATGAACTACATCTGGCAGCAAGGCTTCTGATCAGGATATTAGTGTTTTGAGGAGCGCGGAGCTACCTCTTAATTGCCTTGGTTTCCAGGTCCGTGCTGTCCCGGGGTGGTAGCATTTGTTAGGGTTTCAGCTATGGCCAAAGATTATGGTTTTATTTCGTGGGTAACGACCAAAGAGTTATTTTTTAAGTCACAGGCATTTGACTGGAAATAGCTGCACCCAGAGAACGAATATAGTGTCTGGACAAAGCTACAATGGCATAGCAGGTCTTAGCTGCGATCGTCTGAACTGGTGGAACTGAGAAATATAACACGTCTGAACATTGTTTACATTATTCAGATTATTGTCCTCATCTTTGTTGCCATTTGTACGACGCTTCGGCCATTGTACGCTCTGGCCTTCTTCAGGAATTTCGATCCGACCATCTGCCATATCGTTAATAGCGATGGAATAGGGAGAAGCTGTCAACGTTTTGTTTGTTGGATAAGGATTACAAGGTGGATAATAATACATCACCCAAAAGGCAGCGAAAGCGATTTTCAACACATTCGGTGCTGGACAGAGAGAATTGTATATTATTATGAAGAACTTTTTGTTACAAAGAAAAACTCACAATTTCATTACTGTACAAAAGAAACAACCCATATTAAACAAAATATATTTCAGCATGGTAAGAGGTATTTTTTAAAAATAATCATCTCACCCCATGCAAAGTAGTACTGCCACTGGTGCACAGAAAGATTACGTAATAGGAGATCGAAGGGAAAGGAGAACAGATCAGAGTAGGTGGCGGAGAATGGGTAAAAAAAAAAGGACGAGAAAACTGGTGTGAAGAGAGCTGCGCGAGAGTAAAATGCAAAAGGAGAAGAAGGTACGGAGTACCAGGAAATAGATGAGAGTCAAGGAGATAAGAGATAGCTTTTGACGTTGGATTTAAAGTCTTGGGGGTTTGTAGCTGACAGGGAAGCAAGTAGACGGAATGGAGTTCCACAGGCGGGAAGTGTGAGAAAAGAATCTGAGAGAGTAGAAGTTACACTTGATTGTTTTCACTTGTTGCTAGTCTAGTAGCTCGGGTAAATTCGTGCAGAAGGTGCGCCCCGGAGTCGAAGTGCGTCGAAGCAGAATTCGTGAAAGTATTTGTAGAAGAGACAGAGAAAAGCCACATCTCGTTGGAGAGAGAGAGAGAGAGAGAGAGAGAGAGAGACTGGAGTTACATTGGTCTTAAAATTTTTATAAATAATATGCTCACAAAATAATAATAATAACGTTAAATTTTCGTTTTAGGTCCTGAAGGCTTTCCCCCCTTCAAATTTATCCAAAATAGCATTATTTCTGTGCAAATGTTTATGCTGAACTCAAATCAACTGTTAGTTATTGAAGAAACTTACCTTTTTTTTTAATCTAAATGTCCATAAAAAAACGAACTATATCTTGCACTTTTTGTCTCCCGTAACTCTCACGAAGACATGTAATTAACTGCAGAATGACTTTCTGCGTAGGCAACAAATTTCGGTCGATTTACTTCCTTTACTGAAACTTCCGCCTATTTACTTCCTGTAATGAAAGTAATACGTGTAGAAATAAAATCCCGTATTACTTTTATTACAGGAAGTAAATAGGCGGAAGTTTCAGTAAAGGAAGTAAATCGAACGAAAACAGACTAAAATTTGTTGTCCTACGCCGAAAGTCGTTCAGCAGTTAATTACATGACTGCGTTAGAGTTACGGAAGACAAAATGTAGTTCGATTTTTTTCTGGACGTTCATATAAAAAAAAGGTAGGTTTCTTCAATAACTAATTGTTGATTTGAGTTCAGCATATACATTTGCACAGAAATAATGCTATTTTGGATGAATTTTTACAAAAATTTTCACGGTTATCCTATCTGTTATGTTGTGTGTCACAGAAATAGTTGAGTAAATAATCACAAAAAACGGAAATAAAGCAAATGAAATATATTACCGGGAAAAGGTATGTACAACAGCGTTATTAGTAGAGTACAGAAACAAGGGTTTAGTAAACATGTATTGTAGTAAGACGTAGAGTCTGTGTATAGCACACTTCCGGTTTGCTACCGGAAATACTCGACTGACTTGGTATCGAGCTGAACAGTCAACCAAAACACTGAACAGTCAACGCTGAACGCAACGCTCGAGGTCTTTCCACTACCACTTTATGTAGTGATAGGAACAGTCCATTATAGACCAAAGGTGGAGAGCGCCCTAACACTATCTAAAATTTATGATGGATCTTATTCCCAAATTAATGATTGAATAAGCTCATGGCGAGTTTTACGACAATAAAATATCCTTAAAAAATTCCCTATCGCATCGTTAAATATTTCAGCTTAACAACTTTAACGAAATATTACAACAACAATCATGAATATGAACGCTGGTCATTATTTTGAGGAGTAAGAGGATACAAATGAAAATATTTTAAATTCAGAAAGTTTTCCATTTCAATGAAGCAGCGGTTAACCACTTTTTCTTCCCTTGTTTTTAAATTATTTTTCTTCTTCCCTATCGCTTGTCGTTCTTAAAACGCATTCTCCTGTTATCCCACTCAATATTCGGTCCTCCATCCATATAATCAAGTCCATCATGCATGGTTTTCCCTTGTCTCCCTTCCCCTCTATCCTTATCGTGAGTTTCAGGTTCTCCAAGTCATCCTTCCTCATTCAGTTAAGTGCCATACGCGAAACACGCTTGGGCGATCATGTCTCGAAAGAGACATAACTGACTGGGCAGAAGATTATCCAGCAGTAGGTTGCCATTGCTTTCTGCGGTAGACTGGTTGCCAGCCAAGGCAATAGAACCCAATCTGTCCTGTTATTTAAACCATAACTGGAAGGAAGAGACGGACTAATACCTTCCCCAAGGGTATCTGCGCGTAAGTGAATGCAATGAATTTAACTGGAATTCGAACTCGGCTCCCCGATTTCTCATTCCACTGCACCACAACACACATCCTCATTCAATCAGTTAGAGTGCCATACGTGATACACGCTTGGGCGATCATGTCTCGAAAGAGACATGACTGACTGGGCAGAAGATTATCCCGCAGTAGGTAGCCAGTGCTTTCTGCGGTAGACTGGCTGCCGTCCAAGGCTATAGAACCCAGTCTGTCCTGCTATTTAACCCATAACTGAAAGGAAGAGACGGATTAATACCTTTCCCAAGGGTATTTGCGCGTAAGTGAATACAATGGATTCAACTGGAATTCGAACTCGGCTCCCCGGTTTCTCGTTCCGAGCCGATATCCACTGTACCACAACGCACATTTTTCCTGATGTTAAGTATCAGTTTCCTTCACGTGTTTATTCTCTCCAGAACCTCGTCGTTGCTCGCGTGTTCCGTCCATGGTATCCTCAGCATCCTTCTGTAGAACCGCATTTCTGTTGCGGTCATTCCTGCATCTTGAGATTGTACAGCATTTGCTACCAGATTGAAGGACATACATCATATAACAATCTTATATTCTCTTCTTTGTTTCCAGCGAAATTTCTTTATCTCTTAATACTTTAAAGACAGGAATAAAGCAGGAAGTGCAGCTATCTCTAACAACATCACACTCTAAAAACGCCTATCAGACAATACATCGGTTTTCAGTGCCGAAGCTAGAGCCATATAATTAGCTTTAGACCTCGTCCTCGAACTTAACGTTAACAAATATATAATATTTTCAGGCTCATTATCAGTGCTAATGCAGCTAAAAAACAAAGATCTGAAAAAGCCTCTGATCATCAATCTCCTACAAAGAATCAACTTCATCACCCAAAACAAAACATTATTTTATGCTGAATTCCCAGCCACATTGGTCTCAGAGGAAACGAAAAAGTAGACATAGCTGCTAAAAGATCATTAAACATGAACATTAGTGATATAAAATTACCCCACACAAATTACAAACCTCGAATCAACAACTTTATTACGACCAAATTGCAAGAGTTGTGGAACTCCTGCAAAAATAACGAACTCTACAAAATTAAACCCATCCTCAAAGAATGGATAGAAGTTTAAATTTCCAAAAGGAAAATGTCAAGAAAAGAAGAAGTAGTAATGACTAGAATTCAAATAGGCCACAATGCTGTCACCCATTCACACCTACGAAAAGGTGAGGAGGCACTAATTTGCATTCCATGTCAGGAGCTCTACACAGTGAAACATATACTAACAAGCTGCATAGATTTTGAACAAATGCAATTAAGATACTCTCAAGAAAACAATCTGAAAGTCATCTTCAACAAAGCTGACACAAATGACCTTTTAGAATGTCTAAAAGCAACAAAATTAAAAAACGAAATATAGTTGCAAAAGAAGATAGCATATAACCATCACAAATCAAATTACAACACCTCTACTTATATCTCGACAGCAATACTCACAAAAGATCAATAAGCCGTAAACAAAAACCAAAGAAATTCTTCCGCATTAAATGACCCAAAAGGGTAGATACGCTGGTAAAACAAACAACTAAACCTATCTATCTATCTATCTATCTATCTATCTATCTATCTATCTATCTATCTATCTATCTATCTATCTATCTATCTAAGCAAGAAAATTGTATAACAAAATATAGTTGCAGAAGAAGATAGCATATAACCATCGCACTTCAAATCACAACACCACTACTTCGACAACAATAGACTCACAAAAGATTAAAAAGCAGTAAACAAAAATCAAACAAATCAAATTCTTAAGCATTAAATGACCCAAAAGAGTAGATATGCTGGTAAAACAAAGAACTAAACTAAATTAAACTGAACTAATCTATCTATCTATCTATCTATCTATCTATCTATCTATCTATCTATCTATCTATCTATCTATCTCAGTCTGTTCATATCTATCTATCTATCTTTTAGAATTTTCTAAAAGCAACAAAATTATATAAGAAAATATAGTTGCAAAAGAAGATAGCATATAACCATCACATCAAATCACAACACAGTTTATACCTGGAGAGCAATACTCACAAAAGATCAACAAGCAGTAAACAAAAACCAAACAAATTCTTTTAGCATTAAATGACGCAAAATGGTAGATACGCTGGTAAGACAAACAACTAAACTATCTATCTATCTATCTATCTATCTATCTATCTATCTCAGTCTGTTCATATCTATCTATCTATCTATCTATCTATCTATCTATCTATCTATCTATCTATCTATTTCTTAGCCTGTTTCTATCTATCTATCTATCTATCTATCTATCTATCTATCTATCTTAGCCTGTCTATCTATCTATCTATCTATCTATCTATCTATCTATCTATCTATCTATCTTAGCCTGTCTATCTATCTATCTATCTATCTATCTATCTATCTATCTATCTATCTATCTTAGCCTGTTTCTATCTATCTATCTATCTATCTATCTATCTATCTATCTAAGCAACAAAATTGTATAACAAAATATAGTTGCAAAAGAAGATAGCATATAACCATCGCACATCAAATCACAACACCACTACTTCGACAACAATAGACTCACAAAAGATTAAAAAGCAGTAAACAAAAACCAAACAAATTCTTAAGCATTAAATGACCCAAAAGAGTAGATACGCTGGTAAAACAAACAACTAAACTAAACTAATCTTAATTTTCTCCTCCTCTTTTGGAATGTATCCTTTGCTATGCCAATACATCTTCGGATCTCCGTATCGCACTTTCCATACTTTGTTAGAACCCTTCCCAGATACTTATATTTCTACCCCTGTTTGATTTTAGTAGTTCTCATGGCTTTTTCCTTCACTTATTACCATGCATTCAGTTTTCTTGTAGTTTATAAGTTGTCCTTTCTTTCCGCTTTCTCTAACTACTTGTAAGAGGTTTTGCAATTTCTTTCCTACTATCAGTACTGTGTATTATCCATCTGCGTATCTGATATTGTTCAGATTTCGGTTGAATAATATTGATAAATCCTAGAAAGAGCTCACGATCTCTCAGAGTTATCTAGCTGTATAGTTTGAAGAGATCTGGTGAGACGCCTTTCTAGCCTTGTATATCTGCTGATATCGTTTCCTATATGTATGCAGGCAGTTTGCTGCCAGTACTGGTTCTTGATTACTCTAAAGTCTTTCTTGAATATGTCAAGGTTACCGAGCGTCTCTGTTAGATGCCTGTGGCGTATTTTGTCGAGTGCCTTTGCGTTGTCTATGAAACACAGGTACACCTCCTTCTGCATTTTTATTGCTTCTTCTGATAGTATTCTAAGAATAAATATGGCGTTTCTTGTTGTAGTGTCCTTGACGAATCCGCTTTGTTCTGGTCTTATTTCTGGTTGGATTTTGCTGTGCGATCTATTCATCTGAATTCAGATGATGAGTTTTCTTATGTCACTCATTAAGCTGAGTGCTCAGTGAAGTTTACGTTCATGAGCATCTGGCTTCTTAGGTAGTGCTACAAAATCTTGTCTTCTTTTCTCTTTCCGCGCAATCAAAACGGAATAGTCCATTATCTATGAGGTACTGGCAGGGAGTGTTTTATCTCCTCATCTTTTCTTTCTTTCTTTCTTTCTTTCTTTCTTTCTTTCTTTCTTTCTTTCTTTCTAACCAAATCCCCGTCTTACGAACATTCCTCTTAATTTTAAAATATTCAACAGACGATTTTTGTTTAATTAAATTTATTGTATTTTGTTTTTCTATTGCTTACTCGGTTTCTACTGTTCAGTACAGAGCATCTGAGAAAAAACGATTTTTATCGCATTCGGTATTGATTATTGCCTTTTGGCTCGGGGAGGTTAGAATAATATTAAGCTTTTCCCCAAGACAGTACCTCTCTTTTGGGAGTGGGCTAGGTTTATTGCCCAGCGTCTGAGGCGTCTGTAAAGGGGGAAGTGCCGAGCGGGCTTGGGCGATTTTTCAATGTTATCACTTATAATTTTACTTTAAAGTGAACTTGTGACACATTCAGTAGCGAGGTCAGCACAATGAAAAATAGATCTCCTCACGGCGTTTTAACTGAGATCAAAGTGTTGTATCTGTTCTGATCAGCTTAATCTGATACTTCATATTAAACCTCTTCTCTTTTTCTTTCTTTCTGTCTTTTTTTCTTACTGAAACCAAGTAGTATCTTTTTCCCTTTTTCCAGGCGAGGAAAACCGAACAGTTCATTCTTAAATATTGACAAAGCGTAACTGCAATCGACCTAATAAAGGGAGGACAAGCACAATTATAATTGAAGAATAAATTTTTTCCGGTGCGTTCTAGCTTCAGGTAACCGTTTTCTATATTACATTAATAAAAATAATCTATGAGATAGCCAACAAAATCTTGTTTACCATTATACTCTCTTGATAACACAGCAACAAGTTCTTGATAATGACTGAGACGTTGGAAGGTGCTCAACAAATACAGAGCAAAAAATTAACTTTGGACAAGTCTTTCACAATTTTTGCCTCAATGTAAACGCCGTTTTTGAAAATTGTAAAAAAGAAAATGAAAAAGAAATTTAAACAGGCATGGTTTGTCGTTTAAATTGAACAAAATGTGTAATTCGTGCTATATATATATATATATATATATATATATATATATATATATATATATATTGTAAACGCAAATTCTACTCCAACAGCTTCTTTTCTCGCACTTCCCGCCTGTGGAATTCTCTTCTGCATACTTGCTTTTCTGACAGTTACAATCGCCAAGTATTTAAATGTAAAGTCAATAGTTATCTCCTGTCTCACTAACTTACATCCTCTCTCTCTCTCATGCTTTTCTACATCCACCCCACTCTCATCAGTACTCTCTTCCCTCTCCTACTCCCTTCCTGACACCCCCTACAACCTCTCACTCCTCAACATTCCTCCTATGGAACCCCCTGCATAACAGTGGCAGTAAGATGCCTTGCTTGGGGCGACACGATTATATATATATTTAATTGGAGTAGATAGACTAAACTATTGCCCGGTTCACACTCCACCCACATCTATTGAACGGGTGAAGAGGCTCATCCCTTGTTTCCTGTTTAGGATGCGGTTTCCGGTTTTCTCTTTTCCAATCTTTTCACTCTTTTCCTTTATTTTTTTTTTTTCAATTGGAGTAGATAGACTAAACTATCGCCCGGTTCACACTCCACCCACATCTATTGAACGGGTGAAGAGGCTCATCCCTTGTTTCCTGTTTAGGATGCGGTTTCCGGTTTTCTCTTTTCCAATCTTTTCACTCTTTTCCTTTATTTTTTTTTTCAATTGGAGTAGATAGACTAAACTATCGCCCGGTTCACACTCCACCCACATCTATTGAACGGGTGAAGAGGCTCATCTCTTGTTTCCTGTTTAGGATGCGGTTTCCAGTTTTCTCTTTTCCAATCTTTTCACTCTTTTCCTTTATTTTTTTTTTTCAATTGGAGTAGATAGACTAAACTATCGCCCGGTTCACACTCCACCCACATCTATTGAACGGGTGAAGAGGCTCATCCCTTGTTTCCTGTTTAGGATGCGGTTTCCGGTTTTCTCTTTTCCAATCTTTTCACTCTTTTCCTTTATTTTTTATTTTTTTTTCAATTGGAGTAGATAGACTAAACTATCGCCCGGCTCACACTCCACCCACATCTATTGAACGGGTGAAGAGGCTCATCTCTTGTTTCCTGTTTAGGATGCGGTTTCCGGTTTTCTCTTTTCCAATCTTTTCACTCTTTTCCTTTTTTATTTTTTTTTCAATTGGAGTAGATAGACTAAACTATCGCCCGGTTCACCTCCACCCACATCTATTGAACGGGTGAAGAGGCTCATCCCTTGTTTCCTGTTTAGGATGTGGTTTCCGGCTTTCTCTTTTCCATTCTTTTTACCCTTACGTAGCCCCTGCGCATCAGTGGCGTTACCGCCTTGCTTGGGGTGATATGATTAAAAAAAAAAAAAAAAAATATGTATATTCTCATTATTTATGTTAAAGTATTTCGGTACACAAGAGCTATCGTGTTTCAGTGCGATATTCAGCTTCTCATCAGACGATATACGGTTGCAAGTGTTAGGAAATGATATATATACAGATTTGAACATATTGTTCTGTTACTCTAATGGGTGTAGCTAAATATACCAGTAGAAGGTTGACTATGGATACGGGCGTGGGTTTGAAGGGTGGATGGGAAAGATTTGAAAGGCCGCTACAAAGTCAAAACAAAAAAAACTGTATGAAAAAGCTTTCCAGAGTAGTGGATAAATTAGCCTATTTAGCACCCGCTAGTAAATCTGAAGACCCGAAGACTAAAAGTAAACATAGGGAAAGAAAGATTATATGATTCAATCCCCGTTCTTTGGACTATCAAATATTAACATGGACAGTTTTTTTATCTGAAATTAATAAGTACGCAGTTTAACAAAGATGAAAAGAGAAAACGATTAAGATTAGCTACTCCTGCACTCGTAATATGTACAACATTATCAGTTCACGTAATAAACAAATTTTAAGGAATTTCTATGAAACCAATACTAAACCCGCTATTGTACACTCCTGAAATTGCAGATGCATGGAAAGGTGTGGCCTTGAATGTAAATGTAGATCTACTAATGTGATCTACCCAAAGTGAACAAAGAAAATTATAACGTGTACAGTGGAATTTCGGCGGGGGTTTGGAAACAAAGATTTTATTCACATAGACACACTCTTACCAACCCTAACTAAAACTTCAGACCGCCCTTTCACGAAAATTTTGGGAACCGAAAGAAGAAGACCTAAACCCACAGATAGGTTAGAAATTAATAAGACCAGCATGTACTCACAATAGTTTGAGAGATAAATGTAATTTGTGCTTAGTAATAAAAAATTAAGGTATTAAAATATCATAATCGAAATTTACTTTTTAATGAACGTAACGAGTTAATTAGCAAGCGTCGTCATATAAATAGATTTAAACTCTCTTTAAACGATAGTAAATTGCTTCCAATTTAATCTTTATATTAAATTTTGGACTAAATTTATTAATACCTGTTAGAATTTAAATTTATACACTGGATACTCTTAACTTCACCTGCTGCATTCAACTCCAGCCGAGAGTAAAAAGAAGAAATTATAGTGTGACCGGAAATAAAGGTTGGTTAAGAAAAATAAGAAGCATTGGATGTTGGTTAGGAAAAGGTTTAAAGAATTTCTATGAAACCAATACTAAATCCAATATTGTACCATCCTTTAATTGCAGATCCAAAGAAAATTGTCTTGTTGAAGATAAAGGCAAATCTACTAATGTGATCTACCTAGCTACCATCTCCTACAAACAGAACAAGGAAAATTATATTGTATACATTAGAATTTCAGCGGTGGTTTGTAAGATTTTATTCTCATAGGCACACTTGATCAAACCTAAACTAAAATTTCAAACCCCCTTTCTCGAAAATATTGGTAACCTAAGGAAGAAGTCCTAAACCCACAGATCAGTCAGTCAGTTAAGTACCTTACGTGATACACGCTTGGGCGATCATGTCTCGAAAGAGACATGACTGACTGAACAGAAGATTATCCCACAGTAGGTTGCCATTGCTTTCTGCGGTAGACTGGTTGCCAATCAATTCTATATAGCCTAATCTATCCTGCTATTCAACCTAAAGCTTGAGGAAGAAGAGGTGGATTATATTATTATATTAATAAGTAGTAATTAGTGGTTGATCAGTTTACTACTTCATGAAAATATAAAACAGATCCCCCACTTTATGCACAGTAGAAAATTTGATTATCCGTCAAACTACTATATTCAGTCAGTTAAGTGCCATACATGATATACACTTGGGTTATCATGTCTTGAAACAGACATGACTGACTGGGCAGAAGATTATCCCGCAGTAGCTTGCCATTGCTTTCTGCGGTAGACTGGTTGCCAGCCAAGGCTATAGAACTCAATCTGTCCTGTTATTTAACCCATAACTGGAGAGAATAGACGGATTAATACCTTTTCCAAGGGTATTTGTGCGTAAGTAAATGCAACGAATTCAACTCCGAGCCAATATCCACTGCATTACAACGCATATAAAAAACAAAAAAACAAAAAAACGCATAGGTTAAAAATTAATAATCTCAGCATGTACTCTCATTAATCAGAATGATAAATGTAATCTGTGATTGGTAGAAAAAATTGGGATATTAAAATATGATAATCAACATTTACTTCTTAAGTAACGAAACGAGTTAATTAGCTATTGTTGACATAGAAGAAGATTTAAACTCCCTTTAAAAAGTTTAAACTTTCCCTTTCATCCAATTTCATCGTTATATAAACAAAAATAAACAAAACAAAAATACATCATTTTTTAAAACACTGGGGGTGGGGGGCTAATAATTATGGCCGGTAGTGTATTAGCACGCCCAATTTAGAATTTATAGCGACCTCAACTTTAGCAATAAAGAAAAAATAATTAAAATCGAAAACCCGTCTGTTCATACGTGTGTGTGTGTATTTATGCATACATGCATAGGTATGTATGCGTATATCTGTGCGTATTTATTTTATTTTTTTCGTTTTTTAATTATTTTTATTTATTTAAATATTTTTTACTCTCTTTTATTTTATTTTATTAATTCTTTTATTTTATGTAACTTTTAATTATTTATGTTTTCAAAGAAATATCCTTTCGAACACATCGTCCCCAGTATAAATAAACTGGTAACTCCCGCTTCAACATAAGATTAATAAAAATCGGACAATGAAATAATTTTTTTTTCATCATTTAATTTCCTATTCCAGGTTTTGGTTTCGGTATAAGCCTAACTACATAAAACATTTAATATATAAAAATATTTGCACAGCTGATTTACAATTTATAACGACCTTAAATTAAGTAATACTAATATCTTAAAAAAATTCAGATTGAAAAAGTTGAGCTCATAATATGCACCTGATGATTGCATAATGGATGAAACTCTGAATTGTGCATAATATATATATATATATATATATATATATATATATATATATATATATATATATCTGTAAATTCGGGTCACATTAAGTGGGGATAGCTATTTCAACATGTCAGTTCGCGACATGCATTGTCAACCCCAGTCAACCAAAGAATGGAGAAGAATTCTTGTACCGGAAGCAAGGGTTAGGGAAAGAAGGGATGAGGAATGTTGGTTGCTCTAGGGTTAAGCCTAGGGGAATCGTAGTAGTAATTTTCTTTTGGTAGTGGAAGGTAGGAGTTTTGACTATTGGGTCAGGGGTAGTAGGGGTCAGAGGTAGTAGGAAAATCTTCGGATTCACCAATTTTAAATTCTAATCTATGTAAGATGCAAAACATATTATGCATAAATGAAAGAAAGAGATAATTAGTTCAATTATATATATATATATATATATTGTAACAAAGTTGTGGAAGTCGTAGGTTTTTTAACCTGCTGTTCATGCATTTACGTTTATAAAGAGTGCTCAATATAAACGTAGAGCGTTATATTGTAATAGTTGTTACAATGGTTTATGAATTCATAGTGTTACTACACAAAAAATTTCGCGTTTCAAAGCTACCTTTAAGTGCTTCTCATCGGGTGACGAAGTTGAAATGAAAATTAAATGGTGAAAACAGTTTATTTGTGGTGATATGCTGTTTAAGTGAAAGTGGGGGTTGGAGCTTATTCTGTTTCTGTCGGCCGTATTGTAGTCTTAGAGATATGGGTTAGGAGTGTTGAGACAGGTTTCTTATTTATCTTCTCTGGATGTGGTGGAAGTGTCGCCGTTGTTAATGAGAACGATGTAAATAGATGTGGTATGAGATTTTAGAATGGTCTAGTCGTTCGTTTATGGTACTTGAGATGTTGCTATTTGGTTTGGAGAGGGTATGGGGTAACTTAGTTTGGGGCAGGCCGCTTTTTTTAAATGGTAGTAAAATAAAAAAAAACTATCGACACTGCAAAAAAAAAAAACAAAAAAAAACATATATCCCAATAAAAATAACCTAACCTAAACGAAAACAATTTTGTGTAGTGACACTATGAATTTATAAAACATTGTAACAACTATTATATATATATATATATATATATATATATATATATAGAGAGAGAGAGAGAGAGAGAGAGAGAGAGAGAGAGAATTTATAACATGAATATGTTATAATATCGCTACAAAAGTAGCCGTGTCTTATCAAGTGTGAATTTAGTTACAAGTTTGAGGGTTTAAACGTTTAAAAGAGTTGGTAAACCCCCTTAATCAGAAAGGCGTTGTTACAAAAACTGGATGGACCAATCCTGTATTGATGGTATAGGTGATGGTGATGGTATAGGTGATGGTGCTAATGTGTAGGGTTATATGGCGTCTATAGGTGAGCGTATAATGAATTTATGACTAGAGATCCCCAATTGAGATAGAGCCCAGATCTTTGCTTTGATCCATACCTACCCTATACTTGGGTATATATATAGTAAGGTCTTGTAATTTGCTTGAAGCATTGTGTATATTAGGTATATGGTTAGGTCTTGAAGGCTGTCACAATGCGTTTAGTAAAATAAAGGAAGGTAAAGAAGTTTTTGGGTATTACCTATTTATTGATATTTCGAGATCAAAGGCTCAACTTCAGAATGGCAGAGGAGCGTGTGTCTGTTCGAGTTAGTCTCTGCCTTACAAGGAATGGTCATTCCTGGCTGGCTGCCACACCCCGATTGTAGCACTATGGAAGAACGGTAAAACTTTGAAAAAACAGTAGCTACTCACGCATCTACGCATCGTTCATTCAGTAATAAGTTTGAACACTCTCGGCTACTGGCATGGGTTTACATTGTATATAACACGCTAAAGTCCGCCTTTCTCTACCGAGCGCCCATAGCGTACAATCGCCGACTGTTTTCAATTCGGTCGGGTTTCAATCCTGGCTAAAAGCAATCGGATGTCTAACCGTACTGATGAGCTGTGATACAGCGAAACTGATCTGTCTGCAGATGACTATATATATATATATATATATATATGTGTGTGTGTGTGTGTGTGTGTGTGTGTGTGTGTGTGTGTTTATAGGTAAATGAAGGACAAGGCAAATCTTATTAGTGGCGTGTTTCGTTCCGACAAGGAACTTCTTCAGGCTAAAAGAGGGTTTATTGTTAGAACCAATCTTATACATACAAATGGGGGCGGGAGAGGTGTTGGGAAAATACAACTAAACGCTGGTTACAACTTATATTGAAACGCTAAACTATAACCGGCGCGAGTTAGAATTTTCTCACCATTTTCCGCCACTTTGTATACGTAAGATTGATTCCATCAATAAAAACGGTTTTTGCCTGAAGATATTCATTCTAAGAACGAAACGTACTACTAATAAGTTTTTCCATCTTTATCATTTCTTTACCAACTATTATTGTGATATATATATATATATATATATATATATATATTGTGTGTGTGTGCGTGTATGTTTGGAAAGCAATCCAACTTTGATACAGGTTTTGTTAAATAAGAACGAAAAGCAAATGTTTGCTATATCTTTTTTTCATGCGGCCAAATATTTTATTTTCTAAACTTAAATGAGGGTGGAAATTGTCCATATTTTTGGTGATTTAGATTGCATTTGGCTAATCTGTTGATCAATTTCAAGGATTTGTGTTATATTGAATACTGTTGTCATATCTGGTCTGGCGAACCTGCTATTCGTTCCAGGGTTCCCGACAGGCTCCAAAGGAGAATCTGTAATGTGATCGGCCACGACCTGGTATCTCAACTCCAGCCACTTTCTCAGCGACAAGAAGTAGCTTCACTCTGTCTCTTCTACTATTATTTTCATGTCTTTTGCTCCGACAAGCTTAGCTTACTCGTGCCCACTTCACAAGAATTTACTTGAGCAACCAGACTGGCAAGAAGGTCTCACACTTTTACAGTTAAATCAACCAAATGCAGCCGACAATTCTACTCCCTCATCTTCTTTTTTCGCACTTCCCGTCTTTGGAACTTCCTTTCGTATACTTGCTTTTCTGACGGCTACAATCTCCAGAAATTTAAATGCAATGTCAATTGCCATCTCCTATCCACTTGACGCCAGTCATTCCCTCGTTCTTTCTTCATCACCCTGTGTATCTTGTCTTTTTCCTTTCTCACTCTGTCATCACACCTGTGTTTCCATCCTTCTCTTGCCCTTTCTTTGACACTCCCTGTAACTGGTTCGTCTTTCTCGTCACTCTCCTCCTGCCTAAACGTTTACTCTTTTATACCCCCCACCTTGTGCATCACCGCCTTGCTTGTGGTAAAACGATTAAAAAATACTTCTCAGATATATACATTTTTGTATTTGCTTGATTTTCTTCGTATTTTCAACATAGTAGTATCTTCAGCATTCTTTCGTAGAACCACATTCCTGTTGCTACAATGTAAGAATTATTTTGCATCGCAGGGGGATTTATTTCAGGTGGTACATTCTAAACTTGCATAGACCCTTGATTTCGTTTGGTCGTCCTCTTTTAGAAAGCAGCAGGCGCTGTGAGCCAATCGTAGAGCCGCTTGCACCGCACCCTCGCTGCTGACCAATCACAGGGCACGTAATTTGATGAGGGAACAGGAAGCTTTTCCCCGAGGGACTTGCACCGGCCGGCGCAGAACAGTGGGAATAGCAGCACTGGGATCAGGCAGAAAAGACGTTAGACTTTTTGCTGCGATGTGACTGCGTGATGCAAAAACCAGCTTTGTGTTTTCCCCGACATTCAGAGGTGTCGCTAGCTGTCACTCATTTTACGTACAGCCGAAGTGTGTGTTTTATCCCCTTAATAACGGGATATAATGGTTGAAGCATTTTTTGCGGTGTAGAGAAACTACACTCACCTGGGTAATCGTTGGTTTTCCAATTAACGAAATCGAATCGCCTAATTGTGGCTTCCGGATTCCCTTAAATATTTGACTCCATATTGAATTGTTGCTGCGTTTGAGAAGCTCTCCAAGTGTTGGTTGACCAGAGCCGCTACCCTAAAGAAGAAGAAGAAAAAGAAGAAGTAAAGAAAGCGTCGGTCCAACAAGTCCCTAAAGAAAGAAGTTTTCGGCTACGGGAACCTTATCTTGTCCGCATTCCGCTAATTCGAATGTAAGAGAACGCCATTTGTATTTCCATCTTCTCGTAAGTACTTTGTGTCTGTGTTCGTAAAGCACACCTTCCTCTTTCTCTCTTGCCTAATTCGTGACTTGGTCACAATATTTTTATTGTATGTTCTGCGATCAGTTTTGACGCTAAAATACCTATAATTTTCGCAGTTCTCTTGTCTTTATTGTACATATTTTCTAATGCTAATCATTTATTGAACTGTACATGTTGAATGTAAAAACCTTTTTATGTATTTTAATTTTATATGTTGTAATAAATAGTTATGTAATTGATACGCATTTTAATCTTATTTGCTTTGCCGCTGTGAACATGCGGTAATACGAAAAGAGAAGAGTTGCTCCCCTTGAAAATTTAAGGTGTTTAAATTATAGCACCCCCAGAATAAATTCTTGTTCTATTAAAGTTGAACGTGTTGTTTGTTTTTTTTTAGTAAAAGAAATAGTCCTTTTATTCTGCTTGAATTAAGCGCATAATTCTTTTATTGTGCTAAGATTGTTAGAAATAATTCTTATAACAAGACACTTCTTCATATTTGAGAGATTGTTCAGTATTCACTGTCATATAGGAGGACTGATATCGCATAACGTAGCTTTTGAAAGGCAACTTTGGTTAGCCTAATGTGCTTTCGGATTTAACGGTCACACGTTCCATTTTTTTTTTTTTGTTAAAACACTTCCCAGATATTATAATTTTCGTACTTGTTTGATTTTGGTAGAACCAATTTGTAATTTTTACTTTGGCAGTTAATGTATTCTGGATCTTCGTCGCCAATTTGTTGTGGCATATCTTCACGCAAATCTTCGTCGTTATTTTGTTGTGGCGAAACTTCGCCGCAAAGTTGTAGTGACCGGTTTTGACCGGAAGTAAAACACGAAAAACAGAAGGTAGGTTCAAAACAGTGTATTAGTATAACAAGAACATACAGTACTGTGTAAAAATATTAGGAAAAGAACTATTTTAATTTTTATGAGACATCAAAATAAAGTTTAAAATCCCACCCCCTATCCTAACACTTTTGCACACTACCGGTAGTGGGCAAAAGTGTCAGGACAGTGGTGATTTTCCTAAAAACCTCAATGAAATTCAAATACAGGGTGAAAAGCCAAGTAAATTGCTAATAAATATTGATTATTTAAAACTAAGTGTAAAAGAAATGTATAAAAAAATGTTATATTTAATTTTTCCTATTTTCTATTAAACAGGTTATTTTGAAACTATTCATTATTCTATTATCCTTGGATATGACTGACTTTTTTCTTATTCCCCACTCTCAAATTGATGAATCTAATTTTACTTCGCAAGACACACTTTATGAACAAATACAAGCTGCTGATGTCAATGCCTGACAGAATGAAGGCTGTGATCAAAGCAAAAGGCTATTATACTAAATATCAAATTTATTTTGTAACAAGTATTTTTTCTTATTTAAAACATTTGAGTAAATCAAATAAAATTACGGTAAATTGTTTATTTTCTGCCAATTTGCCTCATAAAAGATAAAATAGTTCTTGTCCTAATACTTTTGCACAGTACTGTATATATACTAGGTGCGATTGGTAAATTGTCGCAATTATTTTGATGCCTCATAAAAGATAAAATAGTTTTTGTCCTAATACTTTTGCACAGTACTGTATATATACTAGGTGCGATTGGTAAATTGTAGCAATTATTTTGATGCCTCATGAAAGATAAAATAGTTCTTGTCCTAATACTTTTGCACAGTACTGTATACATACTAGGTGCGATTGGTAAATTGTAGCAATTATTTTGATGCCTCATGAAAGATAAAATAGTTCTTGTCCTAATACTTTTGCACAGTACTGTATACATACTAGGTGCGATTGGTAAATTGTCGCAATTATTTTGATGCCTCATAAAAGATAAAATAGTTCTTGTCCTAATACTTTTGCACAGTACTGTATACATACTAGGTGCGATTGGTAAATTGTCGCAATTATTTTGATGCCTCATAAAAGATAAAATAGTTCTTGTCCTAATACTTTTGCACAGTACTATATATACAAGATAAGTGCTAATAATACGTAAATAAAAATAAGCAAGTCCGAACGGCACAGTTACGCTTCGTATTGCCTGACTAGTAGCTGGTTTTAACTGTGTACTAGCTGTTATAAACTGCCTACATAACTAACTCTTGGAAGTCACGCAGGTAACTATATATAACAAGAGGAAGAGTCAATTCATCGTAGAAGGGCACCATAAAATAATGTTTAATGCTTTCTTCTCCCTTTCCTTCACTAGCTTCTTTTGGAGATTTTTATTTTTAGTTTTAGTTTTCTTATCGTGTCTTCTATCAAAACTGTGCCGTCTGCATATCTTATATTGTTAAGACTGCAGCTCCAAATAATAAAACCTGGTAGGACTTCTGATTCTCTTAGAATCCCCTCACTGTATTAGTTGAATAGGCCCCCTTCTGTTTTTGTTGATATAGAGATGAAATTGTAATTGAACTGTCGCAGGACAGATGATTGATGGACCGTCATCTTCCTATAAATATTACTTTAACTTTTAACTTAAATTTCTGCAAATGAATAATGAATCTGACAAATCATGGCTTTTATTGCAATCATTTCATGTCTGTATGTTACATTTGAAAGTTCAGATACCGACCTGAACTTAACCTTAATAATTGGGCCCAAAAGTCAATTCACCAGTGATCTGACCTAAACTGCCCGCGTGTCAGTCGAAAGGTCGTTTTGACGCGTTGTGTTGCTATGACAATATGAAAGGCGTTGAATTTATTATCAAATTCTATTTTCGAAAGGCGCTATCAGATGTTGAGACAGCCGCTACACGATCTTAAACAAAGAGTGAATTCTAAACTTAAGAAAGATATACAAGATCTTCCATTAAGGAAATAGACTGAGGTTTTCTATTAAATGAATATGTTGTGACATCGAGGCATCATTTACTATAATTTGTATAATGTTGGTAATTCCGGTGTGGCTGGGTATACCTTTTAGTTTCTATAATAATCCATGAAATTCTTTTGGTTGTTTTCATCCTAAAACCATAATATATATATATATATATATATATATATATATATATATCAGTCAGTTAAGTGCAATACGTAATACATACTTTGGGCGATCATGTCTCGAAAGAGATAAGACTGGTTGGGCAGAAGATTATCCCGCAGTAGGTTGCCATTGCTTTTTGCGGTAGACAGGTTGCCAACCAAATCTATAGAATATAATCTGTCCTGCTATTCAACCCATAGCTGTAGGAAGAAGAGGTGGATTATATTATTATATTAATAAGTAATAATTAGTGGGGGACCAGTTTACAACTTCATGGCAACAGAAAACCGATCACCCACTTTATGCCCGGTAGATACACGCTTTGGGAGATCATGTCTTGAAAGAGACATGACTGACTGGGACTGGGCAGAAGATTATCCCGCAGTAGAATGCCATTGGTTTTGTGGTAGATTGGTTGGCAGCCAACGCTATAGAACCCAATCTGTCCTATTATTTAACCCATAACTGGAGGGAAGTGACGGATTAATACCTTTCCCTAGGGTATTTGTGCGTAAGTGAATGCAAGGAATTCAACTGGAATTCGAACTCGGCTCCGCGATTTTTCGTTCCGAGTCGATATCCACTGCATCACAACGCACATCCTATATATATATATATATATATATATATATATAAAGAATACCTACCTAAACGGATTGTCAGGGAAAGCGCTTTCTCTGACGATTCGTTTGTTTAGGTGAAACCGAGGTAGATCTGTCTGGCTCACTAGGTATTCTTTTCTTATTCCGCTCTACCTAAGTATTGAGCGGTTTTTGGTAGTTGATTACTCGTATCGGTGGTTTTTTTCTTTGGGCTACGTGCTGACTCGGTCCGAACCCTTTTGATTGATGTTCACGTACTTGGCTCTTTCTTTTTTTAAAACCTTTTTTTCCCTTCTTCTTAGATTCGTGGAAGGTTTTTCGACACGAGTATAGTTATAATTTATATCACCCTGATTGAGCACTCTGGAAAAATGGTAGACTTTGAAAGCCAGTAGCTACTCTCACATGCACGCATCGCTCATTCACTAATGAATTAGAGCACTCTGGCTATTGGTCGTGTATAATGACAATATACATGCTAAAAGTCTGCCTTCTTCTACCGAACGCCCATAGCCCAGAGGTAGAATAGCCGACTGACGCCAATTCGGTCGGGTTTCAATCCTGGGTTAAAAGCAATCGGAGTCTAACCGTACGGATGAGCTGTGATTACAGCGAAAAAGATCTGTCTGCGGATATATATATATATATATATATATATATATTGATTATTTAATTAGTTATTTTTTGTTCATAATAAAATTGGACCAGTACACAGTGGTATTAAAATGTGTTCAATGCAATTATATTGTAGAACTTTTGAATATTCTTAATTTGTAAGCGAATTATTACGCGACCTAGGTTTCTACCATGTAGTGTCTTCAGGTGATTTGCAATAATACTATTCGTTATATATGAATATGCATATCGTTATCGATATATAAAGAACAGTTTTTAAGGAAATTTGAAGACAAAAAGGAAAAATATATGCGACGCGGTTCATCCGTTAGGCTTTCATCGGACTGGGCTTGCCGACGCTTTGTGAACACCTTGCACACGAAACTCTTGCATATATATATGTGTGTGTGTGTGTGTGTGTGTGTGTGTGTGTGTGTGTGTGTGTGTAAACGTTGTTTTTAGACAGTAGACATGTTTGAAATGCAATAATATTGATAACAACACGTGAAATGCATGACATTTAAATTGTCGTCTAAATGTCGCGAAAATGAAAATAACTTACGTCTTATTTTAGCAAACTAAAAGAAATAAAATAATGAAAATAATGAGAATAAAATAATGAAAATAACACTGACATCTCATTTTAACAGATATATATACAGGATGCGATAGATGAATTGTCGTCTAAATGTCGCGAAAATGAAAATAACTTACGTCTTATTGTTTAACAGAAACAATTACCAAAGTTACACAAAAGTATAAATCGCTATTAAAATCGTTCAAACGATTTCGGAATCTGTTACAACTCTTCTGGGTGGTCGTGTGTCGGAAATTTACAGATGTAACGGGTCTCCTGATTGGCTGATTTAACCCGAACCTCGTTTTGAACTTTAGGCGGGCTTTACCAGAGGTTTTATGTTTTTTTTCTGATGGTTTTGTTCTCTCCTTTTTTCAGCTAGCACGAACAGTATCGGACGTATTGTGCCGCTCCGGATTTTTGTTGCAGCAGGGCCTAAATTGGCGCCCACTTGTCTCGCTATATCGAGACCATCTTACCAATTCTTTGTAATCTTTTAGGCTAATGCCACAACTTTGTAACAGAGAAAATCTCTTGTTACCCTTCTTACCTTAAAAAGGATACCCTATGGGCAAAGCCTTGTCTTCCTAGAGAAAAATTCTCTAAGCACTATCATCTTATACCAAGATAAGAAACTGTGAAAGAAGCTGACCCAGAAGAAAGTTCCTGTACGTCGCGGATCGCAGTTCCTTGTGTCTTTTTCATCCCACTCCTAGACGGAGGATACTATACCAAGCTAAGCAGAGAAAAGAGACTATACCAAGCTACACTGTAGCAGCAAAATTCAGCATATTTTTGCAAGACAAATAAATTGTTTTTTCTATACCAGGTATGTCTTGTTATGTTTGATAATTTCCTTTCACTGCTTAAGCGCTAAGCTATGTGAATATATTTCTCACACGTGTTTAAGTTGGCGAATGTTACCATAATCCTTAGATATGAAATTATGTCTCTTAGTTCGCTATAATTTAGCTTGACATTTCAATTATCCCGATTTATATTATAGAGCGTTCTTGAATTTAAAAAATTTTAAAAACTATCGACATTTTTACATCTGCTTATAAATCAGTCAGTCTGCTTAATTTCCAGACGTGATACACACTTAGGCAATCATGTCTTTTCCAAATCGTGAATGGTTAATCAGATGATTTTCCCTCATCAGGTTTCATTTTTTTTTCTACGGTACTCCGGTTGCCAACAACTGGCTAGTCGCCAAGAAGAAGGAACTTCTGAAAGGAGAGGTGGGTTAACCTTAACATCTACGATAGAAAAAGAACAGGAAAACCATTCCACTACTTTGATTTGAATGTTAACATGAATTATGGGGGAGTGGTGACCACAACAGCGAGAAATAAACTAACTAATTAATCTGTCCTGTTATTTAAGCGATAGCAGGTCGAGAAGAGATTGATTCGTACCTTACCCAAGGGATTTTGCGCGTGAGTGAATATATATATATATATATATATATATATATATATATATATAATCATTCGCACACGCACACAAACACACACAGTTACACACACACAGTTACACACACACACACACACACACACACACACACACACACACACACACACACACACACACACATTATCTGCGTGTGATTTCGGTGCTGAAACAATTTTCAGAAATTGAAATTCACAGTTCTGACGTATATAATTATTCTCGAACGCATGACACGAAAATCAGTGGGAGATCAAATGAATATTGGAAAGATTTCAAAGAAACGTCTTCCTCACGAAATCCCGAAGGTATCCAGTTTACCCTGTTGCTATGCTACACATATTTTCACGATTCACACTAGAACCTTTGCAATGTTTCTGGACATAAGTAATGAATATTTTGCCACCGGAAGACAAATGCAAAATAGAATGAATTCCAAAGTCAACGACAAATTTATACGTGGTTACATCTTTATTTAGTACAGAGCAACATTCTTTTGTTGTGGTAAAAATTACAATTCCGTTTCTACCGCTTAAAAATCAGATTTTTGAGCATCTAAAAAGGAAGCTGAAACATATGGAAACAACTGCTGAGAACGCGATATAAAAACAGTTGTTTTGTTTAATCATTTAACTCCAAGCAAGGCAAAAAAGCCACTAACACGCAAAGGGTTTTCTGAGTATTAGAGAATTTGAGAAAAAAAAAGTAATTTTAGGTTGAAATTTGTAAAATCCTCCTCCTAAAATATGATTTAGGAAAACAGGTTTCCCAAGTTCAGTATCTGTTATCGCTCTTTCTAGTATTTATGGGAGTTTCCTTCTGAAGCTCCTATTTGATGTGTTGTGGAACGTTAACATCTTGATTATGTCATTATTTTCTTTTCGATTTCCAAGTGCTATCCGTTTTAGTTGTCGCTGCTGTTGTAATTCCTCAAGTGATCTGGTTTCTTATTTGGTACAGTATTTTGTTTTTCGATTCTGTAGTTCCAGTTCACAAGGTTAAGAGAAGGATGATCTTTGCCAAAACTGTAAGGGCTTACTTGATAATAACCTTTTCTCACCATTGATCATGTGGTAGCATAGCTTTAACAATAGCGGCTGTGAATGAGAGTCACATACACTCAGAATCCCCGATAATAGATATAGTAGCAGACATATCTATTAGCAATCACATATATGTCCTCACAAGCGAATATACGGAGAAAAAGCTCCAAGAAAAGTTAAAGCAATAAACAAAACTCTCTAGTAAAAACCGGCTCTGCTGACATCACCTGTCAATTTTCTGCGTTCGGATCAGCGAAAACGTCATTAAAAAAAAAAAAAAAAAAGACAATAATCAACAAAAGAGTAAATAACAATTGTCATTGCATTTAGAATTTTTAACATTAATGTTGAATGAGAAGCAAGAAGCCTGAATAAATTTCCATAAGCGAGAAATTAAAAAGAAAAAAAAGGTCAGCATATTTTGAAATATATATCCAAATGGAATCATATTTAATTATTTCACCTCAAGCAAGGCAATAAAGTAACTAAGATACAAGGAGTCACTGAGTGTGAAAGAATATAAGAAAAATAAATAATATTATTAAGATTTTGGTTGCTTTGTTTTTATGGCATATCAACCTCGGCGGGTCATTTATTGCCAACTAAATTTTTATTTATATTTACGTGTCACAGTCATGCACTGATTGTCCCCACGGTACTTGCTGATAACGAATCCGTAGCCGTTGGATCCGGAGATCTATTCCAACCTTTTTCTTTCAACAATTTATTGTTGTTTATATAAGTTTTTATGTTTAGTAATACATTTTTCTTTTCGAGTATCAAGATTCATTGGGATTTGTTTTTAAGGGCAGGGTCCCCAAGTCCCACTCTGTTATTTAACCCATAACTGGAGAGAAGGGACGGATTAATACCTTTCCCAAGGGTACGAGTGCTTAAGCGAATGCAGGGTATTCAACTGGAATTCGAACTCGGCTCACCGATTTCTCTTTCAGAGCCGACATTCACTGCACCACAACGCACATTTCTCGCACTTCCCACCTGTGGAACTCCCTTCCGCATGCTTGCTTCCCCGACGGCTATAACCTCCAGGAGTTTAAATGTAAGGTCAATAGACACCTCCTAACACACTAGCCCTCCCATTCTCTCCAACTCTCCCCCTATGTACATCCTAACTCGTCTGTGTAACCCCCTGCGCTATAGTGGCAGTGGAATGCCTTGCTTGGGGTGACATGATTACAAAAAACAAAAAAACAAAAAACTATACGCTTACAGCACCTGGTATTCACAAGCGGTCACCCATCCAAGTACTGACAAGGCTCAGCGCTGCTTAACTTCGGTGAGCGAGCGGGAACCGGTGTATTCAGCGTTATATGGCCGTAAATCTATTACTAAGAAAAGAGAACAATAAAAGAACAAGAATTAAGAAAACAGAAGATAACGATTGACAAAGCATCGAAATATTATGATCAAAGTTGACTTCAAAGCAAAAAGCAGGAAGACAGTTCCACAAGCGAGAAGTGCGAGAGAAGAAACAGTTGGCATAGAACCTACGATTACATCTAGCCATTTTAACTGTAAAATGATGAGACATTGCTAACAATCTAGTGCTGTGTGTAAATGCATAAAATCTAAGTACCATATAGGAAAGTTCATCAGAAGAATTACCCCGAAAGTATTTATAAAAATGTCACTGGGAAACTATATTATAGCAGTGGGGAAAGTGACTGAGGCCAAGATAGCAGGTCCGGACCAAAAGCATTGCCGATTCTTTATGGGTTTTTATAAATAATCTCTAAATATATAGCACTAGACCAGATGTGGCAGCAATATTTTAAGTAAGGATGAATAGCAGACTTACAAATATTTGCGCACTGAACTTACAATTAATTATGTGCAACTCTAATTTTGCATAATTTCAAAGCACTTCTAAAAAGATTAAATCAAAGGTTAAATGGTTTGTAATCATAAGAACCTTACCATTTTTTTTGTTAAATGTTAAAAGTTAATTCTTTTCAAGAGTTAAGAAGTGCAACAGAAGACACTGTTAGCATAGAACCTACGGTTACATATTGCTGAGACCTAGTCGCCAATCTAGTATTGGGCTTAATTTCATAAAGTCTATATACCATAGAAAGCAGTAAATCAAACAATTAATAGATGTCTAGTTTCTTTGTTGTATTTTAGATGAGCCACCAATTTCAGAAGAAAAAAAGGGATAGAAACTTGCAGACTTGGAAATGTTTTAACAAAAGGCGGGAAAATATAATACCAAAATCTGTCTGTGAATAAAAATACATAAAAATGGCAAAAGAAGTCTGGCGGAGACTAAGCAAAGTATAAAGAAATATATAATAATTCAATAGAAATAAAAAAAGAGTGCATCAGTATTATATAACATTATGTTGAAACGCCGGTTCTGGTATGATTACCGAAGTTAAGCAACATTAAGTCTGGATGGGTGACCGTTTGGAGATACCAGAGGCTGTGAGCTTGGGTGTGCAGATGGTTTAATGGATAATGTCCCGGAATTGTTAATCGTTGAGCCGAGTTCTATTACACGAAAATACTCTTGGAAATGGTATGAATCTTTTGTGTCGTGGCTCGTAACATGTGACATCCGGACGCCGGTATAGTAAAAGACAAGGTGCATTTAGCACGAAGAGTTGTCATTATCACGGACTTTTTGAAGTAACTACTAGAGAGACTGTAAATATTGTATACACCTCTTGTTTGTACCAATCTGGTAATAAAGTAGCTTATTAAAGTCTACATTTTACTGCGTATCTCACGATACAACAGAATCCATGTGTTCCCCCAAATATGGGTTAGTTAGTAAAAAGTCTTGCCTTTAAATAACGTGCAAAGGTGAAAACTACCTGTAGAAAATAAATCCAGATAGATGCTAGGAATATCATGAACTGAATGAAAGTAACGAGGACGTTTTAAAAAAATGAAACTACTTTCAATCAGAAAAAGAAAATTAAATTTTGACATTGGTCATACATGCACCACTCTCTCCCGGAGGTTAACTTTTTATTTGTCTAAATTTACTGCAATTCGTTCGCATGTAGATCAATATATAACCAAAATAATATTACCGTGAAACAAACTTTACTTCATAATTTTTTACAGTGAAGTTCAATAAAGAAATAAAAAAAAGAAATGTTCTCCTTACATTTGGCCTTGAGCCATTCTAAGTTACACTCCAGTCATCTGTCATTCAGTTCACGCATTTTTCGCTGTTGTGGTCACCACGCCCATAATTCATGTTAACATTCAAATCAAAGTAGTGGAATGGTTTCCCTGTTCTTTTCCTATCGTAGATGTTAAGGTTAACCCACCTCTCCTTTCAGAAGTTCCTTCTTCTTGGCGACTAGCCAGTGGCTGTTTTTTTTTTATCATATCACCCCGAGCAAGGCGGTAACGCCACTGATGTGCAGGGGGCTACGTAAGAGTGAAAAGATTGGAAAAGAGAAAGCCGGAAACCACATCCTAAACAGGAAACAAGAGATGATCCTCTTCACCCGTTCAATAGACGTGGGTGGAGTGTGAACTGGGCGATAGTTTATTCTATCTACTCCAATTGAAAAAAAAAAAGAAAAGAAAAGAGTGAAAAGATTGGAAAAGAGAAAGCCGGAAACCACATCCTAAACAGGAAACAAGGGATGAGCCTCTTCACCCGTTCAATAGACGTGGGTGGAGTGTGAACCGGGCGATAGTTTAGTCTATCTACTCCAACTGAAAAAAGAAAAAAGAAAAAAAAAAGAAAAGAGTGAAAAGATTGGAAAAGAGAAAGCCGGAAACCACATCCTAAACAGGGAACAAGTGATGAGTCTCTTCACCCGTTCAATAGACGTGGGTGGAATGTGAACCGGGCGATAGTTTAGTCTATTGGAGTCTGGTCGTAAAACCCATCCGTCTACCTTTACATAGTTTAGCTGGCAGGTCGATACTGTTCACCGGGGATAGATTCATTACTCAGCTTGAAAATTCCAAAAAAGGCATGAAGTAAAAAAAAGATAATCTTGAGAATGGCAAGTTTTTTTCACATCCTACATATTCATCTGATGTTCATTTGTTTCAATTATAAAAACATTTAACAAGTGGCACAAGATTCAGAAATAGACTAAAATAAAAAAAAAATCAATTTTTTTCATGGAAAGAATCCACCTCTCTTTAAAAACCCGACTTTTTAAAACGTGGAATACAAAATTTGCCTCCCTGTTAAACTGCAATTGATTCCATTTTCAATGAATACTATTTCAATAAATTTAAATTACATTTGTTTTAAAATTAATTCTGGTAAACTCTGATGTGATGTGCGTTGTCGTGCAGTGGATATCGACTCGTAACGAAAAATCGGGGAGCCGAGTTCGAATTCCAGTTGAATTCTTTTTATTCACTTTCGTACAAATAACCTTGGGAAAGGTATTAATCCGTCACTTCCTTCCAGTTATGGGCTAAATAACAAGACAGATTGGGTTTTGTAGCGTTGGTCGGCAACCATTCTATCGCAGAAAGCAATGGTAACCTACTGCGGGATAAACTTCTGCCCAGTCAGTCATGTCTCTTTCGAGACATGATCGCCCAGGCGTGTATCAGGCATGGCACTTAACTGAAACTCTGATTAATTTTCAAACATATTAATACATTCCGGCTTCTTTCTTCCGGACCACAGATGTGCCGGATGACAATCCCCTCTAATATATATATATATATATATATATATATATATATATATATATATATATATCTAATATATATATATATATATATATATATAAAACTGTCAACTCATTCCCCATATATATTGCTGTGTTATCAAAAGTAGAACAAAGCTTAAAACATGAAATAAATCAATAATTAATGCGTCCAAATATAGTTATTATTTACAGTATTCGGTCTGTCCTCCTCATCTTTCCGACCGTGCATTGAATACTTTTGACATATCTGATCAGGCGCCCCTGCCATTCAACTCATGGTTCTAAAAAGGCTCCAAAGAAAAATCTGTAAAGTGATCGGTCCTGACCTGACAGCTAGACTCCAGCCATTTTCTCATCGGAGGGATGTGGCTTCCCTTTGTCTATTCTATGAATATTTTCATGGCTTCTGCTCCCACGAGCTTAGCATACTTATGTTCCCTCCGCAAGAATATGCTGGAGTAACCAGACTGGCAACAAGGACCCACCCTTTTACAGTTAGATCAACCAAATGCAGCTGCCATTTCTACTCCAACAGCTTCCTTTCTCGCACTTCTCGCCTGTGGAACTCCCTTCCATATACTTGCTTCCCAGACAGTTACGATCTCCAAGAATTTAAATTCAACGTCAATTCTCATCTTTTATCCACTAATTTTTTTTTTATCATTTCACCCCGAGCAAGGCGGAAACGCCACTGATGTGCAGGGGGTTACATAAATGTAAAAAGATTAATTAGAAAAGAGTGAGGAGTACAAACTAGTTAGAAAGGAACAATAGAAAGCAGGTGCGATGACAGATACATAGGTGGAGAGAAAGGGAAGGTTATACAGGGGTGGGGAGAGAGCTAGAGTCCAGTGGTTAGTAGATGAGTATTGACATTGCATTTAAATTTCTGGAGGTTGTAGCCGTCAGGAAAGCAAGAATACGGGAGCGAGTTCCACAGGGAAGTGCGAGAGAAGAAGCTGCAGGAGTAGAATTGTCGTCTGCATTTGGCTAAACTGACTGTGAATGGGTGAAACCCAGTTGCCAGTCTGGTTGCACGAGTGAACACCTGTTCAGGAGGCATCAGTGACTTAAGCTCGTCCGAGCAGAAGCCATGAAAGTATTTATAGAAGAGACAAAGGGAGGCCACATTTCGACGATGGGAAAGTGGCTGCAGTCGAGTCGCCAGATCAGTACCTATCACATTACAGACTCTCCTTTGGAGCTTGTCAAGAACACTGAGGAGAACGGCAGGGGCACAGTTCTTTTCTCGTCCTTCCCCATCACCTCGTGTAAATTGTTCTTTTCCTCTCTCAATTTACCCTCGCAACTGGCTTGACACTGGTATTCCCACCCTTCTCTTATCCTTTCTCTGACACCCCCATTAACTGGTTCGTCTTTTCCTTCGCTCTCTCTCCCTGCTTAAAGTTTAACTTTTCTCTTATGTACCCCCCTGCACACCAGTGGCGGTACTCCCTTGCTTGGGGTGAAACGATAAAAAAATACATACTATCCTGAATAACGGATGCGGATATTTGTAAACAACGTGTTGAGGTGCCCACATAGTCTCGCAGCGAAATAATGGCGGACTATGAGAGTTATATATGTTTGTGACGGTAGATCTCATCTCGTAGGAAGGCCTCTGATTGGTAGAGTGAACATTTTTAGGAGCGTGGAACCACCTCTTAATTGCTGTTGTTCCCAATTCCACCTTGACTGGTGGTGGTACCACTTGTTAGGGTCCCAGCTATCGGTAAACAGTGAATCCACGAACAAAACAAAACTCTACAAAAATATAAAAATTAGAAAAATGACCAACAATACATTCTATCTATTTTTTAGAATACAATTTCATTTAAAATATATTTGAATCAGTAAAATTCTGCACAAAATATTAAGATTTTGGTATTAAATAATCCATAGAATTTAAATAGTCGCTGAACAAAATCAGTCAATCATTTTGTTTATATATATATTTTTTCCGACGTCGATGTCACGACTTGGCGCTTCATGCATTGTGCAATCATCAGGTGCATATTACGCACTGATCATTTAATAGATTTGAATTTAACTTCAGTCGATGTTCATGGGAGTTAAGTTTTATAAATATTATTGCTTTTTGATAACACGAATAAAATGTAAACAAACAAGGAAATAAAAAAAATAAAATTAAAATTTTAAAAGTAAATTTATAAAACTAAAATTTTCAAATTAAAAAGTATTAAATTACAAGGACATGAAATCGAAGGAGTATAATTTATAATTATTAATAGTAACATTTGTAGGGGAGAGAAGGAAAGAAAAAAGAAAGTAAGAAAGAAAGAAAGCTAGGAGAAAAAAGGAGAAAAGTTATGGTGTGAGAAAGATTGAGGCAAACGTATAGAGGAAACTGTATCAATCTGGGTGTAAGAATTTAAGTATTTTTTCTATGGCAGCATGTGGTCATTAAAACGCAAATTTTGTTAAGTAGATTAGGGTTGTTTGTATAGTTTAATTTGATAAGTTGTTTTTAAAAGGCATATTACATCTGTTTTCTTTACCATTGTAAGATTTGGATTTAGCGACGATATTTCAGTCTTGTTATTTTGAAAAATTTCTAATAATATATGGTTTAAGCAGTGCTTTTGCTGTATTTAAAGTTTAAAGGCAACATGTGGTTGTTAAGTCTAAATTTCCACACGTTAGCTGTCGATCCCAAGTAAAATTTGACACCATCATCATCATCATCATCCGAATGAATGCGAGCTCTAAACAATACTTTCAGATATACAATGGCCATTCAGTGGGCAGGTCTTATATTTTTGTCAGTCGCAATTATTTTTTGAACAATAATTATTGCTAGTAGTAGGGAAGCTGGTATTATTCAGTTGGGCCAAGTATTTATTTGATATCATATTATGTTGTGAAATGTATTTGTCTATGTTCTAAACGCAACTATAACTGACTTTGACATTGCTTTTGTTGAATACTTTGTGAGCAAATAGTAAAAATGTTTGTGAATTTAATTTAAGAATAATTTTCCAATTTAAACAGCGTCGACAGTTTGGAACTTCTAGGGCGTCGTATCTTCTCGATGTGGTGTGGCGTGGCGTCAGCGGTACAAGAAGAGTTCCATGTTTTCAGCATTTATTTCTGCATGGTTGACTCTCTCTCTCTCTTTTTCTCACACTCAGTCTCTCTGTTTCTGTCTCTGTCTCTGTCTGTCTGTCTGTCTGTCTCTCTCTCTCTCTCTCTCTCTCTCTATATATATATATATATATATATACATATATATATATACATATTTTAATGAATATTTGGATAGCAATTTTTCATTTAAACACGTTTCGTTAAAAACGACCAACAATGAAGATTTTATTAATATTTTATTTAATTCTTCCCGTATTCTTACATGTTTCCTTCTTGTTGGAGATGAGGAATGTAAGAATGTTCCATAATTTTTGACTTTACAATCGCTTTCAGCCTCTTCACAGGCCATTTTTAAGGATGTTTGACCGTAATGTAATTTTTCCTTTTAGTGTTTTTTTTTTTTTTTTTTTAAGGAAAGTACTTTAAAGCTGTCAGGTGATGCGCGCGGCGAGCATTATGTGAGCGTCTGTCTTAAAAAAAAAAACTTTCAAAACACAATTTCCACTGTTAAACAGTTTAAAGTTGTTAGTAAGGAAAATTGTTTTATATATTTTGCCTCCCTTATAGCGAGGTGCATTTGATATTGTGATTTAAATACTATCTTTGTATTTTCAATCAAAAGTTTTCTTAAGGGTTCTTGTAAGTTATGAGTTAATAACCGTTTTTTGTTATTGCACTATTATTACTAAATAGGTGGCATGGAAGACGTCTACTCAGGGAAGTAGTATTACAGCCAATATATGCAATTGATTTATGACAAGAAACACCATCTTGTATAGGGCATTGCAATTCATACACTATATTAATCATCGCTAGTTTAGATTTGATAGGGTTATCATTATTAGAAATAACAAGGTTATATATATATATATATATATATATATATATATATATGTGTGTGTGTGTGTGTGACATTACAGAAAATCCCAAAGATTAACGAAATGGTTTTTCAACAACCGACATAGTGAAATTATTTGTTTGAACATTATTTTTAATCGATACTCGTATTTGAGTAGATATTCTGTTTTTAATCAAACAGTATATTTAAATATTTATTTCTACTATTCTGATTATTTACGATAAATTTTGTACGAAAATGTGCGTCTGTGTTGATAAAGATCGCAGGTTCGAATCCTGCCGAACTATGCACATTTTCGTAACAAAATTTATCGTAAATAATCAGGTCGGTAGAAATGAATATATAATTTTACTGTTTGATTAAAACAGAATATCTACTCAAATACGAGCATCGATTACAAATAATGTTAAAAAAATAATTTCACACATCTATATATATCTATACACACACACACACACACACACACACACACACACACATATATATATATATATATATATATATATATATAATTCATCAAGTTTTTATTAGACCTCAACAGAATGCATAAAGTACCGGACAGCCGTTTCGTCCTGTATTTGGAACTCATCGGCAGTGCGCATCTACTAACAGGAATTGAAACCCAGACAGTTGCGTTATTAAGCAAGTGTCATAACAATTGTACCATGGGCCCCCGGTGACGAAAAGATAGCTAATTAAACTTGATATAGCGCCACTCATTCACATACTTCTAGGAAGAACTCATCCAAGTTCTTTTAACCGTAGGACTGTGCCTCCCAGAGCCACGACTACTTATATATATATATATATATATATATATATATATATAATCCTGTCTGTGTCAGCAGAAAGGACATTGTTACATTATCTTGAAAAAATTGGAGTAGATAGACTAAACTATCGCCTGGTTCACACTCAACCCACGTCTATTGAACAGGTGAAGAGACTCATCTCTTGTTCCCTGTTTAGGATGTGGTTTCCGTCTTTCTCTTTTCCAATCTTTTCACTCTTATGTATCCCCTGCGCATCAGTGGCGTTACCGCCTTGCTCGGGGTGATATGATTAAAAAAACTTCAGAGCCAAAGAGAGTAAAAATATGGAAAACAAATGTGGAGAGGGTACAAGGAGACAAGAAAATGATGAAAGGGAAAAATAACCACGGCATTCTACACATACGAGCATACTTGCACAAATATTACTTTTAGCTTAACATAAAAATAACAAAAAGGAGAAAATCGACAGTCAAGTGGACGGAACGATTCAAAAATGGTTAATCTGTAAAGCTTGAAGCACTGAATATAATATCAATCAGCTAAGTGACACATTTTTTATTTGTATTTACTATTTTACTATATATATATATATATATATATATATATATATATATATATATATATATATATATATATATATATATATAGTATATATATATATATATGTATATATACATATATATATGTGTGTGGGTGTATCTGTGTGTTTGTGTGTACTGTGGTAAAACTTTTTATCTATTTTGTGTTATTTTCTTTATTGCCTGCCAGGTCATGTAATTTAATAATTGTGTATTTCGGCACCAATCCCTCTTTTATATCAGTCAGTTGAGTGCCATACGTGATACACGCTTGGGCGATCATGTCTCGAAAGAGACATGACTGACTGGGCAGAAGATTATCCCCGCAGTAGGTTGCCATTGCTTTCTGCGGTAGACTGGTTGCCGACCAAGGCTATAGAACCCAATCTGTCCTGTTATTTAACCCATAACTGGAAGGAATAGGCAGATTAATACGTTTCCCAAGGGTATTTGCGCGTAAGTGAATGCAATGAATTCAACTGGAATTCGAACTCGGCTCCCCGATTTCTCGTTCCGAGCCGATATAAAATGCACCACAACGCACATAACAGTCGTTTTTAACAAACTTATATAAAAGATAACTGACTCTTTTATATAAGTTTGTTAAAAACGACTGTCAAATTTTTTTTATTCAATTTTTTCTTGTGTTGTTTTCCTTGTTGGCTGCTGCGTCATTTATTTTATTAGTTGTGCATTTGGGCATCGATCCCTCTTTTATAAACATTTAAAATTGTATAAAATTGTGATTGTACCCCAAGTACGCAATATTTCTTTTTCTAAACATATACTATTGAATATAAGAGACAATGAATGTCTATTATGCTTAATGATGAACCGTTCTAAACGTCGTATTTTGGCTTTAATTTCACTTGAAAATAAAGACAAAAACCATCCAATATTTGGATAATTTTTTATTAACTTGCTTCTATGCTTTCGGCTCACATGAGCCATCTTCAGAGAGGTTATTTAGACGGTAATACAGTAACATCCACCATCACCGACGAATTTATTTTGTGTTGACATAAACTCCGCTAGGCAACGAAGATGGCTCATGTGAGCCGAAGGCTTAGAAACAAGTTAATAAAAAATTATCCAAATGTTGGATGGTTTTTGTCTTTATTTTCCACTGAAATTAAAGCCAAAATACAACGTTTAGAACGGCTCATGATTAAACATAATAGACATTCATTGTCTCTTACATTTAATAGTATATGTTAAGAAAATTATTTGCTGCCTCGATACACTATATATATATATCTTTATTTATCTTTAAATTTAGATAAAACTTAGTGGGGAAATAGCTATTTTCAATATGTCATTTTAAGGCATGCATTCTTCGAACCCTTATAAACAGAGAATGAGGAAAAATTTTATGTCCAGAGGTTAGCTTAGGTAAAGGAAGAGGTTGCGTTGTATTGGTTTTATTTGGGTTAGGCTAGGGGAAAGAATTTAGTAGTAATCTCTCCTTAGTAGTGGGAGGTATGTGGCCTGACCCTTGAGTTAGTAGTGGTAGGTGATGGGGAAGTAACTGCCTGGTCAATTATAATTTTTTAAAAAATTTTATTAGGACTAATTGGGGGAATAGGATAATTATTGCAATTAATACTTATTTCTATGGCGACACATACTTATGATTTCTCTTCATTTGTTTAGGAGTATATTTTGGTTTTGACATTTAAATTTTTTTATGTCAAACATAGATAACTCTTATGTCTTAAGCTATTAGGGGTTGTAGCCTAGCCTATGAGTTCCCATTTTATCTGGAGATCTAAGTTACTTTCTTTTAAATAAGTGTGTGTGTGTGTGTGTGTGTGTGTACGGGGACCTGTAAAAAATTCTTTTATTGACAAAGACGCCCTTCCCATTGGACAAACTAAAACGAATCTGCTTCTTGTTCTGATTTGTGAAATATTGTGGTAGGGGCTGATGATTTTCCGCACCCCCTTGTATATATAATTTCTAGTTTGATCCACACATGCCGCGTCTGGCCACTTTTATCATCTATCAAAATTGATTAGAAGCGTGCTTTCGGACACTGTTTTCGTTAAAATTAATGTCAGAACTGCATGAGCACTTAAGGTCACTCGATGGTGTCAACTTACCTGTCAACTATTGGACACTGACCATCCTAACTTGACTTGATCAATTTTGCTGAAAGCAAAATATATTCAATTTATGGTACAAAGATAGAATAAAAAATCTTCTGTGTATTCCACACACACACACACACACACACACACACACACACACACACACACACACACACACACACACACACACATATATGTTGAATTGCTTAGTGCATATTTTCAGTAGTTTGCTGGTGGAAAGGAATTTTCGGCAAGCAGGTCTTTGTCATAAAGTGCTTGATATCAAGAAAGAGATAGAGCGTAAGAGAATTAATGCGGAGAAGTTTGTCACATAGCCGGGCAGAGTTATTTCAGTCATACCCACTTCGAAGTTCCGTGAAGGCATTGTTGTGATTTCTTCATTCTTCTGGGTTTTGTTTTTCTTATATATATATATATATATATATATATATATATATACTGTGATACAGCGAAACAGGCTTGTATGTGGATGACTAATATATTATGCTCTCATTACGATTGAGCTCTCTGGAGAAGAAAAATTTAAAAACAGTTTCCATTTCTGCTATATGTGTGACTCTTCAGAAATGAATTGAGTTCTCTCGGTGACTGGCATGTGTATACACTGCTTATATACAGCACGTTAAAATTTCCATTCTCGTCGATGGCTTAGGGAGTAGCGACTCCGACTGACACCAAATCGGTCGAGTTTCTATCCCGGCCAGAAGCAAGTGGATACGTCTAGCCACACTGATGAGCTGTGATACAGCGAAACAGGCTTGTATGTGGATGACTAATATATATATATATATATATATATATATATATATATATATATATTGTTGCGGGGTTCTCTCTGTTCATAAAGATGGACTCATCCAGAGTATACTTATACTACTGCTATAGAAGCGAGACAGAAGAATACCGAGTTTTCACAGAGAGTTAACCGGAGAATACGAGAGTCCGGAGAGAGATTAGCAGTCAGTATACATAGTTCATAGTAGCTCTGGGCTCCACTCATCGAGAAGATTATTACGTTTTACCCGTCAGCTTCCAACGCGGACGTACTCAATATACTACGGCTTCACTTCCAGAGACTTGTACATATACTTTTTACTAACCCGCATTCCTGGACTACTAATCGTCATTCAAGTCTGTATCCTTACGTTAATACACTTATTTTCTATCTCAGTTACTGATCGTTGTTCATTTATTTGTGCGGGCCCCATTCCCGGGATCCACACACACACACACACACACACACACACACACATATATATATATATATATATATACACGAAAAATCTAAAGTGAGCCAAAACCTACCGCGGTTTCACACTACGGATCACAATTATTAAGCCACCTCAGTTTAAAAAAAAATGATGTATTTCATACTATTTTAGTATTTATTGCCACGTGGATAATTCTAAATGAAAATAGAATGTTTTTTTGTTATCATTAATTTGCAAAATATACAGGGCAGCCAGGATGCCTTTCCTACGGCCAGCCAATAATAAGAAGAGACTAGCATTGGGAAGAGAGCAGAAAATCTGGATACCAGAAGAGTTCATTTGATGCACATTTCATTTTGCAGCATTAACAAAAGAACAATTATATTTTCATTTAGAATTATCCACTTGGCAATAAATACTAAAAATAGTATGAAATACATAATTTTTTTTAAAAACTGAGGTGGCTTAATAATTGTGACCTTTAGTGTATATATATATATATATATATATATATATATATATATATATATATATATATATATATATATATATTAATCCTGAATTAATCCTTTTTTAATTTATTTATATATATATATATATATATATATATATATATATATATAAATTAAAAAAGGATTAATTCAGTGATGTTGAATGACCATTTCGATATGAAAATCCCCACGAGGGATAACACATCACCTCAGCAACAGAAAAATCCTTTCAGAAACTGGAGAAAAATTAGTCTAATTTTCCTTTTTAAATAGATTTGCAAAGAAATTAAAAAAGAAAAGAAAAAGGAAAAGAAAAAAAAAGAAAAAGATAAAACAAAATAAAATCAAATAAACAAGAAAAGAAAAAATTGACATCGTCTGGGTTCGCAAAAAAAGAAAGAGAATTGTAACTTAAAAATTAACAGACGGCCATGTTATATATATATATATATATATATATATATATAACATAGTACACTTGGTATGTAATCCTGGTAAATTCCAAAAGAGACGAACTCGAGAGAACTCAATGTTAAATTCATTTATTTAATTTCACAAAGTAATATTTTATAAAGGATTTTTAATTATTACCTTGGATAATACATATTTCACCGCTTTGATGTTCTTAACGCGGCTCGTCAGATCCCCCACAAAAAAGTGACGAGCCGCGTTAAGAACAGCAAAGCAGTGAAATATGTATTATCCAAGGTAATAATTATAAATCCTTTATAAAATATTACTCTGTGAAATTAAATAAATGAATTTAACATTGAGTTCTCTCGAGTTCGTCTAAAACTGTTTCCAGATTCACCATATATATATATATATATATGTATATATATATATATATATATATATATATGGTGAATCTGGAAACAGTTTTAGATTTCGTTTTAATAATCATAAACAAAGCATACGCCAAAACAACCCTGATTCCCTCATAGCTGAACACTTCAATCAACCAGGACACACGTTAGAAAACTGCAAATGTTTACTGATAGATTCCGATTTTAGTTCCACATACTCACGCAGAAGAAAAGAAAAATACTGGATTTTAAAATTAAATACATATAGGTTAGGGTTAAATAGGGACTTAGGTATTTTGAATCTTTATAAATATTTCAATAGTTAAACATTTTTTAGATACACTTAAAAACATTTCTTTAAAATAACATTTAAAAGTATTATTACAGTTAGGTTTACGTTTAAAAATATTCAAACTTTATTGCTTTCTACATCACGCGACGTACACATCTCGCGACGGACGCATCTCGCGACGGACGCTTCTAGTTTAAAATCATTTGTTTCTGATGAAAGGCCGAGGCCGGTCTGAAATATCAAATATATATATATAATAATAGAAACAAATAAATACTGTAAAAAAAAACATTTTTAACTTAAAAATTTTTAGTAGTTTTTCCTATACATATTAAGAGAGTATAGGTGGATTATCATTATGCTATTTATATATATAGAATCGGCAACTGATGTCAATTCGGTCGGGTTTCAATCCTGGCTAAAAGCAATCGGATGTCTAACTGTACTGATGAGCTGTGATGCAGATCTGTCTGCGGATGTCTGTATCATAGCTTATCAGTACGGTTAGTCATCCGATTGCTTTTTACCCAGGATTGAAACCCGACCGAATTGGCGTCAGTCGGCGATTCTACCTCTGAGCTATGGGCGCTCGGCAGAAGGAGGCAGGCATATATCATGTATACACACGCTAATAGTTGAGAGTGTTCTAATTCATTACTGAATGAACGATGCGTAGATGCTAGAGTAGCTACTGTTTTTTCAAAGTCTACCATTCTTCCAGAGTGCTTAATCAGGGTGCGAGAGCGTAAGTAGTCATTCTACCCCTGAGCTATGGACGCCGTAAATTCAGATAAAACTTCGAGGGAATGTAATTTGTACTTATTTCTATGACAACACACATTTATTATCTGCCTTCGTTTATTTAAGAGTATATTTTGGTATTGAAATTTCAAAATTTTTTCTGTTATCTTTGAAACTGAACAATACATATTGGTACTGTTTTAAAGGCAACTTACAAAAGTTAATTCACTTAATTTTACCATGTGTTGTTGTCGGCTAAAACAAAATAAATAAAATATATTCGTAGCCAATCTGGTGCAAGAAAAAAATCTTAAAAGTCGATCCAATTCTATTTTCCACATACGTATAAATACGCGGAATTTTTGCTTTTCTCTTCAGTGAGCCACAGACCGTCTACCGAAAGCCAAATCCGGGCGGCCTTCATTTTGTTACTCACCTTCTTCTTCCCCACGTACTGAAATCGAGAAAAGAAAAAACATTACGCAATGGGACTAATCGTTTCACTCACGCCAAGCACAGATGGCAAGCTTTTGTCACACTCTCTCGCTTTTTCTCTCATATGGCACTAACTGATTCTTCTCTTTCTTAATTTACTTGTCGGAAACAAAAAAGAAAAAGGAACAAACACATCGTTTCCGTTTGCCTATTACAATTGTACGCGCTCATAGCGATATCAAATGTTTCTTTTCTTCACAAATCTATTTCATCCATATTTAAGAAAACTGAACTCTTACACACACGTTTAAAAGAAAAGTTATGCAGAACGTTAAAATATAAATGCTATTTCAAAAAACCAAAATTTTTGTCATTCTTTTCGTTAAATAAATTTACTTATATTAATACAAACGAAATACTTTTTTCTTTTGTTCAGCCTTTTGATTCTTTCAAATGTGGTGGGCTCGGTTACGTTCAACACAAGACCATTTCGGAAGCATAGTCGACGCTCCATACAAGGTTATATTATAATCTTTTTAATATTTTGTTACAATCGGCGTTAAGTTCTTTCTTATCGCTTTCTTTTCTTATCTACCATCCGCCCGTGCATTGAATACTGCTGCCATATCTGGTCGGGTGCCCCTGCTGTTCTCCTCGGGCTTCTCGATAAGGTTCAGAGGAGGGTCTGTAATGTGATAGATACCGACTTGGCAGACCGCCTGCAGTCTCTCTCCCACCGGCGAGACGTGGCTTCCCTGTGTCTCTTCTATAAATACTTTCACGGCTTCTGCTCCGATGAACTTAGATCACTGGTGCCCCCTAAATACGAATTTGCACGAGATACTAGATTAGCAACTAGATCCCACCCTTTTACAGTGAAACCGATAAAATGCAGCCGTAACTTCTACTCCAACAGTTTCTTTCCTCGCACTTCCCGACTGTGGAATTCTCTTCCAAACGATTGCTTCCCCGACGGCTACAATCTCCAGGAGTTTAAATGTAAGGTCAATACACACCTCCTAACACACTAACCTGCTCCCATTCTATCAAGCACTCTTCCCATCTGCCCGACCCTCATCCTCGCTATCCTTACTCATCTGTCACCTTTCTCCTGACATTCCCTATGTCTATCCACTCCTTCTCTTTACCTTCCCCTATGTAGCCCCATGCGCAATAGTGGCAGTGGAATGCCTTGCTTGGGGTGAGATGATTAAAAAAAAAATCTTCTGTTAGACCAACTGTAGTTACTTTTCTGTGTATTCTTTCAACACTGCGTCATCTGCATATCTTATATTAAGACTGTGACAACCAATAATGGGTCCTGCTAAGACTTTTGTCTCAAGTCGTCTAAATGTATAAGTAAAATTAGTCCAGTGAAAAATGACATCCTTGTCTTAAGCCTTTTCTATTTTTGTGAATTTACTGAATTCATTTTATATCTATATGCACAAATAAATCAAGATTATTTAGCTGTTCAAACAGTTGCTTGTAACGTATTTTATAACATTCTTTTGTATAATCTATAAAACCTAGATGTAGTAAATTTAGCAATTGTATCACTTAAAATTGATTTTTGTAATCTTTTTCATTGTACTTATGAGTAACAATATATTAAAAAAATTATCTGAAAAAAAAGAGGCAGGGAAACGTAAAGATTTTTATATACTAAGGAGGTTACTTCGTTAGTCGACCGTATCAACACATTTTCATTGGGATTTTGTGTAACAATATATTGAAAAATTATCTGAAACGAAAAAGAGTCAGGAATAAGTCAAGATTTTTTAATATACTAAGGAGTATTCTTCGTTAGTCGACCGGATCAACACATTTTCATTGAGCTTATAAGTAACAATATATTACAAGGAAAATTATCTGATAAAAAGAAACAGGGAAACGTCAAGATTTTTATATATTAAGGAGGTTACTTCGTTAGTCGACCGTATCAACACATTTTCATTGGGAGTTTGTGTATCAATAGATTGAAAGAAAAATTATCTGGAACGAAAAAGAGTCAGGAATAAGTCAAGATTTTTTTGAATTCATTGCATTCACTTACGCGCAAATACCCTTGGGAAAGGTATTAATCCGTCACTTCCTTCCAGTTATGGGTTAAATAACAGAACAGATTGGGTTCTATAGCCTTGGTCGGCAACCAGTCTACCGCAGAAAGCAATGGCAACCTACTGCGGGGATAATCTTCTGCCCAGTCAGTCATGTCTCTTTCGAGACATGATCGCCCAAGCGTGTTTCACGTATGGCACTTAACTGACTGAAGGAGGTTACTTCGTTAGTCGACCGGATCAACGCATTTTCATTGTGCTTATGAGAAACAATATATTGAAAGAAAAATTATCTGGAAGGAAAAGGAGTCAAGAATATGTCAATTTTTTTTATATTCTAAGGAGGTTACTTCGTTAATTCACCGGAACAACAACTAACCAAAATTTGTAACTCGAGCTACTATTAGTGCTAAACTACTTGTACTTATGTAGTTAATTGTCTAATCATGGAAATTTCTCTTGCCACAATATATATATATATATATATATATATATATATATATATATATATATAAAGAAAACATTTTTCAAACGCCCCAGAGGACTAAAGGAGGGTTAGAGAGTTTCAAATAATTGCGTTTTTTTGTATCTTACATTGTGTCTACCACATTTATAAAAGACAGTCATTACTTCACTGTCATGAGTTCGTAAATCACACAAATATAAACACAGAAACAAACAACATTTTGTTGGTTCTGGGTATGGCCGTAAACTGCAACCGGCAGCAAGGCCTCTGATTGGGAGGTTGTGAGGAGCTTGGAACAACCTCTTCATTGCTGTTGTTCCCAGGTCCACCCTGACCCGGAGTGGTAGCACCTGTTAGGGTCCCAGCTATGGATAAATAGTTAACCTCCCGCCAAACTGGAGTCAAAACAATATGAAAGTATAAAAATAGACTTTTATAGAAAAATATACATTTAAGAATGAAAATAGTACCAATAATACATTTTTGAAGAAAACAAAATTACTATAACACATATTTGAAGGAAAAAAATATTGTCAGCACTACATTTTTGAATACAAAATTTTCAGTTTCTAAAAAAAAAACATTTCATCAAAATCTGACTAAATCAAACTTCATACTATAACTGAACATTAAAACTATCTAAAATCTCTACCTTTTTGACATTAAATAACCCACAGAGGTTGATATGCTATTAAACAAAACTCAAAACTAAAAAAAAAAAACACTTTGTAATTAGTTGATACAGTTATTCAGAAAGCTACTTGACTAATCCTGGAAATTTGATTTGGTGAAATTATTACTTTATGCTCATGCATTTTTAATTCACACGGATAATATGACCAAAATCCTTTGCAATTACTTGAAAGCCGTAATCGGAAAGCTACTTGATAATTTAAAAAAAAATGACTTCGCAAAGATTTTACGTTAAGATTATGTGTTTATAATACACGCAAATATTATAACTAAAACCTGAAATTACATGTAGCAACTTTTTAAATGAAATTATTTCACCCTAAGAAAGGCGAGACCACCACTAGGGTGCCGGGAGTTACAGTGAGAGAAAATAATTGGCACAGGAGTATTGAAGAAAGGATAAAAGATGAATAGGATTCAAGAAGATAGAAGATGTCAATTTATGTTGCATTTACAATTTTTGAGATTATAGCTATCAGGAAAACAAGTAAACGGAAGGAAGTTCTACGGTCGAGAATTGCAAATAAAGAAACTGTTGGAGTAGAAGTGACGGTTAAATTGAATTATTTCAACATAACAGGGTGGAGCGTAGATGCCAGTCTAACAGCACGTTTAAATTCAAATGGAGGGGCACCATAGAAAAAATCTAGTCATAGCATTTGCCATGAAAATATTTGCAGAAAAAAATGAGGAAATCCACTTCCCTTCGGTAAGAAAGTGACTAAAATCGAGGTGCCAAATCAGGACCGATTATACTGCAGATTCTTTCTTGGATTTTGTTCAGAACCTCGAGATAAATAACAGGTCCACCCTCGACCAGACATGGCAACAGTATTCAATGCACGGACGAATGGTAGATTTATAATCAAGAAAGATAGAGATATCAAGTCAGGATTTATTATATTGCAGATCCTACTTGGGATTTTGTCAAGAACCTCAAGATGAATAACAGGAGAAGCAACCAGATATGGCAAAATTATTCAATGCACGGACGAATGGTAGATTTATAATCATGCAAGATCGAGGTATCAAGACAGAATCAATTTTATTGCAGATCTTTCTTTGGATTTTGTGGAGAACCTCAAGATGAAAAACAGGAGCAGCGATCAGATATGGCAAAAATATTCAATGCACGGACGAATGGTAGATTTATAATCATGCAAGATCGAGGTATCAAGACAGAATCAATTTTATTGCAGATCCTACTTTGGATTTTGTCGAGAACCTCAAGATGAATAATAGGAGCAGCAACCAGATATGGCAACAGTATTCAATGCACGGACGAATGGTAGACTTAAAATTATGCAAGATCGACATATTAAATCAGAATCAATTATATTGCAGATTCTTCTTTGGATTTTGACGGGAACCGAGAGACGAATAACATGATCACCGACCAGAAAAAAAAAGTCAATTTACGTTAATTATAAATTTTGGAGATTGTAGCCTACACGGAAACAAGTAAACGGAAGGGAATTCTACGGTCGAGAATTGCAAATAAAGAAACTGTTGGAGTAGAAGTGACGGTTAAATTGAATTATTTCAACATAACAGGGTGGAGCGTAGATGCCAGTCTAGTAGCACGCTTAAATTCAAATGGAGGGGCACCAAAGAAAAAATCTCGTCATAGTAGTTGCCATGAAAATATTTGTAGAAAAACTGGGGAAGCCACTTCCCTTCGGTAAGAAAGTGACCAAAGTCGAGGTGCCATATCAAGACCGATTATATTGCAGATTTTCTTTGACCAATTGTGCAACATCGATATGCCAAGTCAAGATCAATTATATAGCAGATTCTTCCTTGGATTTTGTCGAGAAACTCGAGATGAATAACAGGAGCATCCGACCAGATATGGCAACAGTATTCAATACACGGACGAAAGGTAGAATTATAAATATGCAAGGTTGAGATGCCAGGTTAGGATTAGTTTTATTCCAGACTCTTCCTTGGATTTTGTCGAGAACTTCGAGATGATTAACTGGATCACCCAGATATATGACCAGATATAGCAACAGTATTCAATGTACGGAGGATTGGTAGATTTATAAATGTGCAATATGCTATGTGATGTCAGTTCTTCAATACGGCAGTGAATGCTGGACAATACAATCGAAAACGAGGACAAAACTTGAAGCAGCGGAAATGTGGTTCTACAGAAGGATGCTGCGGATATCATGGATCAAGCATTCAAGCAATGATGAGGTGCTGGAAAAAATGGCAAGAAAAAGGAAATTAATACTGAGCACCAGGAAGAGACAACTGAAGTTCCTGGGACACGCATTGAGGAAAGAGAGCTTGGAGAACCTGATACTGACAGGCCAGATAGAAGGAAAGAGAGACAGAGGAAGGCAGCGGATAACATATTTGCAGGGCCTGATCAGGTGGATGACGGAACAGTGGTTGCGAGGTGTAACAGGAGCAAGCATACTAAGAGCCACAAGGGATAAGGAGACGTGGACAACCATGATCGCCTACCTCCTGAAGGGACAGGGCACATAGTAGAAGAATATAGTTTCTGCTGAGAAAACTTTCTAGCCCAACACAGACTTAACTTTCCTGGCAGAAGAGGCAGCTATAGATCTGATATATTTGTTCACTTCAAGTCATTTTAATAAGTGACGCCAAGAGGTGCCCTGTGTTGTTCTCAAAGAGGCTGACATCAACTATGCTGATGGCTGGCAGAAATGTTTTTTTTCTATGGTGGTTAAAAAAGAGCAGATTTGTTTTGGAGGCATTAAAATTACAAGCCAATTCCTGTCCCAGTTTGATTGGAGATCCGTTTCAAGAGTAGAAACCAGGTTTACTTTGTCAGCCCTGGCAGAGTTTTTCTAGAGACCAGAGTAAACTGGTGGTATTATCTACATAGATGCCTACTAGAGAACTGATGACACCAGGAAAACAATAATGAAGAGTAGAAACAGAAACAAATGTATTGAGAAATTTACTTATTTAATCATGAAGATTTTGACAGAGAGTTAATAAAACATTATTATGCATATTTGTTTACAAATATTAGCTAAAGGAATAGTCAAAGATCTTTTCAAAAGCTAAGCAACTTATTAAGATACAGCAAACTTCCATTAGAAATAAAGAAAAGAGTACTGTGCTTGAGTTTAAGTTTTGTTTAATGGCATATCAACAGCTCTGTGGGTTATTTAATGTAAAAAGTGTTTTAATGTATTTGTTTAATGTTCATTTATAGTGAGAAGGTTGATTTAGTTAGATTTTAATGAATTTTTAAATTTTTTTAATTTAGAAACTAAAGATGTCTTCTAGTTTTGAATTAAAAATGTATTGCTGGTAATAATTATTTTCCTTCAAAAATGTATTATGGCAATAAATTTTTTTCTTCAAAACTGTATTTTTGGTAATATTTTTCCTTCAAAAACATATATTTTTCTATAAAAGTCTATTTTAATAATTTCATAGTGTTTTGACACCGGTTTG